>JAUMTR010000026.1:16821088-16881644 GCA_032270685.1 Microctenopoma stevenorrisi | reverse complement strand
TGTCTCACTGCTTCTCATCGTGTCTCATCATGTCTCACTGCTTCTCATCGTGTCTCATCATGTCTCACTGCTTCTCATCGTGTCTCATCATGTCTCACTGCTTCTCACCGTGTCTTCAGTGATTCAAACCCACTTCCTGGAGATTTAATGAGCATAAGAGCAAAAGCAAGAGAAATGATCCTGAAACAGAAACCAAATAAAAGTCCAGTATAAGGAAAGGTGGAGGAGAGAAGGGGTGGATGAAGGAGGATGAACTGAGGTCAGGAGACGAGGGGAATGATGTTAAACGAACAGCAGTGTTTATCTTCGGGACTCATGTGGAGGAGGGAACCCACATAAGTGAGCTTGTGTTGGGGGGGTTCACACCCTCCCTGCTCTATATTTCTCTTTATTTTCATCTGTTTCACCTCTGTATAACATTTTTGTGACATCTTCCCAGCAGCTGAAGGTCGAGGCGTCTGTAAACGAGGCATCGCTCTGTAACCCCACCGCCGTCCCCTCTGTCTCCTCAGAGACACGACTTAAACTTTATTTTTGTGTTTTCCCCAGGAGTCCTATAATGTCCTGCTCTGCTTTGTTTTCTCTACAACTGGAGGGATGAGCTGGAGCTCATAAAGAGGGAGCACACCGAGGTCCTGGCTCTGTAAAAGCTCTGCTGGTGGAAACGTATATACCAACACGCTGCGCGGCCCGGAGACGACCGGCAGCCTGAGCTGAAAAACCACACGGGACAGGTGCAAAAAATGAATCGTGTTATTTCTCGACCTCCCTCTTTTATTTCTCTTGGCAGTGAAACAGAAAGTGTTGAAACTGTTTCACCTTTTCTACGTGTGTGTGTGCGTGTGTGTGAGAGACGGAGAAAGTATTCAAACCCTCTATAAGCAGAATTAAATACTTACAGCTAATTTTTATTAGAAAATAGCGGTAAACATGTTTGAGGTCCTGGTGTTACACTGTGTAAGCAGCATTTTTCCTTTCTTCAGCTGAACGGCTCTTTGTTACTTCACCTGGAAGTCGTACGGAGGAGGATCAGTGCCATCGCGAGAATGAAGGAGGGAAGGTTTATCTTTATAAATTAACTTTAACATCACCACCGCTAAGGATCCAACGCTTTTTGTTAACTGATTTAACTTCTTGTCAGCTCTTCACCTTCTCTTCAGCTGATGTTTTCATGCGCGTGTGTGTAGCTTACTTTATTATGTTCTAACATTATCACCTGTTTCTGTAACGTTAAGATAATTAATTCACCTGAAAATGTTGCTGCTGGCTCAGAATCACCACATGTATTCAATCTGTGACGTACGCTATCAAAGAGAAGCAGTAAAACACAAAATCTCCTTATAAAAGTCTAATGAAATGAAAGTACTCGAGTCAAATTTGTGCTACACGAGTCCAGCCGCCAGCCGCTTGCCTGCACGTGCATGTGTTTCTAGCGCTGATGGCACAGTGCAGGATTTATTTGAACAGATGTGAACTCTGGGTGCCAGCGTGACCTCAGGTCC
This sequence comes from Microctenopoma stevenorrisi, assembly GCA_032270685.1. Taxonomy (NCBI): domain Eukaryota; kingdom Metazoa; phylum Chordata; class Actinopteri; order Anabantiformes; family Anabantidae; genus Microctenopoma; species Microctenopoma stevenorrisi. The sequence goes on along the minus strand of JAUMTR010000026.1, from coordinate 16,880,142 downwards.
TACAGGCTGCTACACTGGAAAAACAACACTCAGTGTAACAGAGTGACCTGCGGAGGGGAAAGCAACACGGCCACGTTTCCTCTCAGTGAAACCTTATCAGCGCGCGCCTTCTGTTAAATATCTGGCTTACAGTAACCAGACCGTACAGTAAAACCGGGAGTCAGATTTATACGCCCACTGACTGAACATGGAGGCTTTTATACGAAACGCAGTGCACATTAACAAGACCGAGCGCGAGTGAGGGGAGTGCAGAGGTTGTCGACACGAGCCATAAAGGAGTCTAATTTATGTGCTGGAGTGATACAGACAGGAGGTCAGAGGCAGAGTGAAGTGTGGAGGATGAAGAGACGGCAGTGTTTGGACAGAGGACAGGAGAAAGTGACGCTAATTTATACCCACTAATTGGAAACAGCAGAGTCCTGCACCTGAACCGCATTCTCGGCCCTCTGGCCGGCAGCGGGAGTGGGCAACGTGGGAGGGTGATGAGGGGATGGAGAGATGGGATGGAGGTTAGGGTCAGTGTCAATAGCAGCTTTGTTGTTTCTTTCTCTGCAGACGGGACGAGTGTGTGTGTGTGTGTGTGTGTGTGTGTGTGTGTGTGTGTGTGTGATGCAGAGTCTCAGGTCTAGCGGTGCGTGTCTGAGCAGAATCCGTGTGTATGTTAGAGATTTTCTGGGGGTCATGTTGTTGTGACAGTGTCAGACACACAGATGCCCCCCCCCGAGCGAGGACCACCCTGCCTCCACAGAGGGGGGGGGGGGTCAGCTTAATGTGTCATGCTTTTAAACTGACACGGTCCCACATACGACATGGGCTTCAGCAGCCTTCCTAGTTAAATAAATACGACAACCTCCTCAGATAATTGCCGCGCTGCGACCACGTTGAGTCACTGCGTCGGTTAATTATCAGCGTAAATACGTGGATTCATTCTTCAAATCCCCTCTGCCTGTGAGTTCCTCTGTAATATTTCAGTGAATGATGGCGTATTCAGATGTTGGCTGTGACTGGGCTCTGGCGTTGTGCTAGAAAGTGAAGTAACTTTGGAATTTAGATTGAAAAAACATTGACGTTGCTCGATGTGCCTCATATCTGCACGATCTGTTTGTACTGCTAAGCCACGAGTATTAGTGCTCAGGCCCGTGTAGGCCAGTGACTCCCAACCAGGGAAACATGCAGTTTCCATGTGGTAAAACTGTGTGAGGCTCAATCTGACATAAAAATAACTTATTATAAATATACACGCGTATAAATGCGCAGTGAGTCTGAACACGTTGAGAAACTAGATGTGACGAGTCTTTGTAAGTTCACAGCTGACGGATAAACGGTTAAAATACTAGTTATGGTTTGAAAGAGCTAAACAAAAGTAACTGATATACAATTAAAACAAATAACTGGAAGATTAAAGTTACCTGGTGTCAGCTAGCTAGATAAACGGCAGCTGGTTCGCTCAAAGAAACGTAAAGGTGTAGCAGCCATTCATGATTTAAATAACTAAAAATCATGAGTCCGTGGCTGAAATTTCTAAAAATAATGACAAGACTAGATAAAAGCAGTCTGCATGTCTGAAAAAGCTAAAAACAGTGGATAAATTAATACAACAGTGAACATTAGCTACATTTCTGTAAATGACTAAAAGGCTTAAAGAAAGATTAATGATGAAACCAGTTACAAATAATGTACTAAGTGTTAATTACTGGTAATTACATAATAATTACCAGTAATTGTGCTAAAATGATATAAGATTGCAGCCAGTTACCCTCAAAGTCCCCACTAGACCCAGGAAACATCCATAATACGCATGTATTGTACTAAGTATGTTTGCTAGGTAGCATAAAACAAATTTGAAATTTTAATGTAATTACCAAAAAACTTTGCCACAAATTACTACCATTTAGTGTCAAATGTATGTATTTAATTATTTCATTTTAAATATACATAATTGTTGAACAGCTGCACATACATGATGGTCCTACTACAGGGTTTAAATGTCTTATTCAGGCTGTCAACACTTATATATCCCACAGCCGCCCCAGAATTACCTGATGTAATGACTTTGGTTGTAATTTGGCCACAATTAAATGTAAATGTTTAGTGTAATGTAATTATGTGGAAATGTGTGTAATATTAAAACAATATTTCACCCATTACTGTTGGAAAAAATCATTAAAAATGTATTAAAATGATAATATATTTTCATATTCAATGCTCTTATAGGTTTACACCACTGTGTCTCATTCGTACATCTATTCATTTTCCTAATTGGGAAGGTATTAAAGATCTGGTCAGTCTGCACCAGTTGAGTTACATGATGCATTGTTATAAGACAAGACACATTTTTTTAGACTCACAATGGGGAAACTTGTTACAGCAGCAGCAGAGGCTCCAAAAGTACAACAAATACATTAAATAAAGTTGAAAATATAATCAAAAACACAATGTAAGTATGTATACTCAAAATACAGTACAAATATGTAAAGATATAAAGTATAATACTGTTAATTCATATATTATATTTGTACATTATGTATAAGTTCAAGTGAGGTAAATACTTTTTTAATTAATTAATTAATATTCTGATTGGGACACTATTACAACTATTAGTGGAACATAAGGCAATTTGACATATACACATATAAAACCCTACCCCTAACCCTATATATATCTATAAATATATGTGTATATACATACACACACACACAGTATCTACAATACTGCTCTGTGTGCTTTTGATAAAGCAAGCCATCAGTTCAGTGCTAAGTGACGGGCTGTCTGCATGTACGCAAAGACAGCGCTCCCTTAATTTGCTGGATATATGGCGCAAAGAACAGATAAAGAGATGTGTGCCCGAAAGCCAAATTCCTTAGCAAACAAAAAACTGGACTTGGACATATGGGGAGCATATTGGTGGCAGAACACAAGTTTCTTCTAAGCAGAAGAGAATACAACAAGATTTAGATGTGGTAGGGGCTGTTGTGTTTCCCTTTAAAGGCGTGTCAGTTGTCTGCTCGAGAGAAAAACCTTCTTTGATACTTCATCACTCCCAGTGATTGACGTCTCGATAGTCGGCACACATGAATGAGTGTGTGCAAACCATTTGCGGATTATCGTACGAAACACGCGCACAAGCCCTACACACTGTTCCACTGTAGTGGTTTGCAGAGAGACATTTGTCCTATGATACTGCTTTTTTCCACCTAGAATCGGTTCTGAGGGCCAAGCTCCAAGTGCACATCAAACCCACCACAATCTGTCTGTTTCTCTCACGATTTGTCTCTCACACACTCCGTCTCTCTCTCCGTGTACAAACCGTGCACAAACTGAAACACATTTCAGTAAGAGTATGTTATGGGAGGGATTGAACATGTGCTTTGATCACTATTCAACTGTCAGAGAAAATAGGAGTTATTTTTTAATAGTGACGTCCTCAACCGTTTTTTTTACACTTCTGGCTTTGACCTGTCCGGGGTGTTTCCCAGCTCTTCCCTGCCATTAAATCCTGATCGTATCCTAGCACTAACCAGTTAGCGCTGCCTACTCTTAAGACTTGGGAACTAACTGAATTCGTAACGTTTAGATGTTCGAGTTTTTATCTTTAACAAATAGACATGAAAACATTGATTCTATTTCAAAGTGACAGATACTCCTCTGAGAATCACTTGGATTCTTTTTATTTTATCCCACTGGGAAGGACGCTGGTGCTACTCCATAGGCTCAAACACAGAACATCTGGATAATTTTTATGACTGTAATCTGAATGAAGATGTGAGTGGATCACCTCACCGACCGGCTCGGGCCTTCTTCTGACCCTCTGTGATAAATGGGTTCCACTAAAGCACGGACACATAATATTTGCCCTTTTGAGCAGGTAAAAGAAAACTGCTCTGACCCTCCCTTATCATTTCCAAACTAAAGCCACTGCAGCTGCACATCTTCATCTCATTTCTCCTCCATCCTGCCTGTCATGTTTACTTGATGTTTTCCTTTCTCCTCCCTCGTGCAGGATGCATGGTTTCAAAGGGACCACAGAACAAATCAGAGGCCTGTCCCTGTGCACCGATGGCCTGTCTCTCATTTCAGATGGAGATTGAAGGGCATGTCTACCCCTGGGGCGTCAGCGGGGATCAGGGGCCTCAGCGGCACCCGCCACCTCGGGGGCCTCTGTGTTTCCACTGCGCGGGAGCTGGACCGTGACACACACCAAACAGCGAGTCCACCATGAGTGCCTCTGCCCCGCAGTCTGTCGGCTGTCTGGTGCACGCTGCCGCTGGAAAAGCCCTGTAAGCTTTGCGTGCGTCTCTTGTTAGCTCAGGGTTGTGTGTGAGTGGAGTGTGTGTTTTGGGTTTGGCACCGTTTGAAAAGATATGACAATAAGGAGCCGTTGAGCAGGAGTTATTATGTGTTTGGCTGAGAGCAGGAGCTCTAGTTGCTGGATGGAAGCTGGATGCTTCCCAGAGTTGTTTTGAGGTGCTTTGGGTTTGTTAGTCATAGCTTACTGTAAAGTGTCTCCTAAGACGCTCCTATTTAGAGATTGTTTTGTGCGCTGTGACTCTGAAGTGGCGTCGCCGGTCAGCCCCTCTGGCTTCCCCGGCGGAGTGAATCTGTGAAAACAACTCCAGGTTGACGGGGATCTGTGTGAGACGCGGCTCCACTTTTTGTGCACGTCTGTCTCCAGCACAAGTCTTTCTAGGCCTCCATTAAGCTCCTTCAGCTCTTATATGACGCAGCAATACCCATCGTAAGCTGCATGACAACATGTGGACCTGAGTGACATGTGATGCATGTGGCAGGAGTGAGTGCAGCTCCCCTCCGCGTCTCCCATTCATGTGGCGAGCGCAGGATTAAGACGTGATCCAACAGAGCAGCAGCGGAGAAGAACGAGCTGGGGTCAGATCTGCCTTGAATTAAGTCAGTGTTGCAGCAGGAATAATACAATCGCCCTCCGCCCCCCCGGTCCTGAAGCACTACTGAGGGGTAACGTATGTGTGCGTTTGTTTGTGTGTGCTGAGCTTGGCCTGTGTCGAGGCTGCAACCAAACCACAGGCTGGTGTCCTTTACAGAGAAGAGAGGTTTCTGTTGACGGTTCAAACACAGCTCACGGCCCCAGCTTCAAAAGGCCCCCAATCATCGCACCCACTTACAGCCAACGGCGCATGTCACTTAATGTGGACCACACTATTCATCAATTATGTCGAGCTCAGGGGACATCCAACACCCGCACCGCAGCTCCACAAGTAGTGAGTTGTCTTCTGTTGTGACTGAAGCTCCCTCCTGGACTCCTCAAAGCCCGTCTGCTGCAGGAGGTGTGGCGTCTGCCTGCTACCTCCTCAAAGCTGTCACGCTAACAGAGCCCCCTTCACGCTGGGTTATCTCACCGCAATTCTGAGACACTACTTGTGTTGAGTTCAAAGAACAGCTCCATCCTTTGTCTTCCTAAAATGTGCTATCCTCATCCTGTATATTCTGTCCTACATCCCTCCGCTCGTCCCGCAGCAGGCTCATCCACCCGCCGCTCCACGACCTTACCCTCCCGCCTGACTTTCAGTCGCTTGGCAAGTGAACTGAGTCGAGCTGGAACTCATTTAACGTCACTGATTCGGACGTGTCCATGGGGTATTTGTTAAGCCCAAATGCCTTTTTGGTATCCAAGTGACATAATGTATGTTAAGGTTGTAAGAGTGAAAATAAATGACACAAATGTGGCGACCACATTTAGAATTTCCCCTCAAACAAGACAGATGACGGCAGGCAGCGCAAACCTGAACCAGACCACAGGAAGCCGTCCAAGTCTCGCTACTTTTCCTGCTCGTCCTCTCCGGCCCATGTCCATGACGGGACTTCCTCGTCCCATCTGGACAGGGCTCAGGTCAGGTCGGCTCTCAGGTTCGTTCAGCGAACTTCCACTCGAGTCCAGCTCGTTCTGTCCCCACGAGAGGTTCAGCTGCTGGTAGTAGCGTGTGGGCGTGTGTCCACCGGAGCCCGAACCTCAGCAGCTGTGAGCCATTTGATTTTGTCTGGGGGCTTCTTTCCTGTTGTAGGTCCCCCCCCCTGTCTGTCCTAACACCTTGTTGTGTGCGGTGGAGACATGTTCTGGTTAGATTATGGACGTTAAGCTGCTTTGAATCAGATTCAGGTTCTGAACTTTCATTGACAGATAACATGACTTATTCTTCAGAACAAAATATATTGATATATATTTTTGAGTCTTTTCATTTGCTTGGAAATAAAACAACGAAAATATGCACAAAAGTAATTTAAAGTTTAAAACACTGAACTTAATGTGTTGCAATTAAGAATAAGTTAGCAGTTAGCAAGCTACAGTTTCTTTAGCTAAAATGAATAAATGCTGTCGTTAGCTAAAACTGGATGAATAGTTAGCTAAACATAACTGGTGGAAACGGAGGCTAAAAACATTTCTGAAAAGTTGAAGAAAGCTAAAACAAACGGATAAATGTTGTAAATATGTAGACAGCAGACAGACTCGAGGCCAAATAGTTAATGCTAGCTACAGGTTAGGAACAGATTGTTTAGCTCTGTGCAAACCTGAATAGTTTAATCATTTAGCAGTTTTATTCTCTTCATGTTATTGTAATATTAACTTTATATAGACTTAAAGTAAGTTGGAAATACATTTAAATAATATATCAAATGAACACAACACTGACAAACTGTAAAATGAACATCTCACATTTTCTTTCTTTCTGTACTTACTACCTTTAAATATGCAGTGACGACGCTGGAGCGCCGTATGATTACATTTAGTTTTTCTGTTGGACACGCAGATAAACACACACACACAGTCGGATGGGGCGAGCACTGCTTCATAAACAACTGCAGCCACACACGCTCATGCTAGGAAGGAACATGAAAACAGCACTAATGGGAAAAAGATGAGAGGGCTCACAGCGAGCACACCCAGACAGAGGAGAGAGCCGGCTGTTGGACACCGCGGCCTCACAAGCAGCCCTGAGATCAGACGGATCCTCTCTGAGGTCGCACCGTTACCAGAACTCCACGGAAATGGCCTGGACGGATTTTTCACTTCTGAAATGTGGCACGCCTGTTATTGTTGTTATCTATGTATGAAGCTACACACACACACACACACACACACACACACACACACACAAACACACACACACACACACACTCTGTATTTTATTATTACTGTTACTTTGCTTCTTCTCTATAACATATTAATAGATTTTTTTCAAAATAAAATTGTAGGTAAAAAGTCTTAAAACATTTACAGTTTGTTGTTGTTTAAAACATTTTTAGATTTTTTTCTTTTCTGTATTTTGTGTATATATTTTCACATTGAGTTTCCAACTCGTTTGGCTCAGTACAAACGTTCAGATGTTCACCACGATCACTCCTATGGCTATTGTTGAAGTGTGAAACACCGCGTCGTCCTGTTTCTTCCCCTCGGTTCAGTGTTTTCCAGCCCACGGGGTGCGATGAAAACCCCCTCACAACCCGACGAGGGACCACAGGCCCTTAGAACAACATTTCTCTTTGAGGGAGAAGAGCAGAGGTTCCAGCCTGTGTGTTAATGATGGCTCACTGGTGATTCCCTCACATGTTTGTTCAGATTTTGGCTTCGCCTATGCACACAGGCACAAATCAACTCTGCCTTTTCTTTATTCCCCCCTCCGTCCGGGTGAGGTCTCCTCGTATCGACACTCTGGCCTTGATTTGTGCTTCTTTTGTGTCCCATAATTTCCCAAACAAACATATTCCCTCAATCATTTTTCTTGGGAAAGCCGGCTCTCTCTTATTCGTGATGTGGATCCACTAAGGCTGAATAATATTTGGACAGGTGTTCTCTCATATACTTTAAGTTCAAGGCTCGCAGTGTCTGATTTCATAAAGAGAAAAAATGCAGCCTGGAGGATTGCTGTGTACTGTATGTGTAATCCCTAACAATAAAAAACTGTTTAGCACCAATTTTCCTTTACTTTTAAAACCTTTTTTCCTGTTTCAGACAACTGTGGAGGCCACATCTGGAAGACAGATGTAGTCCCAAAGCTTGTTCTCTGCTTTTCACTCTCTCTCTCTACACTAATTCTCACTCACTCTCTCTTACTCCCGTCCTTCCCTCTCGGTTTTTTTTTGGGAAACTTGAGAGTCAGGCTAATTCTCCCTCTCTCTCCCTCTCTCTCTCTCCCACCCCGGCTGGACCACCCACATTCGGAAACGCCTAGCTGTTCCCCAGGCTGAGCCGCCTGCACTGTAGAGACGGAGGGAGAGATGTAAGGATGGGTTGTGACTGACGGTTTTAGCAGAGTATCAATTACATCAATGTCAAAGTCATAAGCTGCCATTGTGTGAGGAGGAGAGACGTTGAGCTTGGACGCTCGGCTGAGTTTGTGCAGCACGCATCCTGCTCCACATCTTTCCATATCCGCTCACTTCTTCCTCCAACACGACGCCGTCACTGAAACTTCACTGTGTTTACAGATGCTGGATTTGAGTGTGTGTAGCTTCACTAAGAGAAACAGCAGTTTGTCCAACAGCAGCTTTTATTCAGTAGTGAGCAGTGAAAAGACTCCAGCATAAAGGTGGCTAACTCCACCTGGTGGATGTTTGTTGGTATTGAATCTTTAATGGTTAAGAAATGATTTATTGTTTGTGTTACTGTGAAGAATCTGTTTAGTTGGTGTGTGTGTTTTATTTATTGATTTTTTGTATTTTGTACCTTTGTCTAAGTAACAGTTTGCGACTCGTCTGCACTGTTGTAGTTTGCTTCGGCTACACCCAAACCACAACACTTGGCTTTTTCGCTTTAATGAGAAGGAAAACCACATGAAGCTGGAGCTAAAACAGACGAGTGCTGCACGGAGACACAGGAGATCTTTTCTGCCTGTGGCCATTAAACGGGCCATAATTATATTTATAATCAGATAATCATACACTGAACCGCTTATATATTAGTTATATTTAATATATATTAGTTTTTATTCCTTTTTATAACTGACCTATTGTTGATCTGCATAGTGAGTGTTGGTGTTTATCTTCTCTGCTTATGATTCCACCTGTTTGATCATAGAGCTGCTGTAACAAGCTCAAGTTAATAAAGTTTTCTCAATGTGAATCTGAAACCGTTTTATGTGATTCATCCACATCCTCTACTCGTACTAGCGCTGAGTAGAGCTGCGTCTGTGAAGCCATCAGGATGAATGATTCAACTAATTAAACGAACACCACACCAGCTGAAGGGATTTTTCAAACGTGGCTGTTCTTTGGTTTTATTCTGCCCGATGAAGCCTGGTGTGACCTTGTTAACCTTTAGGAGACATGCAGCAGACACGCTGTTTTCAGAGGACTTCACCTCTCACTTAGTTTTCTGTGTTTTTCTTCTTCCCACCTCAGTAGCCACTGATCCTACGGTGGCCCCCACCATACCTCCAAACGGCCCCCCCACAAACAGGCCAACCAGGGAGCCGAACAGAGACTCCCTCCTCACCAGCGTAGACAGCCACCTCACCCACCCGGTCAGCAGCTCCCACAGGCTGCGGGGAAACGAGGGAGGGGGGGAGACGCTGACGGGGGGGAAAATGCTGTCAATATCCACGGTCACGTCGCCAACGCTCCTCTCAGCCTCGTCCCGCACTGCCTCCATTTCTTCCTGTGTCACGGCTTCCTCCCCCTTCCTCTCCCTCACTATCTCCCTCTGCCTCTCCCTCACCTTTTCCTCCGTCTCCTGGTACAGGGGGCAGCTCAGGTGTGGCTCCCCGCTCTCCCTCACAGCCCGGTCCACCTTTGCCAGCAGCTCCTCCATTGCTCTGTCGTCCTCTGCTTCTCCACTGCGGGGCTCCAGGGTGTGGTAGCGGCCGCCGCATTTCTCCAACAGCTCCTGGAGGTCTTTGCGCCAGGTCACCAGGTATTCCTCCAGCTGCTCGTCCTCCTCCAGCTCCTCCATGTGGGTGAAGAGCACGATGGTGTGTCTGCTGACGGCGGCGGGGCCAAACAGTTTCTGCAGCACAGCCAGCGCTTTGGCCTCTTCGTCAGCCGGCTGGTTCACGGGGAGGCAGAGCAGGAAGGCGTGAGGCCCCGGGCTGGAGAGGGCAACGAAGGAGGAGATGTGTTGTCTCCGCTCCTCTGGGTTGCAAGCGGAGCCGAACCAAGGTGGACTGGAGACCACGACCACCTGAAACACAAGTGAAGTGATGCACAATGAGCAACGGGACACGTACCCGTTTCCAGCAGCTGCTTTAAATTTAAATCATTGACATGTCAAAGGAGGTGGTGCAGTGTGAGCACCACCATCTCTCAGCACGAGGAGGAATGTGTCAAATGCTTAGAAATGAGAATCCACTGATCAATAATGTCTCTATACAGAGAAAGAGAAACAAGAATCCAAAACAGACGCCGAGCTGCTCTTCCTACTTTAGCTGCCAGCTAAAAACTGCTAAACGAAGTAAACGGTTTTGTCTGAGCAGCTTTAAATGTCCAAATACGACTTGAAGTTAGTCCGTAATGCGCATGTGCACCTGTCTGAGGGGAGGGGCTGAAGCGCACCAGGTGTTTAAAGGTAGGGGCCGAACAGACAGGTTGTTACGGCCCGTGACCACCAGGTGTCGCTGAATGACCCTGATCTCAAACCTTCCGAGTTAAAAAGGAAACGGTCAGAACCGTGCGCGGAACATTTCCACGAGCTGGTTTGGACCCTGCGGCCCGCGAGACTCTCACCTGTCTACCTGCAGCCTCTCCTCGGTGTTTGCTGCACTCCTGTACACTTTGAGAGTCCGCGCCCTGCTCCGAGTCTTGAAGGCCCAGGATGGTGCAGAGGGCTGATCTCTTCCCTGCCCCGGTCCGGCCCAGCACCACCAACCTCATCTCTGCGCAGCAGGAGGGAGAAGCCCGAACCCCGAGAAGAGAAAGAGAAAATAAAAGGACGATAAATGCTTGTTTTCATGCTGGACCTGGTCTGAATAAACCACTCTAATAACCCGTGTTGTTCACAGTGACGGCTCCGCTTTCTGTCTGTCCGAACTCGTCCCGCTGCTTTGCTCCTCTGAACCCGCACACACACCGACAGCACCGCACGGTACCCGCATATAAAGCCTTTTTTACCTGGCTCTGAAGCGGACATCTCTGCTCCTGTTCTGTTGTTGTTGAACTCGGGGATGAAAACACTTCCTGGTTCCTGCGGACTGACTCAGGATCCGGTTCTGGACTGAGCCTGACAGACCGCCCCGGGGGCGAAACCGCCCCGCGTATTTTCACTGTAGTACAGAGAGTAGTACTGTAGTACTCAGGAGTTGTACTACATGTGTGAGAGTTATGTCACAGTATTTCACCTCCGCACAGTTCACTGAGGCAGTAAAATAAAAACGCAGCGTGTTAGTGAACATTTTAAATATTGTTTTTATTAAATATACCAAAGTGTGTCTTACATTCGCTATAAACATCCTATTAAAGGACATTAAACTTTATTAGTCAGTTTACTGTAAAGCACTGATACTAAAAAAACAGTTTGCTGAACAAAGTTTTAATACTGTATAAAATACAGTATCAGTACTACAAATGTTGAGAATGTGTACTGCTTTAACCTATTGTGCAGAATAAGCGGTGCTTTGTACAGAGGCCACTTTATTAGGTACATGTACCATCTAATGCAGTTCTACCTAAACAGGGTTTATGCAGCGTGGCTGTGGAGTAAACGGAATAAAAAGGTGTTTCTGAATAAAATGCAATAATAATGTCATTATTAAAAAGCAGAAGCAGAATTTTGGAACTATTTTTTTTAATAAGTTTGAAGCTCTGACAGTGTCGAGATGAGACAAAGTCGTCGTCCATAACTACGACGCTCTGACGACGTTTGACCAGTAAAATATTCAATACATGAAACTTCTCACATGGTGAAAGAAGAAATGAGCAGGTAGTATAAATTATTATTATTATTATTGTTGATGATGAGCTGGAGACAATGTTCTTGGACATTTCAGTAAAAACTAGACCCTCAAACAAAACGCACACATCCACTCACACAACAGCACGATGTACAGTTAAACATGCCAAGAACGAGCGCTCCGTAAAACGTTTCCTTTAAAAATACCACAGTTAGAAAATTAAGAGGAGGTTTTTAAAAAAATACACTTTAAAAACATGTTGACGCTAGAAACAGTGGCTTAAATTAAAGTCCAGTCAAATCTGTTGAATCCTGACGACGGATCTCTCCAGATTATCATCGGTCACTCACAGGCCAGGCATGATGTAGGCGATGTTGTCCAGCGTGTTCGACTGACAAAACAACACATGCATGTTAGGAAAGTGCAGCAAAGACGCGGAAATCGCTGCTAATGCTAACATAGCTACTGCTGATGTACACATATAACAACACTGTCCACTCAGAGGTCCAGCACCCCGTTATCAGATCTCTGTACAAACATTTACGAAGGACAGCACTGTACCAGGAGAGTTCGAGGACATCCGTTTAACTGCGGTATCTGTGCTGTGAGACAGGTCAGAGGTCCCAGTGCGCACAGGATGGAGTCCAGAAGCACCGACAGACTCCCAGACACTGCAACCATCCCCTGTCACAGAAAAAAGTTTTTTATGGCTCCTCTGGTGTCATAACACAAAAAACTAACGGCTGTTAAGGTGCACGCGTGTGGAGACTTACCTCCGTCTCCTGTAGCCGGTGTCCAATCAGAGACAGGGACTCTCCCAGCAGCTGCAGGTGAGCTGCAGCATCGATCGGGTCCACGTCCGGGACTCGTGCTGGGGACAGGGACACAGTTCCCGGAGCTTTGTTCGGTGACACCATCGCTGCTCCTGTTGCCACAACTTCAAACACAACAAAGAGTTGATGATAAAGCCGACAACACAACGTCCTCGTGAATCACCGAAGAAGAGAAACGCCTGATGACACCTTTGCTTTTGGCGTCACTGGAGCTCTTGTGCTTGATTGTTGTAGCCTCAGCTTTGTTCTGTTTGTGCTGCAGGTACTGAGCTTTCTGCCTCCAAACCTGTGCAGAACCAACAATCAGCGCAGAGTCACAGCAAAAACAACACTTCATTTTAAAACAGAAGAGGATGCTCGTACCAGTTTGTCCTTCTCAGGCATCGCCTTCCACACCTCGGCCAACTTTTTGCTGAGCTCCCCAAAGACTGCAGGTTAAATACACAGAGTTAGAACATAAATCGGACTGAATCACCACATCTGACTCGTCTAAGCAGATGTTTGTGTCGGACGTAATGAAATCTCTTCCAGGTGTTTCTGAGATACAGCACTAGCAAAAATCAGACGTACGTAACGCCCCAGTGACCTTTGACCCTCAGTTCATCACTTGGTGTAGACATTAGCCGTCATTCATTGTTGGGAAGGTTTTGCTTTGCCCCTCAGCGTGTCAGAGTTACCCACCTAGTCCCGGCTGCTCTGCGTTGATGTTGACCCTGTACTCCTTACAGAAGACCTGATACGCCGTTGTGTTCTTCTTCTTGGGCTAAAAAAGCAACAAAGCATTTTGAACATTTAATCACAGACAGCGGAGCGTCACCAACCATCCCCACCCAAACATGCCCCCACCTTGTCTTTGTCGTGCTTGTCCCGATCTTTCTCCTCTTTCTTCTTCTTCTTCTCTGACACTCCATCACCGGGCGGGTGGTGGTGTGGTGGGATGGGGGTGCCCATGGCGTACATCGGTCCGACAGCACTATGAGTGACAGTGGGCTGGGCGTGGCTTTGCCCCCTTGATGAGTCTGAATGAATGAAGATTATGTGCAGAGTTGAAGGATACGAGCGGGTTGATTCAAATCTACAAGGTTTCATTTATGAAAACCGTCCGTCTTCTAACTCTGGGTCCTGCCGAGGCGACAACCAGGAACTCACCTCCGACTCCTTTACTGTGCTTCTTGTCCTTCCCACTTTTCTCCTTGTCTCTGTCTTTTTCCTTGTCCTTCTTTTTCTTGCTTTTTTTGCTCTTCTTCTTCTTTTTGGAAAGATGTGTGTAAGAATCGTCTATAACCAGTTCACCCGCCTCCAGTTCTCCTCCAGAGGACAAGCTATCGTCTCCCATGCCACCCCCATAATGACCTGCGTGACAGGGAGCATTGATGTATAAACAAAGCCGTATGCTGAATAAATATTCATAAAACAGTAACACAGAACCGCAGTGAACCAGAGGAGAGCCTGAACCTTCCCAGGAGTGACCATGAACCCAGAAGGGCGTCACCTGCTTCAAAGGTGAAAACCAGCGCTGAGCACAACAAACATAAAGGCTCATCTCACATTTTTAAATGTCCAGACACCAGTTTGTGACGCGTGTGAGTCTGCAGCAGGAGAATGATCACAGCGAGCCCACCTCTGAAAAAACTACCTCACTGCAGCAAATTTAACAAAAAGTGCATTTTGTATTCACCCAGATGATCTTTGTGTAATATTACAACCAATGTGTTTGGACTTATTAATCCTCAACATGAATGACGGACAGAAAGTCCTGGAGCAGCTTTCAGTATCGTCTTACCTTCGACCTCCACCTCTTTTCCCACCACAGGTAGCGGATCTCGACTCTGCTGCTGCTGCAGCTGCTTCTTCTTCGGTGACTTTGCGAGCTGCGTCCTGTCTCTGTCCTTCTCTTTCTTCACGCCTCCTTTGGAGGAGTGAGGCGTGAAGGGGAAACTCTCCCCTTCTTCCTTCTCAGGTGACATGATGAGCTTCATCTTCAGCCCGTCTGCCTCCCGTAACGTCAGGGGCTCCTCTTTGGGAGCTCCGCCATGGAACAGCGAAGACTTCGAGGAAGAGGAGGAGTGCTTCTTGGAAGAAGACGACGATGAAGACTGTGGGCGGGAGTGAGAGAAGGAGTGGCTCCCCTTGTTTCCACCAGTGCTGCTCTCACGTTTGCGGTCTTTGGAGGAATGTGAAGAGAAAGGGGGGTAGGAGGGCTTCTTGTGCAAGTGTGGGTTTGGGTCCGAACCCGTGGCCAGAGGAGAGGTGATGGCCTGCAGGAGGCCCATTGCTGTATCTGCCGAGGACGAGGGTGACGACAGCGGCGGGGAGCGGTCTGCAGACTTGTGCTTCTTCTTGTGAGGAGGTGGCCCGGAGCCATCGTGGTCTGACACAGAGAAGAAAGGAAACAGCATGACTCCTGCTGCAGGTCACATTCCCGTGTTTACTACAGAACAGTCCTCTCACCTCTGTAGTAGTAGTCCTCACTGTGTTTCTTCTTCTTTTTGTGCGAGTCCCCTCCCAGCATGAAAAGTTCTGCATCCTGATTCACAACGACACCAATTTATAGACAGTATTAAACCGTAATAAAACCCTGACTACAAACCACAAGATCAAGTTAATTTTATTTGTCACATACATAGTTACACAGTGAGATGGAACTAAGTGTCCCACCTGGTATGGGGGATGGGCTGGGAATCGAACCTGCCACCTTCTGCATCCCAGCCTCATGCCTCAACCCACTGAGCTACCAGGCTCCGACTAACAACACACCTTGGGTCGTTTCTTGGAAGACTTCCGGACCTGAGCAGCAATCTCCTCCTCTTCTCTGAGCAGATCCTTGTATGACCTCCTCTTCTCTCTCTGGCTACGACCAGCTACCAGGCCAATTTCTCCCTCCATCCCCATGTCTGAAATACAGAACGTTAAGATAAAGTCTGAGCCCAAAAATAAAGAAAATGCTGAACGACTTCACCACACATGACGATTGTTCCTTCATCATCAAGAGGCAACATCTGCACATTATTCTGCAGTTGAATGTGTGATCTACTTATTAAAGATACATCTCCTTCATTTCCTCAGCCTTGTTCGTCCAGAACGACTGCATCACTACAAAATCTCACTTCTGTTTGCAGCAGAAGTAGGAGGGCTGCACATCTAATCATTGTTAGATCAGTCTCCATTCTGACCTATGTCCTTCTGTTGGTCTGCAGCTGCTGCGTGCATGAGGATAATATTACAGGGATCAGATGGGTTGAATAGATAGACTTCGTCTATGTGTGAATAAACATCAGTAATTTGTCCCACATGTCAGATATTTCTGTGCCTTTCTGTGGTTACTACAGCTCTCAAGAGTGTTCAAATCAGTTTAGCAACTGAGCCGCTTCATTCAGTGTCTTGCATTTTTAATATTCCTGCACAACAGGAACACAGGACATTACCCATTGCTCCTTTACTCTGGATCTCCTCAAAAGCCATGGTTGCTCCTCTGTCAGCGCGGTTACCTGTCACAGGGTGTCGACATAAAGGGAGAAGAATCACCTGTTAAGTGAACGACAACAAACTCCTTTAATATGCATGTTACCTAGCTTCATCTCTACTTTATCTACGGAGGCAAATTACTAGGTGAACTAACTTCTCCTGTTTAATCTACACCGAGTCCAGATAATACTGGAGCTGAAGGAAACCTGGACAAAATTACAATAACGTTAAGAACTGTCATTTCTAAAACAGCAGACATGTTAGCTAAACACATTCCCGCCTCCTTTTTGTCAGGATAACAAACACACCCCCTCTACATTCACCGTGACTCCCTAGATTCTCATGCTCTTCTGCTCTCCTAACCCGCCCCGCCGCCTGTGGCCTCAGCTGGTCGGTGACAGGAGCTAAGGAAAGCCCGAGGCGTTCAGCTCACAGCTAGGCCGCGCTAGCCACAACTCAACAAAACACTGTGGGTAATTCATTCATTTCTATTATTGACTTCAGCTACTCCGGAAACGTAGTGTGTGTAATCTACAAACATCGGGAGGAGAGGAAATAGCGTGTATGTAAAATTTTACTACCTCTAAGGGATGTCCAATTTACGCGGGTCCAGCCGCCATCTTTTATTGTCGGCGAAAAACAAAACGCGTAGCCGTATGGGTGGGACTTTGGCAAGGCAGCCAATCAGCGTAGAGGAAACGTATATCGCAAAGTAAAAGCACGTTCTTGTTAAGCGCGTTTATTTTGAAATAATCAGATGTTACAGAAGTACACAAACAGAAGTACTTTCCTATTAGGCGTACTAAGTGTGCACACACAGTACACCAGTAGGATCACTTCACTTTGTCTGGGAATCCCTCTGAGTAAGTAAATATTTGAACAAGGAAATGGCAAAGAAACATTTAAGGTAAAAAATAAAAGATCAGGGTACAAACAGCACCAATATATACTTAAACTTACTTATATGTGAGTATATACCTTCAGCCATAATCAACATTTATGAATACAGATTACAGATACACAAAGCAGAGTAAATATTTCCCCTGAATCGTAAATGGAACATGAAAGTGAGGTAGAAGCCACTCAAAATAAGTAAGTAATACATAAACACACTTTTGCCAAAGATAGTGATTTATTGATTCACAAATATCAATTCCTTACAACAGTAAATCAATTTTACAGTACAATTCACAACAGAACATGCAATACGAGAGAAAAGGCAACGTGATACAGAACCAGAAACACTTCATGAGGATCACGCTCAGCTGTGAGTTTAAGAATGACAGGCACAAACTGTCCATCAATAAGGGGATGATCCAGCTGTACTGGTTCTGCAGGTTCTTCTGTGTCTTTCCACAGTCCAACACCACGAAGGTTAAGCGTTGCAGGGATTGTGGCTGTGTGGTGGCCGGGCTACCTGTCCAGGTGTACGTCGTCTCTGTGCCCTTTAGCGCCTCCCTAAACGAGGACCGACTGGATTTTACTGAGGCGTTCCCAATAAACGGACAACTGAGCGTACGTCTATTAACAAGCACTTTGCTAATAACAAAAGGTGGCAGCACATAAATTTGTTGGTCTTTCTACAATCACTAAGCCACAACGCGTTCCCTCAAGTCTGAACCCTGAAACAGATCTTTGAAGGTTTGAGGACCAGACGAAATGTTTGTTCACACAGAGTCAGGGTTAGCATCTGCCCCTCAGCTTCTTAATCCGATATTTGATACTGTGGATTCTGACAAGCTGAATGCACATCCACAACAAGAACCCTTATAAGTGACTTTAAAGAACAGAAGTCCTTCAGATAAACATTTCATTATTGGCAGAAAACCCAGGTTTTGCAGGACGGGATGCAGCCAGCTGAGCTGAGGCACATGTTCAGAAAAGCAGCAGGACGTCAGCTCTCTTCGCACTTTATCTTCTACCTATCCCCCAAATTCTGTTTCTGCAGACTGAGAGATGTGAAACTGGCCAATAAATCCGTCACTTCATCCACCTGAGAAAAGGAACATTACAAATATGTACGAGTAAGTGTAGAATAATCCTTGACATATGTCATTCTATCGTCAGTGTGTGACGTAGCTCTCACCTGCTCTTTGGTGCGTGTGTGCTGCAGCTGAATGGAAATGTGCTCCAACCGTTCTTTAGCCTCACTCTGGCCCATGAGGTTCAGGTACTCCCTCAACATTTGAATAATCTGTTAGAAAAGACACATTAACGAGCATTTTAACAACCTGTGTCCACTGCAAATGTGGAGCTTTTACTTGTCATCCAGACAAACTATAAATCGCCGACACGTCCAAGTACTAAAACTGAATCTAAACATTAGATTAATGGATTCATTCCAGGACCACAGAATCCGTCTGCAGCTCAACACTTTCACTACCTGTGTGACTTCCCCTCTCAGGGTTTCTAAGCTTCGTGAGTCTCCCTCCTGCAGAATATTGAGTTTGGAGCGCGCAAGATGCAGCGGGGTCCGGCCTGCTCGGTCGAGGGCATCCACACGAGCTCCTGCACAGAAACAGCACAGACGTCTCCTTTAATCTGGTTTATTTTAGTCGACATTCAACGGCCAAGTTCATGAAAGTTAAAAACTCAGCAAGCCAGCGACGCAGAGAGAAACGCTGCATCAGTGATGCGCCTGCTTCCCTGTTTTTGCTCTGTATCATGTACATGTATTTACGAGTGATGAGACTAAATGTGGTTTTCAAAATAAAAACTCTGCTAAAATGTTTCTTCAGTTTCTAAAACGAGATTCTTGTTTTGTTTTTGGTTTGTTTTGAGATGTAAAACCAGGACCAGACTTTTGTGTCCTTATTTTTCGCCCCCAACAAACTGGAACGAACTGGGCTTAACGCGGTTGTGGGTACGTTCATTTTTTGTTGTGCTGACCCAGATTCACCAGCTATGGCTTCTGTGCATTTTAAGGAACCTAAGGACCAATAAATTGTCTTTTTGTGAGACTTGTCTCGTAGTAAAATATGACAAAAAAAATTACATCGACTAAAACATGGATAATTCAGACTAAAATGAGAGAATGGACGTAACTAAGACTAATAAAAAATTAAATGACATCTTGACACAATTACTAGACTAAAACTAAAATTAAGACCGAATGCCAAAAACAACACTAGTATTTACTCACTACTTCTCAACAAGACATTAAACACCAGAGTCTCACCTCCTTTCAGCAGGGTGGTGATTACAGGCACATGGTTGGTGCAGGCCGCTGCAGACACACAGGACCAAATGGGTTTTAAACT
The DNA here is from genome assembly GCA_032270685.1 of Microctenopoma stevenorrisi. Lineage (NCBI taxonomy): Eukaryota > Metazoa > Chordata > Actinopteri > Anabantiformes > Anabantidae > Microctenopoma > Microctenopoma stevenorrisi. The sequence continues at coordinate 16,860,732 of JAUMTR010000026.1, read as the reverse complement.
AATTGTAACATGAACATATATCAGTAAAACCACAAGCATATGCAGAGCTGCCTGTGTTACTGCAGGTTATACACGAATGATTGTGATCGTTCTCTCTTACCCAGATGGAGGGGGGTGTTTCCCAGACTGTCTCGCTGGTTGGGGTCAGCACCGTAGCTCAGCAGTAGCTGCACTAAAAACATTAGGAAAGGAAAAATTAATAATAAAATAAGGCGCTCAAATTAAATATTTACAGATTCAGAGATGAACAGAATTGTGCACTGGGTGTTAAATGTTGTGAGGAGGCAAATCTGTGGATACCTCTGACTACAGGTAACCACTTGTAATCAGCTGATTTTAAATGAATCATGAAACTGAAGAAGACAGAACTCAAACATCAACTATATAAAAAGAAAACAAACATTTATCCCCGACTTACCGATGCTCTCGTTGCCATTGCATGAGGAGAAATGAAGGGCTGTTCTTCCCTTGTCGTCTGCTGCACAGGGGTCTACGTCATCCTGCAGGAGCCGCCGAACTGAAATAAGACAACTTCATGAGCAAAAACCAGCCTCTGATCTTACAGCGTTTCACAGTTTTATCACTGCTCAGACCTGTGTCGATGTCGTTGCTGTTCGCAGCCTCCCTGAGTCTTTTCCTGGCTGTGGAGAAAAATGACACATATGTAAATACTGTTAAATGATTAGTGAATGAGGAAGAACTGAGAAACAAAGACAGTGTTCACACAGACACTTTCTGCGTGTTTGATCAAAAATCTTAACAGTTCATGTGCTCAAATACGACCTGATGATACCAATATAAAAAGCACGAGACTAAGTGAACTGTGACTTAGTTATTTCAATAAAGCTAACAGTTTTACACACATTGGAATAGATTCTGAACATGTGGTCAAAAATCATTAATACTCAAGATAAAAAATTACATCTCTATTAGTAAACGCCTATAAGTTTAGCAATAATCTACCATGTTGATGTATGGTACAGCTACTATTTTCTATTTTTTTAAATCAATCATTAATGTCAAAATTAACACCCTTCAAAAACATTCACAGGCAAGCTTAGACACAAATAGACAACTTGATCACAAACTGTAGAAAACAGCTTAAACTGACAAATAAAACTTTTTAATATAGATAACTTTTCTGTCAGGGGCCCTTTGTTCTGTGCACAGGGCCCCGTTTTCTTCATTTCCGCCCATGTCATGAGATGAAAACACAACATTAAACATGAAACTACTAGCTTTCCGTTAGCTCCACAGCTAACCGTCTCCTACCGTAAATGTCTTTGCCGATAGGACCGAGGCTCCGCGCGGCTCTGTGGTGTCGCCTCACCCTGCTCCCCGTCACCTTCCCCGGGGTGCTGGCCGCCGCACCGCCGCTGATATCTGCTCGGCCTGGCTCCCACAACAGGTGCAGGTACCGGAGCTCTTTGTCGTCTCTCTGCCCGAGTCTCCCCAGCACCACTTTGCCTTCACCAGTGCCACTTATCCCGAAGCCGACAGCGGCGCTCCCCGCGTCCTCCATCCCGTCCCCGCAGCCCCGCTGCGCCCTGTCCACCGCCTCCCCGGTTTCCTCGTCGGGTCCGGGCTCCAGCATGTACTCGCCCTCGGAGCTGGATCTGTCATTGTCCGAGGCTGTAGCAACGATAGGGCTCCACCCGTCCATGCTCAGCGTGACATATGGAAGCTACACCGATACACACCCGCTCCTCCTGCCGAGCCACAGAAACGAATCGGCCGTTACCGTCAGGAGTCCGCTGAGATTCTGGCTTCTTCAGCCATCGTAGCGCAGCAGCTGCCGCGTTACAGCGCTTCCATCGCGGGGAATTTCACCTGGTTTTACACATACGAGTCCTCGCGTCAGCAAAATGTCCCCGATGACATTTTCCGTGTCGACGAGAAAAAGCAGTAAACCAAGAAGCTAATGCACAGTCGGCTCTGAGTCTGCGCACTGGCATCCAATCAGGTGCAGCGTTGTTGTTCTTCTTCTTCTTCTTTATACGTCCTAAGCTTAACCAGTTACCGCCCTCTACTGTCCAGTGAGTATATGTGCTTCTTTGAATCAGCATGTTCTTCCACAAAATGTCACAAAACATGGTTATTTAAATTAAAAAATTAGAGATTTAAGTTTATCACAAGGTAAAATGAATACATCATAATTTGGTCACACTCGTGTAAAGCTTTACATCATATAGATTTCCATAATATGAAAACGACACAATCTGTATTTAATCTCTAAAAAAAAGACAAAATAATAATATTAATAGGTTGGCAGTACCTCTGTAGTAGTTTCCAAGACCCTAAGACACAGATGTCTCAGGAGCCGTGAAATTATTTATTTTAATGGTAATTTCAATTTCTGTGGGAAATTCCTGATTAAAAGAATGCAAAAGAAAACATCTTTGGTATGTTGGTAAGTATTATTATCATCACATTTTCTGTAGATCTTTCTTTCTTTTAATGCGTCACAAGCCAAAAGGCTGAGAACTCAGTTTGATTGAGTCGGCTGCAGACTGTGTTACTGTTGGTGCGGGAGGTGAAAACAGGACATGACATGATTTAAAGTAGATAAATGTGTCTTTGAAGCATACAAATCCATCTGACTCTGAGTTTTGGACCCAAGAAGACGTCTAGCCTGAGGGACCAGCACAGCATCACAGACATACAGTAGCATCAACACACTTAGCTCAAACAATCAGAAGTCAAGTTTCAGTCCTGAGGACACAGAGGCTCCAGCTTGTGTCAGGTAGTTGGGGAATGCGGGGTCACCCGGTGAAGTTCCAGTGTGATGCTCAGTCGGTGTCGGTCCAACAGAGCTTATGTGCTGAGACGGCTCACTGCTGCGAACCACGCCCTGCTGCTTCAAGTATCCTTGCTGGCAGAACAGCGGCGGCTTGCGATGGGTTAGCGATGAGCGGAAACAAGATTCTAAAAAGGAAAGAAAGAAAGAACGGGAAGGGGTTCCGCCATCATGATGGATATACTGAAGCTTTGTGAAGCACTGACTCAGGATGAATCTACGGTGCTGAAATGGTGTGTCAGGACAAACTTCAGGAACCAGACGTTGTTACTGGCACATTTTCTGAGCTCATCGTGACCTTTGGGGCTCGGAAATAAATCAGATATCAACATGCTGCTTCACCTGCATAAAATGTCCTGAGGTCAGTCTGGACACAGTGCTCCAGGAAGCGCCGCAGAGGCTGGACATGAGATATGGGACCATCCCATTCTGTGAGGAAGTCCTCAATCATGTGATGAAGCGCCTTGGGTCTCGGTAACGGCCAGCCACGGGGACGGAGCTTCATTTCTTCCTCTGGGAAAAAATATCCAAAGATCATTTAGCATTTAGCAGCACCTCACCTAGCGAATGTATAATGAGCTCATTTTCTTTGACTTCATTAAGTATCTACTGGATGGTAGAAGCAGAACCACTCACCAGTAGGAAGCCTGTCGTAGTAATACATAACAGGGTGCAGAAAGTTTGATTTCCAAGCTTTGGTCCACTCTGTTTCCGCCCTGTTACGGCCCAGGTAGTCTATCTTCTGTTTCCCATACTGCATGACTAGAACCAGCAGTCCATGGCTGGAGACCTCATGACCTGAGACAGAGGGGAACTGAGGCAAAGCCTGGACCGGAAACTCTTCCACATATTCACAGTAAGAGCTGAAGAGTCAAAGGCAGGAAATAAAGAGCACAGTAAGGATGAACCTGTACTGATCCAACTCATTCCATCTGTAGTGGTTTTACACTTTTTTCTTCTATCCGCTCACCCTCTGAGAAGTATCACATCCCCGAGAACTTCAAACATTTGGTACGGCCCAGAGGCCTCGCCGACCCGCTTCAGAATCCAGGACTGCAGCTGTGTCGTCAGCAGTTTAGTCATTGGCCATGGGTTACCGTGGTAACGGCGTTCAAGCACACGATGTACAGCTTGTACTGCAACAGAAACTCCAGAGTTTATTAAATGTGTGATTCTGCTTTCCATTTGATTTTCTGTTTTAGACGCGCACCTGTGTAACGAAAGCCGTGGATGAAGCCGCCGGCAGATGAGCGATAGTCTCTGGAATGAGCAGCTGTTCCTAGCACAAACAGGTTGGGGGTGTTCTTCCCTTCATACCAGGCGCTCACGGCAGGCAACCTGCCTTTCGCATTTTCACTGTTGGCAGGGCAGGCGGAGCTGAGGAGAACCAGGCGAGACTTCAGCGACAGGACGATACTTATCGTTAGGTAACTAAGTAACACGATGAATCTATACCTGTCAAAGATGCTGAAGTTAAACCTGAATCCAAGGCATCGCACCACGCGGTCGTAGGGCTTTCGTGTGGGGAAGTTGTCTATGTGATACCCCGGCAGTTCTTCTCCAGTCACGCCTGAGCTGTTCTTACATTCCCGGTCTTGTATGTACTTATTTAAAGTCAGATACAGTTTTCCCTTTCTTTTTTTCTTCTTTCCACCCAATCTCTCCTCGTCTTTCTCTTTTCGTTGAGCTATAACTATTTTCTCCAGTCGCGCCTCCACCACTCCATCGAGTGACTTCAGCTGGTACGTGTCCAGCAGCTCGTTATTCACAGCTCTGTCAACACAGGAACAGGTTCAATGCACAACAGCTCACAGGGAGAAAACCTAAAAATGGACTGATTCATGTTTTAATTGTACAGGTGAAGAACATCATGCCTAACCAAAGACAGGTGAGCTAACAGCTAAAACAGCTAACGGATTAAACAGTTGGCTAGTTAGCCCGCAGTGAAGAATAAACGGTTGAATAATTCAGTTCAAACTAATAAACTAGTGTTAAACATACCGAGCTAATAGTAACGGTGAAACATAAGCTGAAAGAAAAAAATGTTAGCTAAAAGTAAGACAGTATAAATAACTAAGCTAAAGAGAAGCGAGAAAAAGTAAGTTAGTAGTAACTAAATGTTTGGACAATACCTGAAAATAACAGATATGTTAGGAAACATTAGCTTAAAGTAATAAATACCTGAAATATCTAGGTGGCTAAAACATTAGCCAAAATTCCCCCAAAGGGATCAATAAAATATGAATTATTATAATAATAATAAATAATTTAAGTAGTAAACTAGTCGTAGGTAAGTTATTGAATTGTCAAAATACCTTAATTGAATTAACAGTTACCTGAACTAGTTAGATAATAACAGTAATAATAATAACTAGAAGTGTTAATTAGATCTAACTAGGTGAACTTTACATAATCAATTAACTACAGGTAATAAATAAATGGTGACCAGATAAACTCAGATCTCCAGCTCTACCTCAGATCTCCAACATAATGTGTTTGCCAAGCCAGTCGAACCGGGCTCGAACTGAGCATGTGAACCCGACTCGCTTTTCCCAAGATGCTTTGGGCTGTTTCAAAAGCGGAGTTCCCCTTTCCCAGAATAAGCACGGCCTGGTCCTTGTAGTCATCGGGATTAGTGGAAATGGACTCGTAACCCTCAACCAGTTCAGAACCGACGAAGTCCACCGTGTGAGGAACCCACAAACCTGTGGCCACGAGGAGGACACTGAGGGTGAGAGGACATTAGTGCAACGACCCCATGAGACGTGCAGTGTTCACCTCAGGTTCAGTGTGATTCAGGTACCTGCATGTGTAGTCTGACGTGTGTTGATCTGTCAGGACGTAAGTCCCGCCAGTGTCTGACTGCACGGCCCGGATCCGCCCGATGTCCACGCCGTAGTGGACCCTCAGCTCGAGTTCTTTCACAAACAGAGACAGGTAGAGTGAAAGGGCGTCAGCCGGGGGGTAAAACTCACTGCTCACTCTCTTGAGCAGGAGATCAGGTTTATGGCTGAGCAGCGAGTTCCAGTCATGGCGCAGGTTGAACTCTCGGTTCTGCCTCCCTGTGTGGATCTTGTTAATGCTAATGAGCTTCCTGTGCCTGGGATACCTTCACAGAGAGGACACACAGCAGACACGATGAGCGCGTCTTCCTCCTGAACACAGCGCTCTCACGAAGAGACTGTACCTACCTGTTAAAGAAGCTGCCTGGTCCCGGGTTCCTCTCCAGGATGATGTAGTCTCTTCTGGCCCTGGAGAGGAAATACCCCATCTGCAGTCCTGCAGGCCCAGCACCGAGCACACAGTAATCATGACGGTAATCAGAACTTCTGACACAGCCGAGCAGGACGAGGAGGAGGAAGGAAGGAAGGCTCGGATCCATCACCTGCTGGAAGGGAAGAAATTAAGTTTACAGCCCGTAAAGCTTCGTAAACTCTCAGATGCTGCTGCCAAAATGACAGGAACCGACTCTGGACACATCTGTAAACATGGTAAAGAATGATTCTGCATTTAAACCGACCTGGCTGCAGACGACGCGCGGTTCCGTGAAGGCTTCGGTGGTTTCTTCACATTTTACCGGATTCCTCCAGCCCCGCACACACACGCGTCTCCGGGCGGGAACCCGCCGACTCTCCGGCCCAGGCCGTGTCGCGCCGTCGCCTGCCGAACGGAACCAGACGTGTCGGCGGGTGAAGCAGAAACGGTACCAGTTAGGTCAGGCGATGAACGTCGAACCTGTGAGTCCTGCTACATGTTTCCTGTGTGGACCACGTTTTAAAGTGGATCCTGGATCTCTGAGCCCCCCCCCCACCTCCGAGAAAAAACACTACTGAAGGGCTGGTTGCATAAAGGGGCGTGGCTACACGACACAGAACGAACCGAGACGTTCTACTCCCTGTGGGCGGGTTCTGATGACAATGGACCGAAAAACTCATCTTTAATAAGACAAATGTGTCACTTCCGTAGTGCTGATCCTACAGCTCGGCTCAGAAGTATCTGGACGCAATAAACCAAATAAGATCTTCAGCTTCACCTTAAGAGGTTTCACAAAAATATGATGAAGTTTGACTGGAGCTACTGATCCGAGCTCTCAGGGCAGATAAAGGAGGCATCATGAGGCTGGAAACACCCACACAAATCATAAGACAGAGAGCAGATTGTGTGGACAAATCTACGGTGGCCCTGAAGTCCAAACCACACCTACAAATTACTCAACACAACAACAAAGTGAGAAGCACAGTTTCATAAAGAAACCAGAAGGGCGGGTACCCGTCAGCAGCAGAACCAGAGGTCACGCTGGATGTGCAGCGTTTTTTTCCCAGTGACCCAAACGTAGCTGACGCCATTCGAGAATATTTAGATTCAGGACACACATACGACGTGATACTTGAAATGCTTATTGACCTGCTCGATGGTACCAGACGCATCAGAAATCCTCTTGGCAAAGCTACTGCAAACGTTCAGTTTGCACTTCAGGGCCACGTATGAATCAAATAAGAAAGAAAAAGCACTGGTGAACAGGAAGACTCCTGGAGACAACACAGAAATCTTTACATGGGGATGAAATGTCCTTTTATAACCTAGTAAGAAATCAGGCTGCTGTGTTATTCAGGTTACATGAATGAAGAACAAACACTCAGTCGTCTCTATCAGTGGCATCGCCTGATAAAGGAGGAAAGTTCCTGGAGGAGCTTCGTGGTTGTTTTAGCACTCAAACTATGAAAGTGAATTTACGGACTTGGAGCATATTAAACTTTATTGTATGATATTTCTAAGCTCGGGGCTTCTGCAGGTGAAGCACGATGCTTTTATTGCTGTGACCAGAGTGTGGGCCTCACGGGGCCGCCGTAGAAACACTCTCTGAATACATAGGCCGTATGTTTGTGCCTTATCATGGTTTCAGATTCTTTTTCCACTTCTATGCTTCGTCACGTTAAGCGTGAGCAGCGTGGAAACACGAGTCAGCAGTCGCACTTCCCTTCTGACTCAGCAGCTGCAGCGCATATAAGAGTCCAGAGAGCCGTGCTCTCTCAGAGGAAGCAGCGACCAGCAACCAGAGCCAGGTTCATAGAAGCGGTCAACACCTCGTTCCAGGCTGCACAGATGGAGAACAGGAAGAGTGCGAGAAAGGACGAGGCGGGAGAAGCTGGCAGGTACGAGGAGGAACAAGTTTAAACCCTCTCAGGCTGCGTCTCAGGATGTTTTCACAGAAAGTTGTATGTGTGTTTGTCGTCTCGCCCTCAGTGACCTGTCGGAGCAGATTAAAGCAGCCACGAAGGAAAACCACGTCAGAGCTGAGAACACAGAGCTGATGCTGAGTTACCAGAAGGGCAAGATCACCGGCACGCAGTACAAGGTACCAACGCAGCGTGTGGAGCACTAGTCACACTCCGTTACTGAGCTGCTGTTCTTCTGCCACCTGTGCGTCTGCAGGTGCTGCTGTGTTCCCTCTACCAGATCTACGAGGCTCTAGAAGAGCAGCTGGACAGAAACTGTTCGCATCCAGCTGTTGCACCCATCTACTTCCCTCAGGAACTTGCACGTGTGGAAGCACTCGAGCGCGATCTGGAGCATTTCCTTGGCTCCGACTGGAGGAAGAAGGTGATCGTTCCCGCGGCCACACACAGATACACGCAGAGGATTCGAAAGGTGAGTCCACGAGGTGCGAGACCATCACGAGTCCAGAATCTGTTGCAGCTTTTCAGTGTCAGGACGTCTCGCAGTTTCTGCTGCCTGAACCAACTTCATTGGAAAGAAAAGTCTTAATGTTACACTGGGACAGTTAACATCTGAATTAGTCCAACACAGCACTGACGTCATGTTAAAACTTTATTCAGAGTGTTGCCCGAGCGTTTTCTGACCCGTCCTGCTCCAGACCCAAACGAACCAGCTGAGCGCCCTGAAACGTCTCTTACAGGTTGGAAAGGAAAACCCAGAGCTGCTGGTGTCTCACGCCTACACCCGTTACCTTGGCGACCTGTCAGGGGGGCAGGTGCTGGGGAAACTCACCCAGAAGTCTCTGGGATTGAGCAGCAAGGAGGGGATTTCCTTTTTCTCCTTCCCCGGCGTGAGCAGCCCCAACCGCTTCAAGCAGCTGTACCGGAGCCGCATGAACAGCATCGAGCTGACGGAGGGGAAGAGGGCGGCGGTGCTGGAGGAGGCGGTGTCGGCGTTCGAGTTCAACATCCAGGTGACAAAACTAAGTTCAGTTCAGTGCGTCACCGAGTTCCGTTACATGAAAGATGAAGCTGAAACAGTGAATATGCTGATTTACTGTTTTAAAGAAAAAGCAGAAGCGAACGCGTCGACTTCACAGCAGCAGCTGATGTTTCGTTTCCCTGCAGGTCTTTGATGACTTGCAGAAAATGTTGAGCATCACAACCGTCGACCAGTCGCAAGGAAACTCTGCCGGGCTGTGGTCGTCAGCCATGCTGCAGTTCACCGCGGGGGCGTGCGTCGCTCTGGCCACGGTCGTGATGGGACTCTACGCCCTGTAGTCTCCACGGCTCGTCTGCACGTCCAGCGCTTCACTCATCACTTCATGCAACCAATAAACACAGTTTAAGACAGACTCGTTTTTCGACACTGTGAAAACATCTGGTGAAATAAAAAATGAGAAACTCAGCACGTAACAAGTCCATTATTTCTTTATTCATTTTTACAGACGCCGTTATTAAACTTTTATATCATTCAGAACAGAAACAGTTTGAGAATCCAACAACTCTATTTACATGCGCGACCGCGCCTCACTTGACCCTGTACAGAACCTTCCTCTGCATGCGGTGCTGCAGCTCGCCCCTCCTCAGCATCAGGTGCAGCACTTTGTAGATGGCGTGTTCTGGATACTTCTGGAAAACGGAACAAACAAAACTCAGCTGAGACACAGACGTGCAGGAATCATTCAGCAGATTCTTTCCTCAAAGCAAAGACAAAAGGAAACGTGTGAAAATGTTCATGTTGAGGAAACGGGTCGTTTGATATCAGACATCACGGAGTTCTTTCAGGTCCCCCCCCCCGTCTGTCTGTAGTTTCCCTTTATTCCACTTATCACCCCCTCCATGACTGTTTTATTTATTAAATCTTCAGAAAGAAGGAAATCCACTGCTCAATAAAACCACTAACATCAACGACCAGGTGCAGCGTGTGCCTTCATATTAAAGCGCCCCCCCCTCACGCCCACCTGCTTGGTGAAGTCCTGGACGATGCTGTGTTCCGACACCTGGGAGCCGATGGCGAAACGCCTCTTCAGCTGCTTCTCCACGCGCGAGACCATTTCCTGGTCCTCCTGAGACGTGAAGCCCTCCACTCCTACGAACAGACACATTTCCGCTCGTTGGTTCGTCTGCTGCACCAGCTGCGCTGCTCATGAAGTAAAGTGACACGCACCTGACAGGCTGCCGGACAGCGCCGCGTCCAGCGTGGAAACCTGGAACAGTCTCAGCGCCTCGTCCACCTCCTCCTCTCCAGCCACGGCCTGCAGCTTCATCTTGGCCAGAGACTCTGCGATTCGCACAACCGCCTCCAGCTGCCTGAAAAACCACACACACACGTGCTGAAGGTGGAGAAAGAGTCTGATCCACGGGCCTGGAGCCAGCGTGTGGGATCAGACACGCACCTGACCGTGATGGGGATGGACGGCCTTTTGTCCGTCTCTCGTTCGTGCTCTCTGGCGCCGCTCCTCATCACCACGTATCTGTTCTTCAGCTTCTCAGCAGCGGCCGCAGACAGTCGGGGGCCGCACTTCCTGCAGGACAACGTTCACACATCAACGCCGTGACATCGAACAACGCGAGGACGAGTGAAGCGCAGGCGGGGTCGATACTCACGCTCGGGCGTAGGCGATGTACTTCTTAAAGCTGGTCAGTGGAATCTCTCCCTCGACGCCCTCGGTCTGAGTCTGCGCGCTCAGGTGAACGTTCATCACGTGACGAGCCAGAGTCTGCGCGCGCGCGCACACACACACACACACACACACACCGTCACACACAGTGACAGAAATGAAACACCTGGTGTAGTTGCTGGACGGCGAAGCAGCACGTCTCCTCACCATGTCCCTCTGCTGGTCATGCTGGTCTTTGATGATGAAGATCATGTCAAAACGGGACAAGATGGTGGGCATGAAGTCGATGTTGTCCTCCCCCTTCGTGTCGTCCCAGCGACCGAACACAGAGTTGGCAGCAGCCAGCACGGAGCAGCGAGAGTTCAGGGTGGTGGTGATGCCGGCCTGGAGTGAAGGGAGGAGGTTGGTCAGACTCAGCACAGGAGGATTTAGGAGCTTAGCTCCGACTGGATGTTACCTTAGCGATGGAGATGGTCTGTTGCTCCATGGCCTCGTGGATCGCCACCCTGTCGTCTTCTCGCATCTGCAGAACAAACGCTCGGCTGTAAAAACGTCACGGGGAACGGGGTTAAACTCCTGCTGCGGAGGAGCTCTGTACCTTATCGAACTCATCGATGCAAACCACTCCGCCGTCCGCCAGCACCATGGCCCCGCCCTCCATGATGAAGCCACGCGTGTTGGGGTCCCTCAGCACAGAGGCCGTCAGACCAGCTGCACTGCTGCCTTTGCCTGAGGTATAAACCTGAGACATGGGACGGAGACGGTGAGCGGTGACGTCTAACATCTACATGGAACCATCTAACAGTGAGCAGGTAACTACCCCAATAGGCGAGCATCTCTCCACAAACTTCAACAGCTGCGACTTGGCTGTGCCAGGGTCTCCCAGCATCAGCAGGTTGATGTCCCCCCTACGAGTGAGGCCGTCAGGCAGCCTGCGGGACAGACACGCGTTAGCTAACGTGCGAGGAGAAGGTCTGCAGTGAACTGTGCTGCTGTGGAAACTCACCTTTTCCTGGATCCTCCAAACAGCAGGCAGGTGATGGCCTTTTTCAGATCATCGCTGCCGTAGATGGAGGGCGCTACGGAGCGCGCCAGAGACTCATAGACGTTAGGAGAGGCAGCCAGAGCTCTCAGCTCCTCCTCCTCCTGCGGGGACACCGATCCGGTGGCACCGCGGCCTGTGGCAGGAAAGAAAGTCATCGTTTGACTTCAGATAACCCTTCACCGGGCGACAAACGCGTCAGAGTCCTTCACCCATCTTTACCTGCCCCTTCTGTGTCCACCTGGATACCGACCACTCGGAGATAGGACGCACGGATGCCCACACCAACACCCTTCTCTTTGCCTTTGGCCTTTAAAGTCGCCACCTTCTTGATGGAGTAGATTCCCATGATGGTCACCCTGTTTCCTGGGACCACACGGTCGCACAGATACCTGCAAGAGGGGGACAGAGGAGGAAAAATGGTTTCAGTGGTTTCACAGCTTCCTCCTGGATTTATCACATTTTCCTGGGAACGCGCTTCTCACCTGTCGCAGTACAGCTGCAGGTGTCGCGGCATCTCTCCGTGCGGCACGGCGTCTGGAGACTCCTGCAGGCGGAGGGTCTGGAAGTCAACACACACGCACCGATCTGGGATGATGAAGTAAGGGTCCACGGGGCACTTCACCCTGCCAGCATTCTCCCTGACAGACAGAACACACGCCAGATGTGACGCAGCCTGCGCACGTTAAATGAGCCGCGGCCGTTTCCGTTCGCCACACTCACGTGTTGCACTTGCGGGGCAGAGCGTAGCCCTGCAGGCCAGGAGGCAGCGGGATGTTGCTGATGACGCTGCGACAGCCGCGGCACTGCAGACACACCTTGGTGGCCTTTGCCCTCACGGCTGCGGCCGAGATGATGATGCCATGAACCTTCACCAGACGAGACACCTGCTCGGACTGCAGAGCGGAGACGAGACATGGCGTGAGTCGCCTGAGAGCAGCGACTGTCGCGTTCTGCTGCTTCACTCACACTGAAGCTACTGTTCGTACCTTGAGGCTGCGAATGGAAGCTTGATGAGCGTCGCTCTTCAGCATGACCTGGATGTCCTGCACCGTCTCATCGCCTACAGGTCGGGGGCGGGTCACCTCGTCTGCGACGTCTTTCGCAGCTTCTTCCAGCTGCAAAGATACAAAAGCATTAAAACGAAGAATCCTGCAACGAGTTTGTTGAACAAGCGCCGGTTGGTCGGGTCCGCTCACTCACCAGAGGCAAGTTCTCAGTTGGCAGCTTGTAGAGACAGTCGGAGAGATCCTCGTCGAAGCTGGCGAGGTCCTCCATCTCCACCTCCACCCAGTACTCCCCGAGGGTGTAGTGTCTCTTCAGCTCATCTCTGGTAAAGGCAAGAGGTCAGATCCACGAGTGAGAGACGAGGCTCGTAACTTAATGTAACGCAGTGAACATTTCTTATACATCAACAAGTTACAGAAGCATAAACAGACAAAAACCAACCGGATCCAATAATAAACCGAGTAAATGCAGATGATCATGGATGAAGCCTCAGTCATGTTAACACGTGTTGAAATGTGTGCTGTAAACGTTGTGACCACTGATCCATCCTGTTTTTGGGTGTTTAGGTACCTGCTTGTGAACTGTAAGTTAGCTTAAGCTAACTCCGGTCCAAAGCATCAGACATCACTGTACATAAGAAGTACTTCAAACTGTATTTCTACTTGTTTCGGCTGCACTTACACTCATCTGCCACCAGGTGACATCCAAACCTATTCATACACAACCCGTTTTTAGTCTAAAATCCTCCACAGTCCTGGTGGTGAATGGATTTAACATGAAAACGTCGGACTGGCCCTTTTCCACCAACTTACTTACTTCCACGACGCTGTTCTCTTACGTTACCTGTATTTATACGTGAAGCCGGTTCGATCGGTCCCGACTCGAAACTGCCGCAGGAACTCACGGAACCGCTTCTTGATCTGAATCCGCTTCTGTCCGCCCTCATCCGCGCCGGGCCCGTCTCCGCCACCGAAGCTGTCGCTGTAGTAAACTCCCGGGTCGTCGAAGCCAGACATGCTGAATCAGGTGCGAGGGCAGAACAACACCAACTGAAAACAGAGTCTGGAAAAAGCCGAGAAGTTTTTGTTTTTAACAGAAAACTGGATCCGCAGAAACCACCGGAGAAGAAGACGCTCTGTCTCTGTCAGTGGTTCGCGGCAAAAACTAATCTTCTTCCAGTCTGTTTCCCGCGGGCAGCTCATAGCAACGCCCCCATTCCGCCCTTTGATTGGTTGAAAGCTAACGTCGCCTGCTACCATTGGTGGAAACGGCTCCGCGGAGCGCATGTCTAAGCGAGGTGGGAGGGCTTGTGACGCTTAGTGGCGCGAAAAAACACACAAGGGGGAGGAGCTAAAGAAGCGTGGTAACAGCAACAGACACAAAGACCAAAAGTACCAAAAGTAAAAGTACTCGTTTACGTAAAGAAATATTAGATTATTTAACAACGTATAGTCTGTTTTTATTATCATCAGATGTTTTGGACGTAATATTAAAAATACTTTACATGTTGCACAATAAAGTCTCGTTATTACAATACTATGTTCTATCGTTTATAGAAAAGGAACAATAGCTTAAAAACAAAAATGCATGAGCTCAGTTGTAGCTCTACATCTTTGGATCTTTTCTACATACTCTGTTTCTATATAGATCTATAAGGTCCTAACCTGAGTAAAGTGATGGGAACTGAACCCCTCAGTAACACATGTAACATGTTTGACTTCAATAAGATCAGCTGCGTCACTAAATCAACCAAGCGTGTTGAATAGATGATTGTTTTTCTAACGAACCCTGAACCTCTTAAAAATAAGAGTGAAACATGGAATTAACAGCAAAGTGTTTTATTGAGCAAAGCTTAAAAACCACTAAACCCTGTTGACCTCAACATGTAACTGATGTTCCCATCATCATCATCATCATCAGCAGCAGCAGCATGAGGAGCAGGGTCGAGCAGCTCCAGGTTCAGACCCCGTCTGAGTCCCGGTCAGGACACGACTCCGTGCTTTCTGCCCGTCTGGATGAAAGCGTCCACACAGTGGTCGATGTCTTCGTCCGAGTGCGCAGCTGAAATCTGAACTCGGATCCTGGCTTTGCCCTTTGGTACGACCGGGAAGGAGAACCCGATCACGTACACGCCTGTGGAGGAGACGCGTTACCGGCCTGAGACGGGTGTAATGTCATTTACTGTGTACTGCAGTGCAGTTTACTGAAGAACTAACCTCTAACTGGACGTCCAGTACTTAAAGTACCTACACAGAAAAACTACTACTACTACCACTGTGTTACTATGCGTTACTTGCACATTCCTGTGTATGTAGTATTTTATTGCTTTTGTACTTTTTACAGCAACACATGAAGAGTATTTTAAAAATAATTGGTTGCTTCAGATCAACCTCATCAGATATTAAGAATGTGACTTAAACAATAAATAAGAGGTGGAGCTGATCTCAGACCAGCAGATCTGTTTTTCCCACCGTGCTTCAGCATGTCGTCGGCCATCAGGGAGGCCAGCCGGGCGTCGCCGAACATCACGGGACAGATGGGATGAGCTGAGCCTGCGACGGTGAAGCCGGCCTGCGTCATCCTGCTCCTGAACCTGAACACGATGGCGGGAGGTCAGAGCTTAGCAGTGGTGCGTGAAACCTGACTGCCACTAAACGACAACAACAAACCCACCTCATGGTTTTGGCCGTCATGCTCTGCGCGATCTCGTTGGAGGCAAGCAACAGCTCCACGGCCCGGGTGGCACAGCCGACCACAGGCGGCGGGAGGGAGTTGGAGAACAGGTATGGTCTGGAACGCTGCCTCAGCAGGTCAATGAGCGGTTTGGGCCCGACTGTGTAACCACCTGACAGGAGAAGGACAACACTGACTCCACCCACTGGACACGAAGCTACACCAGAAATAATAAACTGAACCGTGAGTTCTGAGCCAAATGAGAACAAAACCAGGTCTGAGCTGAGGAACACGTACCAGCTGCTCCGCCCAGCGCTTTGCCCAGGGTGGAGTTTACAATGTGAACTCTGTCCATCACTCCCAGCAGCTCGTCTGTTCCTCTGCAAAACACGGCGAGGGGTTTGACTCACAAAACGACGAGTCAAACATTCATGAACAGTCAGCGTCTTGCTCACCTGCCTCGTGGCCCCAGGAATCCCGTGGCGTGACATTCGTCAATAAACACCATGGCTCCGTACTGTTCGGCCAGGTCACAAATCCCATGTAGCGGTGCCACGTCTCCGTCCATGGAGAAGACTCCATCCGTCACAACGAGGCGCATACGAGACGACTGAGGACGCAGGACAGAGTCAGCTGTCAGCTGACGCATCCAGGGGTCTCCGGGGAGACAGTCCAGAGAATCCACAACATGCAGCAAGCTGTGCTCTGTCCACACACCTGAGACTCCCTGAGCTTGTTCTCCAAATCCCCCAGGTCCATGTGTTTGTAGCGCAGCCTCTTCGCGCGGCACAGACGGATCCCGTCGATGATGGAGGCGTGGTTTAGCTCGTCGGACAGCACCGCGTCATCCGGGCCCAGCAGCACCTGGTGTAAGAGACTTACAGGCTCAGGACCTCGGAGATGCTGTCTTACAAAACCTGGTCTGTTGACAGAGTGTGGCTAATTTTAGCATTGTGTGGCCTGGTATTTCAATGGGTTAAGCATCAGACTGGGATGCACAAGGTCGCAGGTTCAAAACCCTGTCTGACTGCTAGTCCATTGCCCACCCGGTGTGAGCCAGTCACCCAGCGCTAGCTCCCTGTAAGTCGCTTTGGATGAAAGCGTCTGCCAAGAAAAGTATAGTTAAAAAGCTTTAAAGCAGCTACAACCAACAGTTAACACAGGGGTTGGTGGAGACCACTGCTTCTGCTGCCCCCAAGTGGCCACATGACTCCAGTTACTGCAGCTTTAAACTTTTTTTTCAGTCTAGCTGTTTCTGTCTCTGGCGCACAGACAAACCTCAAAGAGTCCCGCGTTAGCATCGAAGCAGCTCGCGTAGAGGATGCAGTCCTCCCTCTTGTGAAACTGTGCGAGCTTCTGCTCCAGGTTTTTGTGTATGTCCTGCGAACACGAGTGAACTCATTAACGCGTCTTGTGAAGCGTGCGTTAAAGTGCTGTCGGGGGTGTGTGTTGGTCACCGCACCTGAGTCCCACAGATGAATCTGACCGAGCTCAGTCCAGCACCGTACGTCTTCAGAGCATCAATCCCAGCCTGCACCACCTCTGGGTGGCTGGACAGGCCGAGGTAGTTGTTGGCACAGAAATTCAAAATGGCTGAAGGAGAAGGTTTAGGTGGAAGTGCAAAACAAACAGTCAGCGAGCAGCTCAGCCCAACAAAGGGACGGCTGCAGGAGTGAGTTCAACACACGAGGGTCACGGCTGAAAGTCAGCGATAATCCTGACATGGAAACACTGAGAGGCTGCTCTGTGACATTTATCAACTACTACCGTTACATACAAATGGGATCTTATCTTTGCTGCTTTATCTGTATTTAGTTTTACTTTGTGAAGCAAACTCTCTGCACCTGATAGTATGAATCATATTTTAATAAATTAATCTTTATCTCTATTTTGTTATTTCACACACTTACACTACTGTATTCACATTTTTATTTACTCCACTAATAAATACTTGCTGTATTTTTTAAATGCTTTTTAGTTTTGTTATTTCTGTAAAAACACTGTTCTGTTTGAAACTTTAAGAGGATTTGATATTCCTCTGTAAACGGATGTAGCAGCAGCTTAACGTGCTTCTTTCCTCATCTCCTCCGGGTTCCTGAACCGTGCACTCACCGCCGCGGCTGCCGTCCACGTTGATCCGAGGCCCCTGCTTGGACGTGATGATCCGCTCCGCCTTCCACGTCCCGGCGGCTCGGATGGTGTCGAGCTCGTTCTCCAGCACCGCTCGGGCTTCCGAGACCGCGGCAGCGGCGTAGGTCCGCGTCGAAGCCTGGGCCGGGGCTCGCAGGACACCGCGGACCGGCCTCACCAGAGCCCGAGCAGCTTTACCGAGAGACATGACGCTGAAACGGCGACAGGAGGCGACCACACGGCAACGTAAGGTAACGGCAGAGGGCGTAGTCGCGGCCGACCAATCACAGGGCAGAGAGAGGGACAGGTGGCTGGTTTCGTCCAATCAGATTTGAGGGAGTTTTTACACGTTGACAGCAACATGTTGCTTCACCCAACAAGTAATAATCGATGATGAAGTTAATAATAATGTAACATTTGTCAGGTACTTTTACTTACAAACACTCTACAGTACAAGTACAGTGTGTTGGTTAAACTTTCATATAAGTTAAAGAAAATCTTGTAATGTTAATGTACATTAAATGCAGGACTTTTGGTTTCACAGCCTGTTGGTATCTCACTACTTGTCAGTTCTTCACAGCTGCCAGTAGGAGGCGCTGTGACGCTTTAACGTGCAGTTAGATCTTTGTGCTTTAATGTAATTGTGATAAATGTGAGCGTGGGTCCCTCGTTAATGTGTTTTTCTACTTTACTGTGAGAGCAGAGCTGAAACGTGTTCAGGGTGTGAAGCTCAACAGACTGATTCCAGTTAATAGTTTTAGTTTAATAAATGACAGACGTCTGTCTGAGAAGCTTCAAGTAAAACATCTTCACAGGGAAAGTTTGGATTAAGAAATTCCTCTTTCTTCATCCGACATGAACAACGACATGAAGCATCGAACTACTTTATGTGCCCCAGCGTCTCTCACATAGTGTTTGCTACTTTGACAATATATATATATTTATATATATAACAGTAATATAATACATCATCTATGTTGCAAAATGCTTTGTAACAGAGTCGTTACCATAGAAAATGTGCAAATGTTTGCGTTTCACACTCACAACAAGACGAGTACAAACTGTCTGTCATCTAATTTTTTCTTTCCCAGTTAAAAAACTGCAGTAAACACAAAGCTACGACGTCCTTCCTCCAACACGAGCTGCCGTTCCCACACCTCCACCTCCACCTCCATCCGCTCTAAGACTCGGACAGGTCTTGTTCCTGTGAGGAGGCTCTGAGCGACGGCAGCCGCTCTGCTGCTTTTGCCCTTTCTGCCAAAAACCGGTCAAACTCTGCAGAGGAAGAGAAACAGGAGCAGAAATCCCAGTGACTCAGACTTTGAGGTTTGACCCTGTTGTTCTTTTTTACAGGTTTGAAAGATGATTCACAAATGGTCAAAATGCTATCAGGATAAATTCAGACTGGAAAAAATATTTCAGAGCAAATATGAAACTGGTCAAAGAATTGTTTCATTCATTTATGTATTGAGTGAAGTCACGATAAATATGATTGAAGAACGTCCTGAGTCTGTGGCTGCACGGACAGGCGGAGCATTTTTATTTAAAGAGAACCAGTGTGCACAATTAATTTAAAGTGTGAAGACCCTCACCTGCGCTGGTCACCCCCTCTGAGTCCTCAAAGTCGTCATACTGTGCCACACAAACACAAAGCAACGACAGGTTTACATGACACGTTGGTGTTTGGACCGAGCACCACTGAACAAACGTGATGCTGATTAGCATTAAACTCAGGCTGAGATGAAACCAAACAGTTTTAAAAGTGAAAACTCTCACGTCATCGTCCAGTTCGAGCCATTTCTCTATATCATCCATGACGTTTGACTGGTTGATGGGAATCTGAGGCAGAAAGCAGCGGTTAGTGCAGTAAATGTAAAGCACACACACACACACACAGAGAACAGTCGTGTGTGTGCAGGCAGAGCGTTAAACACAGAGAGCCGCAGGAATGTGGTGCATCAAACCAAACGTGCTCTGACGAGGGCGTAGCCACAAAGTCCAAAAATATCTTCACCACATACAGAAACATGCAAAGAGTTCAGTATCGAACCCAGAGAAACAGAAAGCATCCCGACCACTGCAACCACGACACCGTGACACGTATTCAGACACAGACCCACCATTCCCCTTTTAATCATCCAATCTAACTGTGGAGAGGAGCTGCAGGTGGAGGCTGGGCTGGCGTCCTTCATGCGCAGACAGAGTTCGTTTCAGAGGAAAGAGCAACACACACATTTACTGGCAGCAACAGTTCATTTAAAACGTCGTCACTCTGACTAACAAGGATACGGGACGACTGAGAAAACGGCGTCTTTCTCACCGTTCCAGTGTTCTGGCGTTTCCCGTCCTGAGCCTGAGCTGGACCGTCCACTGCCACCTCCCTTCGGTCGCTGAAGACACGTTAGTACCGTGGTTAACTTTTACACTAAGGCCTGTGTCCGCTGTGTGTGTGTGTGTGTGTGATGGAGGTTGTACCTCGGCCTCTGTGGAGTTTTCTGCGATAACGCGTCGTCTGATTCACTTGTACCTGCACAAAGTCAAGAGTGAAGTTTGCTGTAATGAATGAATTACTGCATTAATACAATGTGGTGTCACGACATTTCAATGCTTCCCAGACGACTGATTTCAGCACGAAGGAGCGGGCTGTCGTTCTTACTGAGTTTTGCCAACTGACTGGACAAACTGTCAGACTTTGAATGGCTGAGCGAGCTGTTCCTGGTTGCTGATGCCACGCCGGACGAGCTGAGAGACTCGGCTGTGAGATCGAGATCCGACAGGTTGGCGAATGAGTAGCTCTAAAAAAAAGGAAACAGGAATAAGTGAAAAATAAAAAAACAAAAGAGAAATAATGAAAACAAGCTTCTTTACCTTATGTGTTGCATTTTGACCATTTGTGATTCGTCTTTCAAACCTGCAACGGGAACAACGCGCTCAGACACTGAACATGCTCTGTTGTGTTGACTATAAGAAGATGCAGCTGACCTCTGATAACGAGTGAAGGCCGAGTTCATCTCATCATTCGTCGCCAGCAGCTCCTCAATCAGCTTCTCTTCGCTGAGCCTGGGGACGATCTTTGCTATCCTGCCCTGCATCTCCTTACAAACTGTGTATAACTGCTAATGACACAATTAGACAGAGTATGTTTGGGGGGGGGGGGGTGGATGGGGCAGATGCACCATAAAAACGTATATAGCACAAGATCAGTTAAGGGCAACGCGGCTTCACCCGACATGCGCAGAAACACTGTGCTTGTTTTTACCTCCAGCAGCTCCATGTCTGCCTGTTTCACCGTGACCGGGTCCAGCTGACTCATCATGTCCGACATCATGGTCAGGTTGCTGCGCACCACTCCCAGCTCTGCCTTCAACCTGTTGACCTGGAACAGCAACAGTATTCCCCCAGTGAGCAGAGAGAACAGCTCCGCGTGGAGGCTGATGTTGGTTTTAGACATTTAAACACACACTGTCGTGGCGTGAGGTGTGAGACAGCCTTTCAGCCAGAGTCAGCGATTAGTAACAGCACAGCGGAAAGATGAAATGTTAATTTGTGAACTGCAGCAGGGCCCATCACCTGGCTGGAAGTGAAGGCACTGGTTCCATCTAGGGCCAGTTTTAGCTCCGAGGCCTTGGGTGGGAAGAGCAGAGGCTTGGAAGAGAGCAGCGCAGCAGGAAGAGTGGAGACAGCCGG
The DNA here is from genome assembly GCA_032270685.1 of Microctenopoma stevenorrisi. Taxonomy (NCBI): domain Eukaryota; kingdom Metazoa; phylum Chordata; class Actinopteri; order Anabantiformes; family Anabantidae; genus Microctenopoma; species Microctenopoma stevenorrisi. The sequence continues at coordinate 16,839,555 of JAUMTR010000026.1, read as the reverse complement.
CCCGTTCCCAGGCACAGTCTGACAGGAAGGAAGCCAACAGACAGTGAGATGCTGTACCAACAGTAGAGCAGCTACCACCGTGACATTCTGGCACCTTCTTCGTGGGTTGCACCGGTGAGTACCCGTCCAGTTCAGTCATGGGGAACTCAAGCCCTTTCCTGCGCAGGTCTTCATACACCGACACCACGCCCGTCAGGTCCGGCGAGCTGCGGAATGCATCGGCCCACGCCTCGACAAAAGAAAACCACAAACTACTCCCAGACGAGCCAGGGAACAACAACAGAGCTGTTTTAGTTTGATGCAGCCTCACCTGTACGATGCTGAGCACTCTGTCATGCAGGATAAGAGGAGGGTTGTTCCTCGGGATGATGGACCGGACCAGAACCCCTTCTATAAAGTCACGTGTGGTCACCAGGATGTGAAACCTGTAGCCGCAGTTCTTCACGCAGGTCTCCAGGACCTGGCGTCAGAGGGACACGACAAATCAAACCCTGTCTGATGTCTGATTAGGTGGCAGCAGTAGAGATAGCGCTGTACACTCACAGTAAGTGCCAGCATCACTTCCTTGAAGTTCTTGTTCCCCACAATCCTTTTCTTTATGGCTCTGACTGCATCTCTGGGCCTGCAATCAGAGAATTTGCACTAGTCAGATACACGAGCTCCAGGGGACGGGTTTGTTCCTGATGGACACAGATAAGACACACACAGTCACACACACCCCTCCTCTGAGCTGTTGATTGCATCGCAGGTTTCCATGTTGAGCGCCCAGTCCTCTGACGGCAGGCTGGAGCAGGTTGCACGCTCTGTGACGGGAAGAACCACACACTGGCTTAAGACAATCTAATCATCATTTTGCATGAATCCAAGTGTTTAGTGAGAAAGTTATTGGCTTAGTGCACATGTGCAGTAACAGGTGAATCCCAAACACAAGTCTTCACAGGGGTCATAGAGCTGCGCATGTTCTGTCACGAAAGAGGGAACCGCCCACAGATAGTGTCTGTGATGTTCCACAGGGATCAATCTTTGTATCTTTACTCTTCTTGATGGAGCAGGTGAGTAACGCGGGACTGTCCTGCAGCTTCACCCTGGCCTACATCTCAGTAACACCTGTAACATGGATCTGATGTCAGTTCTGCAGCCTCTCTCGTCTCATCAACAGGCTCTCAGCTGTGAAACGCTCACTAAGCTCATTATTGTGTCTCGGTCTTATTAGTGGAAACAAGATATCTCTCCAGTGTAAATCAAATCTCATCCTAATGTCCAGTGATTATATTAAACCTGCAGGTTTCTCACTGTGTCTCTGAAGGTGTAAAAACATCCGTTTCCTCTCAGATGTATCACGCTACTCTGTTGGTTTTGCTGTTAATGCTTAATAGATGTTTGTTGCAGCATAACAGTGACTATGACAGAGAAAACGCGTGTTCACAGCAGCTACTGCAGGCTGCAGCTCTCTCTGCTGTATCTGACTAAAACAGGTGCTGGAGACAGTCACAGTAATGCTGAAAGAAATAATCCCTAAGCCAGCTAAACACGCTCATCTGCTCATTAAGAGACTAATTCTCCGTCAGTGAAAACACACCAGGCTGCAGCAGGACACAAATCAAATGGAGGTCAGGAAGATGCCATCAGCCATCAGCGGGTCGAACCAACCAGTGGGAGCATCCCGGCTCCTGCTCCCGCCTCCGCCGCATCATTGTGCGGGGGACGCGTCAGTCAAACCCTAAGCGGCTCTGTCAGCCTCAATAAACGCATCCCGAATGTTAATGCGTCGCGTTACGACGCGTTAACGCGCCGTTAACGCGCACTGGAGGTGAAAAACAGAAACGCCGCTCGACTGTCTGACGAAACGTCTGCAGCGAAGGTGTGACTGGACCCGACGGAGCCGCTCGGTCATTACGGTGTAATAAGGCAGCTGGAGCTCACCGATGCGCTGCCCCACCGGCGTGCTGAACGGATTCCCCATTAGAAACTCCATGGTGAGAGCAGCGATGTCCCCGGACCAGCGCCAAGCAGCCGCCGCTCACACAACAAAGTGGAGCAGGGGCAGCTGCGTCAGGCTTTAAAGGAGAAGCAGCCTGCACCACCAGATCCGCGCTGCAGCCGCGTCAGTGCGCCGCATGCAGGCGAGCTGTGTTCCTGCACCAGGCTGCAACCGACCCTGCAGCGAACTCCTCTGCACCAAGCCGTGCTACGGATTCTGGTACATTGACCTCCTTTACCTGCAACGTGTGCAGCAGGTTATTCATTCAACCAGATATCCATTTCCAGCCAAACTGCTGGAACACCACCCGTTGCTTCAAGAGAGTTCACTGAACAAACATCATGCATTCAGAGCTTCATCTAAACGAATCTATGATCGACCCCATGCACTTTGCATATTGAGCTAACGGGGGAAGAAGATGCTCACACTACACCTCCGAACCTCCTCTACTGGCACGCGCTACATTTTCCTTCTGCTTTAATGCTTAGTCTGAATCTGAATTTAGTCTCGAGAGTACTTTTGTGTTTTTTTAACCACCAGGTCACAGAGAGTAAAGGTTAAAGGCTGTGCTTCAGAGAGGTGCGTCTCTCCCTCTGGCTCTCCTCAGGGTTGTGTACTTTCCCCTCTACACCAACAACTGTAGAAGTCAGCACGTCAACAGGCACATCTGGAGATACCCTGAGGATCTGGGACTAACTCGGCGTGGACCAGTGCTCGATGAGTTTGAACACCTCAAAGACTAAAGACATGGTCGTTTACTTGAGAAGAAATCAGTCTTGTTCTCCATCACTGACTCTTATCAACGGGATCTGCATAGAGATGGTCAGATATAAATATCTGGGTACAATCTTAGACAACATTTGATGTAAACACTGAGATCACCTGTAAGAAGGGACAACGAGGTTTACTGTCTTTATTTTACCAATCTTCTTTTGTTGCCTGGGATGGAGCCAAAAACAATCTCAGTCATATTGTGAAGGTGGCGGCGAAGTCGATTGGTCGTCCACAGTTATCCTTGCTGAACATTTATGAGAAGCAGGTCATTCAGAAGCCAAGGTCTACATTAAACTTGAAAAAGCATTTGAATTCATTTGAAGCTCTTCCCTCCAATAGGACAAAAAAACTCCTTTAATCATTTTACTTCCTTACACAACAACTTTGACCATATGTCAGGAGTTCTTAACTTAAATTATCCCTTGTAGTTGTTTCTTGCTGCTTGTTTGTGTTTGTGTGTGAAGTGTCGTGAAGGAAAAGATTTGTGAAGTCTGTATGCGGCTGGTTCTACCTGTGAGCAGAGCGGGGGTGAGGAACTACACCTCAGTTATCTCTGAGCTTGTGTTGTTTGGCTCTGGGCCACACGGGGCACTGTTTGTTTCCACATCCCACCAAATCAGGGTTTATTCCTTACAATGACCAAAAGAAGTCAGTCACCAACTGTGGATCAGGTAGTAGAGCAGAGGCACACGGAGCTGCTGGTGCTCAGGAGACCATGACTACAGCAAACACACGGTCCAGAGCTTATGAGAGGAACAACACTAAATACTGACTGACGCCCTGGACTCTCACATTAGTTGTGTCAGATCCAACCACGGTGTGACTCACACACAGTAGTGACAGCGTCTCCTCTCGCTGCTGATGTGCAGCCCTGTGGAGACGCGTCAGTCCCATTAAAAACAACCACATGCTGCTCACATGACCCGGTTAGAGACCCGTCTGGGTCCAGAGGTCCTGGATACGTTTAGGCATCATCGTGTAGTTTTTGACCCAACACCAGGTCAGTTCTCTCCATAAAGCAGACGGTGCTGGATTCTAATATTCACTTTAATGTTTGAAGCTTTCTCCTGAGTAGCTTCCTGGAGCCGACGACGCGTGATGCAGCACTTCTTACATGCAGAACCATACATTGATTTGTCTGCTCAAAGACTGAGCCTGTATCATTAAAAACCTTCAGAGCCGTGAAGAAGAAGAAAGCCTGAAGTCTTTAATTGGCAACATGCTGTCACCCTTCCAGGGGCCGTTTAATGTCTCAGCCAAGGCTGCAAACGAGAACGAGCAGCCTTTTCACTGGCGTCCAATTAGAGTGGGTCGGCCCTAACTCGTCCACATTCACAGTATGTAGCTGCTGATTGGTCTCCTCAGCCTGCACAATAAATACAGAGAAGAGCGGCGCTCGCCTGAGCACAGGTCTGTTAACCCGCAGCCAGCTGTGAAAGCCTGTCATGAGGGAGGAACCGCAGAACATCACCCCATGAAGAGGAGCCATGGACAACAGCAGCAGCGCAGTAATGTTCTCCGCTAGAACCTACATCACCACATCAGCAAAATAACTCAGCAGTCTAAATATAAATATCTAAATATAATCAGCAAACTGTCTGGATTATATTTAGATTCCTTTTTATTGTTTGAAGATGCCACTTTAGATTCACAGGTTTTAGCCACGAAAACTTAAAAAACATAGAAACGGTGAAGAGATAATGACGTAATAAGCTGCTCCAGCTGTGTTGATGCCTGATACGTTTACAGACACATACTGTCTGTGACGTCCGTTTACAGCAGGACAGCAGGGGGAGAATCCAGTGGTTTACATGATGGCGCAGGTGAAGCCGCAGCAGTCTTTCAGCAGCGCCAGACCAGTTTTACTGATAAACGGCACCGATGTCTGCTGCGCTTTGGACGCCACCTCTTCATCTGGTAACAGTGAGTTCACACATCAAACATGATTCATTCCTGATTCAGAATGACGGCTTCCTTCGTGATCTGTAACTCACCTCCAGCAGCCAGAGCTTTGGGAAGTTTGGACTGAAGGAACGCTGCCATTTCTCTGTCTTCTTCTCGTTCCCTGCAGAGCAGAACACCTCTTAAGTTTCATGTCAGTGAAAACGTTTTGAATAAACAGCTTGTTTGGTTCGTTGTCACTGTTGACGTTGACCTTTAACCTGCAGTTCTCCTCTGGGAGTGTGTTTGTAGACTTTTTACAGAAAATCCAGCGTTAGGTTGTGCAAACACTGACTGAGGCTCGCCCTCGCTCCTCTGAACCAGCTGCTGTTAAACTACTTGATGTTGTTTCAGGATCCAGCTCCTCAACACGGTGCTTTCTGTGCAGCTGACTGCAGGTGTGTTCAACAGGAAGAGGACGTAGGTTGAGCTGCTTAGCGTGAACCCACATTTCTTTTTGCTCATTAAATGATTTAGCGACGTCACCTCAGCCTCTCGAACTCCACGTCGTCCACGAGGAAGTCTCTGGTTTCCACCAGCTTGTTGATCTGGACCAGCAGCCCCTCCTCCCTGTCCCTGTCCTCCTTTGACTTGTCTTTGTCTGTTTAACAGTCGCACAACGACACAGGTTTACTCACACACCGACTTTAAATTAAATTGAACAAACGAACAGACTATAAGTGAGCGTCAGTGGGTTCAACGTCACCGGCTGCTGCGACACACCTGGAACTGAAACCAGTTTCTGCAGCTCCTTCTTGAGCCTGGTGATTTCTCTGCAGAGCTGGATGTCGTCCATCCTGAGAGGAGAACACGGGAGGCGCTCATCAAACAGGAGTTTATTATAATCTGAAATAACGCTGCCCTCTGTGGATGAGTCACACCTGACAATATCAGATCTTTGATTCCCAAACATCAGTGTGTGTGTGTGTACAGACACCAGGCTGTGATGATGGAAATAATACTCTACTGAGCTGTTAGTTTAATGAACCCAGCCTCACTTCAGTGTCTCGCTGCTGTGTGTGTGTGTGTGTGTGTGTGTGTGTGAGGATGACTCATGTTCTTCCACCCAGGAAACAAAACACACCTGGAACCAGCAGCAAGTGAAGACAAGAAACCGGCATCTGCTGATTTCAGACTTCAGACACTGACCCTCTACCCCTAACCCTTATTTTATACCGAGGAGTCTGTTTCTAAATGTCTGAGCGACGAAGGACTAAAAACCTTACATGTATCTCAGCTCTGACTCTCTGCGTACGAGGACGTCTCGTATCCGCTCGATCCGGAACAGCTCCCCTTCGATGTCCTCGACCGTCACCGTGGAGTCGGCCATCGAAACGACGTCAGCTGCTGAAAGAAATAAGAAATAAAACTAATACAAAGATTTTAAAGAACCTTCAGTCAGCAGGTAAAAAAACTCGATGCTGTGCATCAACCCTAAAGAAACGTCTTCGGATTTGGGGGCTCTGATTTGATTTTGGTGGTCAGAGGTCAAAGGTCACATTGTTACGGTTGTTTCCTCTGTTTCAGTTCACCTGCTGCTGCCTCTAGAAAACGGATCTGAAGCGGAAGCACCTGTTCGTCCCTGCTGCGTGTCCTCCTCTGATAAACGACGAAGACCCGTTCGCCATGCGTTTGTTCTGGGATCAACATCTGGCCCCAGGAAACATCTCTTTACCATCAGTCGTTCTGAATTTCACCTCCCTGCTCATTTGCTGTGAATACCCCCCGCCCCCCTTCTTCTATGATCACTGTATAATTGCGCCCCCCCACCTGCTCCCCATCATCACCCCCACCCTGCAGCCTCCTCCTCCTCCTCCTCCCTGGGAGGATGAGTCATCCAGCAGAGCTTGGATTGTCTTTTAATTAGCTGACCGGGTGAAAACACATTACAGACGGCAGACACACACACACACACACACCGTTTCACGCCGTCAGTTCTTCTTATAAAAATAAAACAGCTTCACCACTGTGTCTTTAGTTTCTTCTCTACATGGGGTGAAGAGTATGATAAAACTCACTGTCGTAAGATGACCCCCCCCCCAACACACACACTGAATCCTTCAAGTGTCTGAGCCACGTTTTAATCTGCAGCTGTTCGCACAATAAACCTTCTATAAGAAGCAGTGAATCAAACACTTTCCACACACAGAACCAGGTTTACAATGATTAACACTAATTAGACAAAAGTTAATACTTTCCTGTGTGTTCCTCTTTGTGCGAAGACACGCCGGGTGTAAACACGAGTGTCATGAATGTGTGTCTGCACTTTACAGACCATGTCGCTCACTCTGAGCGTCGTGGCGACAATTAGCTGGTTCCACTTTGCATCTCTGCGGTTTGAAGCTGTTGTTCTGCTGCCACAACACCTAAAGTTAATTAATATTGTCTCCTTGTGCAACTGATTTAATCTGAAACTTTATTTTTTTTTCTGCAGGTCTATGGACAAACCCCGTGGACCCCCTGGGGGTCCCCAACATCCTGGCTCCGGCCCTGCTGCTGTTACCTTTCACATGTCGCTCACTGAGGGTCTGTAGGCAGCTGCTGCTTTAATCTCTCTGCTGAAAAGTTGTGTTAAACCTCATTTCTCTGATCGCTCCACGCTGAATGTCAACAGCTGATCTCTAGTGGAACTCACCTGGTTTCTGCGTCTCTTTCTGCATCGCGAGTTTAAACGCTGCGTCTGAACACGAGCAGCTGACGGTGTCCGTGCAGGTGCAGCATCGCTGTGTGACTGAGCGCAGCTGCAGCCTCCAGTCAGACTCCAGTCTGCAGGAGTCAGTGCTGCTGGGCTCTGCTCAGAGGCGCCACCTGCCGGCCGGAAACTGCAATTTACTGTTTCTGAGCAGCAAATGTTCAGGTGAGAAATAGAATAGAAAAGAGTAAACTGAAGTTCCTAACATGAAGAAAGTGGACGTTCTTCATACTGACCGATTTCAGATGTTCTTGTATTTATTGTTTTTGCTCTAAATTCAACTCTTTCGCTTTATGTGAAGCTTAGAGACGTAAACACAAAGAAACCATTTAAACACAAGGTTTAACATTAACTCATTTTCTTTCTTCACAAACTGAACATTTAGTTTAGTATGATCGAAATAAAACGTAAAAGCTCCATGAAACTTATTTCACATCTGTGCTGAACAACACAATGACGATGAGGTTCACGGCTTCTCTGAGTTTAGAGCCAGATGTGGCTCTAAACACAAACAACCAGAAGTCCCGCCCACTTCTCCTTCTCAAAGAATCATGGGAAGTGCAGTTTTCTAGCATCAACACAAATAATTTACTCTTTCAACAGGAAATAAAACATAACTGACAGCTCTGAATAAATGTATGGAACTTAAACTTATGCACAACAATAAACACACGAGTAAAGAAACTGAATTTAAATGGCAGCATGAATATTTTCCTACAAACTGATTCCTTCCTGGTTTTATTCTTCACAAACAGTTTGCACATCCGTCTGTGGGTGTGGTCGAACAGGACACGTTCAGCCCCCCCTGTGCAAACGCAGCAGCTGTTTACACACGTAACGAAGCAGAATCCGGGTCCTTTAGTGTTTGGTTCTGATCAGAGAACTTTGGTCCTCATACTGGATGATGTTCTGTGTGTTTAATGTTTTCAGTGGTTCCTCCTCTGTCCCACGTTGTTGTTGCTCCTGTCGTCTTCTATTGCTTTGTCGAGCCAGTCTCTATCCTGCTCGGACTCAGAGTCGCTCCCTTCGCTCGCATCCGCCGCCAAAAGGCGAGAATAGTTGATCCTGCGCTGGCGAGGGGCCCTGCACTGCAGCAGAGGGAGGCACACGCACCACAGCACCAGAGCCGCCGCCGCTCCTCTGAACAGCCACGGCAGCCCCAACCTCTGCGCCGCAAAGCCGCCGGCGAAGCTCCCCACACCGCGCCCCAGGTGCAGGGACAGCGAACTGAAGACCCTGCTCACGCTCCTCTCAGCCCCTGGTGTGGCAACGTCCTCACACTGGACCTTCACGGCCCACCAGAGCGCCCCCCCGCTGAGGCAGCTGAGCACCTGTGCAGGCAGCGCGGCCCACGGCCCCCACAGGAAGGAGTAATAGAAGCACTGCAAGGCCAGACTCGCCGCCCCTACCGCGAGAAGCCTCTGTGGGCTGAGGAGTCTGGACACGCGTCCGGCCAGCAGGGGGAAGGCGGCCTGTGAGAGCAGAGCGAGGGCGAGAGATGAACCCATGTGCAGCTGGTCGCTCCCGTGATCCTGCATCTGCCACAGCAGGAAGTTGTCCACAGCCGAGCCCCCCACGCCGACCAGCAGGGTGGTGACGGCGCAGAGCAGAGCGCGGGGGGAGCCGCGCACCAGCTGCAGGGCTTTCAGCAGCCTGTTGGCTCGGTCCTGCTTCTTGTTGAGGTAGAGAGGGAGGCAGGCGGCTGCAGGCAGGGCGAGAGCTGCCCCAGCAGCGTAGCAGTAGAAATGCACCGCGCTCCTCGGCGTCTTCTCACCGATGACGCAGCTCAGCTGGCTGACCAGCAACCCCGCTCCCCCCACGCCACACGCTGCCCCCAGTAAACTCCACACGCTGCTGCTGCTGTAGCGATCCGCCGCATCCGCGGAATCCAGGTACTCGTACAAGCCGTCGTCAGCCGTCCAGTCCAGAGGCGCCGACGCCAGCTCCCACACGGAGACGATGATGAGCATCAGGAAGAAGAGCTGGTGGTGAGAGTCCATCATCTTCAGGCTGCTCAGTAAATCTCCCTCTCTCCGCTCGTCAGGCAGGTCTGTGACCTGTGACCTCCTCCTCCTCCTCACTGGAGTCACGGCGGAGCTGCCGTTTGGTCCTGAGACCACAGAGAGGTTCTGCTGTGACGGTTCAGTTCTGTTGGTTAAAGCAGCAGCAGAACGCGTCTCTGCAGGAACACTGACGCTCAGCGTTGTGTTCTGCTGAGGTGCAGATGGTGACGTTGGTCCCGTGCTACTCGTGAGCAGGTTCTGACCCAGACTGTGGGTCGGACCGGCTCCCGGAGCAGCCGTGTGACAGGCGGCGGGCTGTGTGTGCTCACCTGCTGACGGGACAAGCAGCAGAACCAGAGCAGCCGCTGCTGAAAACACGAGAGAGCCGCTGATCACCACTCGCCTCTTGTTGTAGTGCTTGGACAGCAGACTGGACACGGGGCTCCACACCAGCGTCACCAGGTGTCTGCTGCCCAGGACGGTGCCCGTCATGGCGGGGGTCAGGCCCAGCTCTCTGAAGTACAGGGTGAGGAAGGGCAGCAGGCAGCATCTGGCACAGGAGCACAGGAAGTTAAAGGCGCCAGCCAGCGCGAGGGCTCGGCCCACGTCTATCTGCCTGTTCCTCTTCATCGTCCTCTTCTAATGGACAAACTGAGAGACGCGCACAAACAGAGACAAGCGCTGCAGCGTGATTCAGAGCAGAGAACTTCTTCAGTCCAGCGGGGCTCGTTTCACCTAGTCACAGCAACTGAAAGTGAAAAACCAAAAAACCCACACTGAGAAAACAAATGTAAGGATACGTTTCTTAAGAGCTTAATGGAGGAGGAGGAGGAGAAGGAGGAAGAAGGAAGAGGAGCACTGACGACTTAACAAGGAAGAAGTGTGTGTGGGGGATTTACAGGAGTTAATTAATAATTATCATAAGTATTTATCTGATGAAGGACATTTCTACTCGAACAGGAGATTTATCAGACGTCGTGCAAAATATTCAGTTAACACTGTTTTGCGTTTTTCCAGGAAGAAGCAGCTCAGTGCTTCTGCTTTTATTTCGCCCTTACAAAATAAAAGCGTAACATCAGAAAGTTGAATAAATATTTCAATGAATGTACAAATCAAGCAGAATCCAGGTGATTTCAACGTGTTTCTGTTTCATATGGACACAGATGAGACTAAACTCTGAGCTCGGTACTTTATTTAAACTCCTGCGAACTTTTACATTTTAGCGTTTTATAAATGGTGTCGGCGCAGTTTTCAGAGCAGGAAGCAGCAGGTGGACACTGGTCCACGTCACGTCACGTTCATCTGAGGAAGAAAAAAGTTTCACTTTTACCTTTTCACCGCCAGAACAAAGGTCCCCACACCCTCCGTCCTGTCATTCCTCCACCTGTGAGTGCGCCACCTGTGAGTGCTCCGCCTGTGAGTCCTCCACCTGTGAGTTCTGCGCTGTGTCCACGCTTCGGTCCGCGGGTGCGGAGACGTCAGCACCCTGTCACAGTCCGCCGCGCGTGACTTCGCACCTGCGTCTCCATGGCTACAGCGCCCCCTGGCGGCGGGGATGTCTGCGCGCTGCAGGTAAACTAAGCTGATTTATTCATTAAGCCATCACACGGAGAACAAAGTAGTTATGTTTAAAGTACGGCAGCCGGGAGGCAAACAAATTATTTTATTCACCAAAAGTGGAATTAAAATTGCCACAGAGTAGCTGTAAAACCACCAAGCGACCACAGAAAAGCCCCAAAACACAAACCTATTTTCTGTAAATGCACCAAATGTTACACATAACATTTGTTGTTGGTGCAAGTTAAACTGAGAGAAAAACCCTGTGAGTGAAACCACTGCCAACCCTGCATACGAGGTTAGCCAGGCAGCTAGCGCTAACTGTAGCCTGACTGCTGCGGACGGCGATGTCATCAGCGAGGAGTGCTTCATCAGCATTACAGAGCACGAGGTCCGAGCGGAACTGAGAATACCAGGAAAGCAGCAGGGCCAGACGGTATCACCGGCCGTCTGCTGCTCCTGTGCTGACCAGCTAGCAGGCGTGTTCACGTCCATCTTTAATGAGTCCCTGGCAAAGTCTGTGGTCCCCACGTGGTTTAAGAAATCCATCATCATTCCTGTGCCAAAGCACAACGAGCCCTCAGGCCTGAATGACTGCCGGCCGGTGGCGCTGACCTCGGTAGTCATGAAGTTGTTTGAGAGGCTGTTGAAAAACATCATCCCAAGCACCACAGACCCGCTCCAGTTTGCATATCGACCCAACAGATCTCCCACGTTCTGCACACCTCCCTCAGCCACGTGGACAAGAGACAGGGCAACAATGTGAGGATGCTGTTTGTAGACTACAGTTCAGCATTCAACACGATAGTGCCCCGCAGACTGTACACAAAGCTGAGGGATCTCTGACTCAACAGCAGGTTGTGTGCGTGGGTGCTGGACCTCCTGACATGTAGATCACAGGTAGTGAAGGTGGGCAGGTGTGTATCTGATAGCATCATCACCAACACAGGAGCGCCACAGGGATGTGTGCTCTCGCCATAGTTGTACTCCCTCTACACCTCTGACTGTGCGGCCACTCATGGCCCTAACACCACTGTGAAATTTGCTGACGACATGGTGGTCTTGGGCCTCATCTCCAACGATGATGAAAAGGCCTACATTGATGAGGTGAAGAACCTGACATCATGGTCCAACTGAACGTCTGCAAGACCAAGGAGATGGTGGTAGATTTCAGTGGGAGACTGCAGCGAGGCTACAACCCCCTGGCCATCAACGGTGCTCCAGTGGATAGGGTGCTATCCTCACATCCAGGTCCAGACCAAAAGAGCCAGGCAGCGCCTGTATCACCTGAGACAACAGAGGAAGTTTGGGGTCTCTCCCAGGATCCTTAGAGCTTTCTACTCAGGTGCTGAGTAAGACCGAAAGACTCAAGAGGAGCTTTTACCCCCAGGTCATCAGAGTCCTCAACCAGAACCACGCCCACGTAGCATCACAGCATCACAGCATCACAGCATCACATACCTCTCACTGCACTTTCTGGACTCAATGCACCTTAACGAACATATCATTACATTTGCACATTGTACGTACATAACCTGACTACTTTTACATTACTTAATGCACTTTTTCTTATTTTGAACTCTGGAACTAACACAGTCAGGGGGAGGGGTTACAGGGGGCATTTCACTGCATGTTGTACCAGAATAACTAAGCATGTGACAAATAATCTTGCATCTCCAAATGATCATGGCAGGTTGTGTTTACTGAGAGACTTGAAGTTCTGAGGAGGATGAGTGTGAGTCTTTTATTTCACATATAAAACACATATAAACTTTTCAATTACTGTTATTACTTAATAAATAACTTTTTTATTGCACGTTTTCTCTTTAGTTCAACGTACACGGCGGTGATCAAGTAATCAGTTTGATGCAGGTCTCTCTGAGCCCTGCAGAAACTCTGGACCCTGTAAAAACAAATTAAAAACGTGCATCAGGAAAAACTGTAAAAAGCAGGAAACATGCAGCACGTGGGTGATGCGTTTGCACATGTCTGTTGATCTGGTTTAAAGGACAAATACGCAAGTTTCAAGTCTGAATTGGTTAGAAGGTGGGGGGGCGGGTTGGGCTGGTGTTAGGTTTCGTGTCTGCGGGACAGTTGTGCAAGCTGAAGCCCAGAACGAGTTGTGTGACGCAGCAGGACGAAGAAATCCAGTCCAGACCCGACCCACTTCACAGCAGGTCTGTGAGGCCCAGAGTTCCTGCAGGATGTTGCACAGGTTTAATCCACAGCCGCAGGAAGCCGGTCCACTCACTCATCTGATGACATGAAGGATCAGGGCTGTTTGTGTTTGTCACGTCCAACAAAGTGTTTCAGGGGTGTGAGGCAGAGAAGGAGGTGATGGGAAGGCAGAGCAGGGAGCAGTAGGACGGGTGCAGAGGCTGCACTTGGCCCGGTGACGGTCTGTAGGACCTCCAGTCTGAGCTGCTGCCGGGTTTACAGCACAGAGACACTTCACACCTGCAGATACACAAGGTTCAGCTTCAGAGAGAAAATCTCAAGCACATAAAAGTAGAAAATAAAAAGCTGTTAGCTTAGCATACAGGCTGGAAATAAATCTAAATCTAAACCTAAAACATAACCCGTAAAAGTTCTGCCGTTGGTTTTAATGGTCGATTGTGTCTTTGTGCTAAGCTAACTAGCTGCTGGCCACAGCCTTGAACTGACAGACGCTGTTGTAACGGTCCTTGAATAACGCTTTTGAATGCAGGACTTCATGTCTGTGACGGAGTTTTACCTGATGACGCTCTGGATGAACTTCTTCTCATCCTGATCCAGACACACAGCAAAGGTCGTCCCGTCACCTGCGCCGCTCATCGTCACCTTGTCCACCTTCACCTCTGACACTGAGATGTGCTGCCACAGAGCACGAGGAGGAGGAGGGAGAGTGAGGAAGGCGGACTCTGGAAGGAAGGATGTTCGTGTAAAGCCACCACTCACCTGGTTGTAGTTCTTCTTAGACTTGGAGCTCTGCCTCTTCAGGACCTCTGCCATCGTCAGCTGCAGACATTCTATTCTTGAATCTAGACGGACGAGATCTGATTGGCTCAGAAAGCACAACGAAAACCAAAACAACACCCAGAGAGTGACCGTCACACACCTAGCTGCTCAGGCTGCCAGCGGGCCTTGGAAACATTGATTGATGTGCAGACGGTCTCTACCTGGGTCCACTGGCTCCTCCCACTAACAGCCACCTGCAAAGGGGGGAAGAAGAGTTATTAACCTCTATAGTCATATACGACGGAGCCCAGATTAAAATGTGAAGCTGAAATTTAGCAGAATAAAAGTCCTCGTGCTGTTTGGCATCGCTGTGTCCACCACACGGAAAAGAGTGGTGTGAGGAGAAATGAGGACAAAACTCAGGAGGCCGCTGTGAGTCCGATCTGAATGAGACTGTGGAGGTTTGTGAGGCGGAGCAATAGGACCTGGGACTGAATTGGGTGGATGTCGTTTGTGCTGTGAACTTGCACCTTGTTGTAGGCGACAGTCAGTGTTAGAGGAACAGCCTCTCGCTCTTCATCGATTCCAAACCGTTTGCTGGCAGCACCTGCAAACACATGTAACACACGTTACAGTGTGTGTGTGTGTGTGTGTGTGTGTGTGTGCGTGCGGTGCTGTCTCTCAGGGCGTGACTCACCCATGGCTCTAACAGCTCGGGCTCCAGCGCTGTGCCCCAGCTCCAGAGAGTGTATGAACACCTCCCTCCTCCTGTCTCCTCCAGCCAGCGTCAGCTGTGTGCAGGACAAACACGCCGTGAGTAAGAGGCCATCGTCTGACAGGCGGACACTTACTGACGTGAGACACTGCGCATGTGTGTGTGTGTGTGTGTGGCGCCCCACCGACCTCAGCCTGGTAGAGCTGCACCAGGACAGGCTGGTCTGCGTGTCTGCAGTAGTAAAGTACCAGGTCGGCCAGCAGGGGGAGACGCTCCGCGCTGCCACCGGTCTCTGAGACGTCTCCATCCTTACAGGCAGCCTGGTCACACAGATCAGACACGCTTTAGTGGAGCTGTTTAGGCAAACTGCAGGAGTTTAAACCAGACTCCACATGCATCCAGTACCTGACAGAGAACGTCAGAGGACAGGCTGAGCATGTTGAGGACGTTTCTCTCGTACCAGGGATCCATCGTGCCCAACATGTGGGCTACACCCACCGTGCTGTCCTCCAGTGAGAGGCCATTCACCTCCTGTCAGAGAGAGAGATTAAGATGAAGGAGCAAAATGAAAACATTTCATAAATGTCCTTCCTGACGCCCCAGGTGATGCACGGCTGTGTGTCTGTGGAAAGGACTGTGCACGAGTCTACATCTACATAACTGCTGACGGTGTTCTTACTGCAGAGGCCGTGGCTTTGGCTGAACCTCCTGTCTGCCCCTCGGCTGGCGTCTGACCCCCGCCTGGGCTTCCTGTAGTTCTCTTTCTGGTGGGAACAAAGTAGAACTGCAGTTTGCACATCTTGGTGAGTTGGGGGCATCTGTTCTCCTTCTGCTGCAGGTCGCTGTATGCCCTCGCCAGCCTGCCGGCCTCTTTGTCGCCTCCAAATATCACCACTTTCACCAGGGTGGGCACCTCCACCAGGTCGGGCTCACTGCAGCTCAGGATCGGCCTCCTGCGGACGCACACGTGCCTCTGGGGATAAACAGGATCTAGGGACACCTGCACCTGTCTGGACTGGGACGCGGTGTGTTTGTGTAGCGACCTGGAAACATCGCTACGGTACGCCATGCCCTGAGCGCGGCGGCACACGCTGGGGCTGCGAGGAGTCTTGAAGAGCATGGAAAAGCGCTCGATGCCTAACAGGGATTTGGACTTCTTCTTGGGTTTCCTCCTGGGCTTTGGTTGGCTGTCTTGTCCTTCCTCCGTGTCCTCACTGAAGTCACTCTCCACACCAGACGATGTGGACGGCACGGACCAGCTGGACGAGAGAGAGTAGCTGGAGTCTCTGGAGGAGGAGGACGCGGTGGAGATGCGATGGTTCTGAAACTCCTGCTCCATTCTGGCTCCCTCCAGCTCGTCCTCCTCGTCCACACTGGTTTCGTTAAAATAGTCCTCGTCGAGTTCTGTTCTCGCGAAGCAGTCTGCAGGTGAATCCAGGTCACTGGTCAGGATGTCATGAAGAACATCTGCACGAATGTGAAGAACAAACGATCTGTGACATGTGAGGACGACGTGAAACTGATGGTGACTTGTTCAGAACCAACTAATTACCAAAGTTATCGTTGTCCCAGGAGCGCGTGTGGCATCTGGGGAGCGGCAGCATGAACGTCTCCACAGCTCCTGATTAAAGCAGGCGACTCAGAGGTCAGAGGCGGTTCAGCACACACCCCCCCCCCCCCCCACACACACACACACACACGATGTTCTGTCTCACCGGCGTCCCTGCTGCCGTCTGCTGCAGCAGGAGGAGCGAGGCTGTCCCTGAGCCTCTCCATGCTGCTTGTTAAACCCTGTCTCGCTGAGCTCGCCTCAGCTGTAGACGCTGCACTGTCCATGCTCACAGTCACTGCTTCCAGGAGCTGCTCCAGCTCCTCCGGCTGCTTTGTCTGCAGGCACCGGAAGTTAGAAACGAAAAGAAAGAAAGAAAGACACAACGCATGAAAGCGCCGGCGACGTCGGCCGCTCACCTGCAGGACTGCGTGGAGGGTCTGCAGGCTAAGTTTGGTGCCCAGAGCAGCCTGGAGGCCGTGCTGGATGAGGGTAACCGCGACGTCTCTGCTGGACTCCTGAGTGTTGCTCAGCTGCTCAGAAACAGACTGGACCTCTGGAGTGATGTCGTCATCGGGGTTCACTAACAGTACCATCCTAAAGAAGACACGGAGCAATGACGAGGACGCAGACAGGACGGGATTCGTTCCCGTGGATGTTTTTATAGTGAACTCACATGGATCTAGAGCTGTGCGTCTCAGGAGAAACTCCCTGCTCGGTCCGCGCCAGCCGTTGGAATGAAATGCCTTTAACAACAGCAGCACAGTCAGCATCAGCACGTGCGATGAGTTTAAACTCATTCCTGTTATTCAGCGGTTCATTTTGCACATGATGGTGAAATCAGAGTTCGTCTCATCACAGTGTTTCGAGTGGTTCACGCGTCTGCCGATGTAAACAGGAAGCAGCCGATCAGCTCGTACTGGAGTAAATCAACGTAGTGCTACCTGGCGCTCTCAGCTCCTGCTGGATGATGTTCAGCAGACGTTTAGTGGCTGAGCAGCAGGGTTCAGGCCAGGACAGGAAGCTATGGAACAACACGTGGGCTTCCTGCAGGACCCCGCAGTCTGGAGCCACATACGGAGCCTGAAACACGAACAACACAACAATATCAGACATTTTATTGGGAAGTCGAACAGCATGATGTTTGAATGAATTCTTCGTAAATAAAGGGCTGAGACTGGGGCCATTGTTAACATTGAAAGAAATAATAGCTCAATGGTTTATACTGTTCAACTACCAACATATATGAGTTACTGTGTGGACGTCTGAGGAAACACAAACAATAAACATAATGCAGAAAGGATTTATTAGATTCATAATTAATGCAGGAACCATACACGGGGGCTTTATTAAACAACCAGCTGTAAAAAACAAAGCACTGGTTAAGTCTAAAACAGCACAAATAATAAATATGGTTGGTTTCACCCAAAAGTAAGAAATAAGATTCAAATTAATTAAATCAAAGTTAGAGTATAGAACTCAGGGCCCTTCTCTACCTATAGATGGAGGCATCCAACATGTTGACTCCACTGACGCTTCTTCTCTTGCTTTTTTGGGCTACATATATACAGCATATGTATGTGTATATATATATATATATATATATATAAATAGGAAAAAGAAAGGGGCTATAAATTAATTTAAAATACAAAGTGCTTTAATAAGTAAAATGTGTATTTCAATAGCAGCAGTTAAATTATAGAACAGAAGCAATAAAATCAGCTTAAAATAAGATATAAAAAACTAATTATAAATAAATATACGTGGTTTAAGAACAAATAAATAAATGTGCCATTTTGTTTTGAATCTGTTACTTGACATATTTTGTCTTTTTTGTATAAGAAATACTTTTTTTGTTTTTTGTCTTCATGGCTGACAGAAACTCATTTTAAATAAGTGATGGAAATATTACTCCTTCTCAGTATGAAATGGTGACATGAATAAACTAAACTAACATGTTGTCCACTCACTTTCAGGAGGGTTGAAGAGAACAAGAGACACAGAGGAACCACCAGCTCGTACCGACACTGCTCCAGCACCTGTGAAAGAAGGAAGCAAACGTTGGGTCATCGCTTACGTTAGAAACATGGAAGATGCAGAGTTTCAGCTCTTTACCTCTTTTGTTTTCCTCGTTATTTTCTGAAGGAGGATGAGGAAGTTGTGGGGATCTCTTTTCACAAGTTCCTCCAAACACCAGCGGTTTATGCACAGCCCAGCTATGGATGGATAAAAACGCACAACCACACACACGCACACACACACACACACACACACACACACACACACACACACACACACACACACACACACACACACAC
>JAUMTR010000026.1:16804993-16820989 GCA_032270685.1 Microctenopoma stevenorrisi | reverse complement strand
AACATGACGACCCCCCCCCCCCCACACACACACACACACACACACACACACACACACTATCCGTCACTCTGCACTCGTGTCATCGCTTTCAGTTCCTATTTGACAGCGTACAATGGACAGTCTGTTCCTGATCAGCAGGCTGCTGTGTTCTTATTAGTACTGTGATTGGAAATGCAGCTAATTCTTCGCTCATTAATATTCAGCTGAGCAGAAACTTCTCTAGCGACAGTTGTAGATTATCAAACAACTTTAAAATGACATGAACGAGTTTTTAGTCGTGGCCTTCGCCAGGACACCAACGAACTGCTTTCAGGATTTAACTTTGGTCTGAGCAACTCTCCTGTGCGTCTGCTGTGAATCGAAGACTCGGGTTCTAAATTACCTTCTTGTGTTCAGAATCAGTAAAGGTAGCACGTAAGAGACTGAGCGTTACCGTTCCAGAGCTCCTTGTCAGGCGTGTCCACACCCAGGTTGGAGAGGCAGCGCTCGAGGACGTGCTGGATACGATCTTCGGTGCACGAGCTCTGCTCCATCTTCTGCAGAGGCATCACAGCATCCACACACAATCACAAAGGAGAAACCAACAGGAAGTCCCAACATTAAAACAATAATTATTATGTGCCAGGAAAACAATGTATGACGTATGGTCCAGGCTTCCTCTTACTGCTGCAGTCGGTTGGTAATTATTATTGTTCCCCACCTGAAACAGTGAAACACAATCCAGAGTAAAACGCTCACTGAGGCAAACGGAGATGTTGACAGCAGAGATGTCAGGGCGGAGAGTAGAGATGGTCACTTCCTCCCACAGACTGCGCGCTTCTACTTTTTCCATTCTTAAAATCAGCTGCTGCCACCAGATTTCATATGACTCACAGGAGGTTTGGAAAGAAATCTGACCAAAGGGCAACTTCCTATTTGATCCTTAGTTTGTGTCGAGCAAAGACGAGTGAGTAATTGTTTTTTTAAGCAACAAAACTTAAGTTTCTTAATTTTTTTATTACAGATCAGGACACGGTTGGTGACAAATAACTGACACCACCACCAACTGACCGCACACAGAAAGACTCAAATACTTAACAAGACTTGCTTCCATTATTTTTAACTGTCTTGTAATTAACTGAAAGAATCTAATCAGACTGTCTTGAGGTTTCCTCCTGGTGAGGAAAACATTATCCCCCTGGGACTCTTTGTCCCTGTGTGCACGGAAACTGTAATTGTGCCCAGATGTGACAGAAATCACTATTATTCACTGTGAATAATGTGTGTAGTGACATAACTGGAAGAGCGGGGCCACCTATGCCCATCAAAACAGGAAAAGGCCTTCCGGGAAATAAGCAATTGAAATCAATACTCTATTCTTTAAATGGCTCCTGTAGACAGGATGTGGGAAAAAGCTTCTGAGGAAACGTGGAAATGCACAGTACACCGAATGAAGCTGAGTAAAGATCAGAGCTGTTCAGTTTTTCACTATCACATCATCATTACATAAACTCAATTAACACCAGTTCACATCCAGCTGTTTAGCCATTAGCCATTCAGCTCGTCTCATGTTTGTTCTGTACTTTTCTCTAAAGACTTGCTTGCTTGACATTTGCTTTAGCTAGTTCAGTTATTCAGCCGTTACCTATTTGTACCACATATCCCTCAATTTATCCATTACTGTCATCTGACAATGTTAAATCCATTCTACCTGTAGCTAACAGTTTCAGCTTTCCACTGATTTTTTTAACTGATTTGCACGGTTTATTCATTACCTTTAGCTAATAGCTTGTAGTTTTTGTGATTTTCAGTAAACATTTCTGACGATTCTGTTTCATGTTATCCATTACCGTTAGCTAACACTTTTAGCTAGCTGCTTTAAGCTGTTTATCCAGTTCCTATTACTGAATAAGTCTAAAACTATTTTACCGTTTTGTTAATTTGCTTTTTCCACTGGTCATTTTTTACTTTAAAGAATTCCATCGAAAGCATTACTTCTAGCTAGTTGTGCAGCTCGTCTATTACCGTCAGCTAATAGTTACTGTTCATTGCTTACAGGTAACAACTGCTTTATAGAACACGCTTTAATAGTTTTTAGACAGATGCCATGTCGGTGGAACGATGGGGTTTCACTCGTCAAAGGACATCTCCACACGTATCCTGGCAGGACTGGGAATCGAACCAGTCCTTTTAAACCATTACCACCACCACCACTGCCCCCCAATTATCTAAAATCTGTTAAACATTGAATAAATAATGACATCTAATCACAGTTATTGATAAGAACCACGAAATGACGACATGCAGCATATTAAAGCATGTATTAAAGCATTTACAGCAGGACACCGGAAGCAGCAGATTGTCCTCAGCAGCACCTACCATATCCTTCTTCAGTGGGCCTATCAATTGTCTGCAGAGGAAGCAGGTGTCAGTGCATTGTATGTAGTGAAATTATGTTGTCCAGCCCTGCCAACACAACCAACCACTACATCCACAACGGCTCTAAACCGAATCCAAATACGATCTGTTCTGCTGCTGCTTTAAACGCTGATACTGTTTAAATGCAAAAAAATGGAAAAAAGTCCAACGAGCAAAATGATGCTCAACGTGCTGCTGCATCAGCAAACGTGTTTTCTGCTGTGTACTCCTGATCTGCAGTCAGTGAAAGAAGGGAAACAGGAAATCTGAGCTTCAGTAACACCAGAAGGTTGAGCAACAGACAGTTGTGCGAGATGGTAAAGTCGTGCTAACAACGCTACACAGTCGTGAAACAATCTGCAAATGTGTCAAAGCGTAAAAAGACAGAACGATAAAGCATTAATCAGCATGAATTATCTTACCTATAACTGCAGTTATCAGTGTCCTAGATCATCCCAGACCGGCCACAGCTGAGACGCATCAGCGTAGGGAAACAATACAGAGACCACATCCTCCTGTGGTGGGGCCTTTTGAAAACAGACCCTCCAACTACAGAGTCATGAGAGCATGAGCTGCAAAACAGGAACTGAATGAGTCTTTATGCTGCAGCGGTTTATATCACTCTGTGCTGATCTTGGGAGGAGGAGCCATCTGTGTGGAAAACCACACGTAACATACGACCTGGTTCAGATGCAATTAAAACATTTAGTTGATGATTCAAACAGGGTTAGCGTGCAGCGTTTCTTCCCCTACGCCGTTGCTTGGTATCCAAACGGCTGCATGAGCTGCACGCCTCCACCCCTACACTGCCTGGATCCAGGACCTGTTTGACTTTATTCAGTCAATCTTACATGTTGATGTCCAACTGTCAGCTGGTTGTTCATCAGCCCCAGTATCGGTGCTTAGGGGCCCGATTACTTTGAGGTGTCCTCGAACACGACACGGAAGTAATCTGTCTTGAAATTGACTGGTGGGAGAATAAGCTGGACATTGTTTCTGAAAGGACACTCTGGTCCCACAATTCAAAGTGTCAGGACAAAAAGTAAGCTGTGAGGTCCAAAACCCTCTCAGGAGCCCTGGTGATGAAGCTGTGTTGGTGAACAGACCAGCTAAAACTTCAGGAGTTCCCAGGAGCACAGTGTCCTCGATGTTTGAAGAACGACCCTTCAGGACAGAGTGGGTAACCAGACAAGCAGCCCGTTGGTCAGGGAGGTGTCCAAGAACCTGACTCTTAGTCCATCCCCTACCCTGAGCCAGACACCCAGCGCTAGCTCCTTGTAAGTCTCTTTGGACAACAGCAAAGCAGAAAGTAGGATTATATAACTGAAGGAGATGGTTGCACGAAATCAGTAAATCGGCTGCAGAGAGGAAGTTGTGTTTCATGTGGTTGCTCATAGTGTGCGAAGAAACCAGCGATGTTGTCAGATAAGCTCTGGTGATCACACACACACACAGAACTACTGGTCTGAACATGCTGTACCAACCATTAGTGCCGCGTTTTATAAGCAAGGACCCGACAGTGACACCGTGGAGTCGACGTCTGAGGTCCGTCTCACGGCGTGGAACTCCTGGGACGTCCACACAGAGTTCCTCAGTGTGCCTGATGTTCCCTGCACAGGATGCTCATTGTCTCCGGGGACCACTACATCTCTATAATCCAACCACTGTGTAAAGTATCATGTGAGACGCAAACGTCACGCGCTGTGCTGGAAATTTCATGAATTAATCCCATGTTCTTCCACATTTAGGAAGCTCTTCCCCTGTTCGCCGTCAGGAAACGTGAATCTGCTTCACTTCTACTTTCAAACACACGGTGACATACAAGCGAAGGCGCCGTGAAGCAAACGTCACGTGAGACTCAGCTGATTCCCCTTCAACACACAAAGGTTTCTACAGACCTCTGAGAGCAGTGGGACAGTGGGTGGAGCTGCTGACCGTCTGTGGTCCCTCCATGTGCGGGTCCCACGCCTGGATAGATGCATCAGGTGCTCACCCCCCCAGCCTGCTGTGAGGGACTGAGCTGGTTGAAGCGACCTCTGGTTGGTGTCTCTCTGCAGAAGCACATTCACCACCTCACAACCCAAGTTCTCTCTCCATCATTTCATTTCAACCACTGTGAAGCTGTGTCAGAGAAATGCACAGCAGCGTTTGTTCTGTTCAGCCGATGTTGTAACATCTTTAGCTCCTGTCACTCGCCGGTGTCAGGCTGTGGTCAGACAGCTTTCAGAGCGTCACCTGGCACCAGGTGCTGAAGGCCAAAGGAACCATTCACTGCTCATAGGCTCCTTCACTGAGCTCTTGAGCGACACCTGCAGGCACAGTGGTTGTTGTGCAGAATTACAGAGATTTACAGAGTTTATTTATGAATAAAATGAATCAAATGAAGCTGGAGTCTAACTTCATTCTTTACCCGTGTTGTTTTCTTCATCTCTAAGGACATGTTGTCATCGACAGTGTTCAGAGAGACTGTTATTAGATGTAAAATGATATTTTATATGCTGGTGGTTCATGGCGCCCAGTGTTCTATAAATATACATGTATATACTGACTGATCAAACCATTTTTAGTGTGTGTTACTAATTAAATGATCGATACAAACAAACAATAGATAAACAATGTAATCCAAAGTATTACTCACTTTTTAAAACCTGTTGTCTTTAGTTTCTCCACCCTCACCCACCTGTTTGGCCTCCACAGCAGGAAGAACTCCAACCAGGTAACACAAAGTGAATACGACCAGATAAATGTGTGTGCCGCGTCCATCACACCTGGAAATGACGTCACGCCTCATACACTTTCTGAGACCTTTAGTTACAGGGAAAGTTTATTATTTACGAATGCAGGATTTCATGATTCCACTTTTACTGTGTGATCACTTCAGCGCTTTGATCAAATGATTTGCTCCGTTTGACTGAAACTTACGTAGACTCGGGTTTTCTCCAGACCGGATGAGTGACGTAACCCGTTTCCTGTGAGGATCCTCGTCACTGTTGACAAGACATGTTCTGAAAATGAGGATCACGGTGTCGAGGTGAAGTTAATGGTGAAGGTGAGTGAATGCTTGGACACTCTCTGGACACCTGTGATCTCTCAGCTGATGCTGCAGGAAAGCTTCAGACTCTGAGGCTGTTAAGCTCGTGTCACAGGATTCTGGGGCGACTGGGTTTGATTTGTGATCCACATTTTTACTGACTGGAGTAAGTGACGTGACGTCTTCATTGGTCGCTTGCAGTTCGAAGCATCTCCCGCGCGATGGCGCAGCTGCCTCTGCCTGAACCCAGACGCTCCGCTCCGCAGCCTCCTGCGCTCTGAGCGAGTGGACCCCTTCTTCTTCCACCGCACAGAGGGAATGGGACAGAGACGCAGAGAGAGAGAGGTGGGCAGAGGTGTGACACACGGAGCCAGCGGCGTTTTTCTCGTCCCTTGTTTTTATCCAGGAGTTCCGCAGGGAGGTGAAGGAGCGGTGGGTTTTCGTGCGTAAACGGGTTCGGCGGTTCTCCAGGTTCTGAGAAGTTCTGCTACACTTTGAGCGGAGGAGTTTCTTTGGAGGTAGTGTCCTGGGTGGAGTTTTCTTTGCCTCGTAAGAACATTTCACGAACATTTGCTCTGTTACAAACTTGTGTCTGTGTCTCTCTGCGCGTCATTTAAGTGTCTGGATGTTTTAGTTTTTTATTTGTCTTATTAATTCTGAGCATTTTGTCTTCAGCACAACATCCCTGCGGGGCACGGATTACAATGCAAAGGACTCTGGAGGTCTGGATCACCCTGGTGATGCTCTCCGCGCTGACCCAGGCGGTTTTGGCAGGATACGGTCTTAGCATGTTCGCGGCGCAGTCTTCTCCTCCAGATCCGTGCTACGACGAGAACGGGAACCCGCGGAGATGCATCCCCGACTTCGTCAACTCCGCTTTCGGGAAGGACGTGCGCGTTTCCAGCACCTGCGGCAGCCCCGCGGCCAGGTACTGCGTGGTGAGCGAGAAGGGCGAGGAGAGGACGAGGGACTGTCACACGTGCGACGCCGCGGATCCCAAGAAGTCTCACCCACCTGCGTATTTAACAGACCTGAACAACCCGCACAACCTCACCTGCTGGCAGTCGGAGAACTACATGCAGTTCCCGCAGAACGTCACCCTCACCCTGTCGCTGGGGAAAAAGTTCGAGGTCACCTATGTGAGCCTGCAGTTCTGCTCACCGAGACCCGAGTCCATGGCCATCTACAAGTCCATGGACTACGGGAAGTCGTGGGTGCCGTTTCAGTTTTACTCCACTCAGTGCAAGAAAATGTACAACAGGCAAAACAAGGCAGCAATAACGAAGCAGAACGAGCAGGAGGCGATCTGCACGGACTCCCACACCGACATGCACCCCCTCACCGGCGGCCTCATCGCCTTCAGCACGCTGGACGGAAGACCGTCCGCGCACGACTTCGACAACTCCCCGGTGCTGCAGGACTGGGTGACGGCCACCGACATCAAGGTGATCTTCAGCCGGCTTCACACGTTCGGAGACGAGAACGAAGACGACTCGGAGTTGGCCCGCGACTCTTATTTTTACGCGGTGTCCGACCTGCAGGTTGGAGGACGGTGCAAGTGCAACGGACACGCTTCAAAATGCGTCAAGGACCGAGAAGGGAATCTGGTGTGTGAGTGCAAACACAACACGGCGGGACCGGAGTGCGACAGGTGCAAACCGTTCCACTACGACCGACCCTGGCAGCGCGCCACGGCCAGAGAGGCCAACGAGTGTGTCGGTAAGCCCCCCGCCTTCTCCCCTCTCTGTGAAACTGTTCAAAAGAATTCTCTTTAAAATGAATAAGACGCTGTGACCTCCATCAGACCTAAAACTGTTCTTCAGCTCAGTTCGTTAACGTGAATTTTATAAAATAAAATTTATAAAATATATATATTTTGTTCTTAATTTTGTAAGAATAAAATCACATTTAAAAATGTATTTATACAGATTGATAGATGGTGAAGTAATTCATTTAATATTGTTTACATCGATGCAGAGGCCTCGAGTTTCACACAATAAAATGATTAATTTAAAGTTTATTTATCTCATGAGACATGAATTAAATTAAACAAAATTATTAATGAAATTACTCATTAAAATGAAACAAAAAAGTACTGTAAATAAAAACAGAAGAAGTGAGTGTAGCCACATAAAATAAAATAAACAGTTTCGACTTAAATAAATAAAACAGAAGCATAAATATAAAGCATTCTATTCGGAATTTAGTAAAGTTCCGGCTGTGATTGAATCCGCATTCCTGCGCAGGTAGTGTGTCCGCGTGCGTAACCGCGTGCTGATGCGTTTCCGACTGTAGGAGCGGATCAGCAGCTGCAGAGAGGAGCTGCAGGGCGGGTTGTGTTTCCACGAGCAGGTGCTCCCGCAGATCGGATGCGCGATTAGCGCGCGCTTATTGACATTTCTGGCACGTAGAGCATAAACTGGCAATTTGGAGCCAGAAAACTATTCAGAGGACAAAGCCTGAGGTAACGCGAAGCCAGATCTAAGATGCGATTGTAGCCGCACTCAGCCTGAGATGCTGACTTTCTACAGGGCAGCTTATATCAACAGCTCAGCCCCCGAACGAAACCTGGAAACGCAACAAGTCCCAACACTGCCATGGTTTGCTCAACCAAACGGAACAAGTGAACAAGTTGTTCTCCTTGGCCTCCGCCTTTGGCCCCTGCAAAGCCAGCATGTGAGTTTATTTTGCTAAAACAAAAGCTTGTCACTTGTGGCATCCATCTGGCTGTCAGAGGGAGGCCCCCCTTTCACTATCTGCCTTTTTGTGTGAGTGGTGTCATCAGAGAAAACCGCAGAGAAGCCAGACTGAGCATGTCTGCCAAAGAGGAAATAATATGGGTGGCCTGACACCTTAGCATGAAAGAAGACGACCCCGGGGAGGGGTTGTTTCCATTGACGTCTGGCAGTGGGGCTGCGGAGCGGTTGGTACTAATGATCTGTCTGAAGTTCTGCTGTAGGACGTTCACACGTTAGGAATGGAGTGAGGAGGAGAGGTGTGGTCGAGGGAGAGGAGCTGGTTGCAATCACCGGCGTCCAAGAAGTAAGACAAAGTCAGATTCCCATGACAGTGGATGCAGGGCAGCAGCAGCAGCAGCAGCAGCAGCAGCAGCAGCAGCAGCAGCAGCAGCAGCAGCAGCTGATTCCACATTTCTGTTAGCTGAAGACTTAAAGATGTGTTCAGTCGTCTCCTACCTGAGTGTGTGTGTGTGTGTGTGAGAGCGTAGCACAACGATATAAACATCGGGCCTGAAACGAGCACAAACGCACAAAGACGTGTGGCCCTGAGCGAACACATGAACCTGACGCCAGCTACATTCAGGAAAATAAAAGCACGAAATCTCAGAAAACAAACGAAGGAAAAGAAAAAGAACCAGGACGTGATTAGAAAGGAACAGAAAGTGAAACAGGTGAGAGGCTTTAACGCGTCACTGTCTGACGTGAGTCACAGTCGTGTGTATGAAGGAAACGAGCGGGTGAGAAACTCGCCTCCCGCCCGCCCGCTGCTTCATATTGTCTCCATGTTGGGCGCGTAGCATTGACCCCTGACAGTCAGGCCCCTGCTCCTCTCGGGCCTGACTGATGGGCTGTGAAGGGGACTGTGGGAAACCTCCGTTTGCCAAGTGGGTTCTGAGGCGGGTTGAAAATGGCAGCTTCAGTCTGTCACATTTTTACGTCACTTCCTGCTCATGTTTTCTCGTGATCGCGTGCATTTGAAAGGAACGAAAATGTTTCATTAACTCACCGTGTGTTGTGGGACAGAATCCCTCAGGAAGCAGGAACCATCCGTCCTAGTTAGTCACCTAACTAGTTAGTTTGTTAACTAACTAGTTAGGTGACTTGTTAATTAGTTAACTAACTGTTTGAATCATTTAGTTGTGAATTGGTTAGATTTACTTTAGACTCTCTGCTAGTTTGGACACACTCAGCCTGTGATTTACAGAACTCTGGTCTGGACTCATCAAAGCAGACAACAAGAGGGGAACAGGCCCCCCTCCACACACACACACACACACACACACACACACACACACACACACACACACACACACACACGTGTCTAAGATCAGCCTCCCTGTTTTCTTGACTGGTGATGAGTTGAAGACGCTTTTAGTGGCTCTCGACGTCGTGCATCCAGCCTCTGCCTCTGCCGGGTTGCCAGGTTGGGTCGGGTCAGGCCCGTTACCCATCTGGGTCTCATTTCACCTCCACAGCAACAACTCAAGTGATGGAGAGAAGAACCTCTGTGAAGCACGGTGTAGGATTTTCCCGTAATAGAAGTTGCACTTGTTCTGGCTCCTTGCCCCCCCACGCCCCCGCCCCTCTACTGTTATTGTGTGGTCCATCATTGTGTCCAAGTATCGGGGGAGCAGAGTCGGCCAGTTAAACCGTGGGCTGAAAAACATTTGAGGGTTTTTGTTTTGCTGCGTTTCATGTTTAAACGTATTTTAGAATGAAGTTTGGTGATGGACCTGCTCAGGTGCCAAAGTTCTCCATCACGCACCAGTAAACGTCTCAACAGACGTTGGTGCCGCAGGAAAAAACAGGGAAACTGAGTTTTAAAAATGTTGCAAAGTCGTGAACACGAGTGCTTTTCAGAAAGGGAGGTCGAGGTAATGAGAAGAAAACGAGAACAAACACAAGAACCTTAAAAAACAGATGGTGAGAATCAGCTGTGGTTAATAAGAAACAGGTGGAGCGCAGGTCTGTAAACATTCATGCAGCAGGGCAACGCTGGGAAAGTGTGAGTTAGATGGACGGATGAGTCTCAATCATCTAGAACACGTCGATGCTTGAGTGGAGCTCCGAGGCGTTTGACCAGAAAGAGAAAGTAATCACAGGTGGTGCTCGCCCCGAAACGGAAAGCTACAATAAACACATCAACACGTGTGCGTCACTTCACCTCGTTCCCTCCACCCAGGTGGAGGCGCTGTTTCAGACTCTATTCACAGCCACAATGCTGAGTCGTTGAATGCGACTGTGTGAAGCTGCTGGGGACGACTGTCCACCTGCTGCTGCTGTTTCCCCGTCCAGCAGCAAGCGGGCTTTGTGCCGCTGTATCAGCCCCGCATTAATAAACCTGGAAAAGTTCTGCATAAACAGTCCGCGGACGTTCCTGTGTTTTCTGACTGCTGCCGGGTTCATATTTAAGTGATAAGATAAGAGTTTAAATGAAGGAAAATGATGCTGGACATGTTGTTAAAGGAGTAAAACACGCGCTGATGGTTGGTTCCTGGTTCATTAGGAGCAGACACGACCAGCGCCGGGATTGGACTTGGCAGCTGTTCTACAGAGAGCGCGTCCAAAAGCTGAGCTCACTACGACTAAAACCTACATCAGCTTAAGGTTCACATGCTAACTCTGACGGAGGGTCCGTAACATAAACCTCCTCTGACTCCACACATGGAGAACAAAAGCGCTGCTCACTCTGTCGCCTCCAGTCTTTCCTGCAACACAAGTCTGAGTGACGCGAGTGTGTGTGTGTGTGTGTGTGGGGGGGGGGTCCTCTGGGTAAAGCTGCATGTTTGGAGGATTTTGTTTTGTTGAGCTCATAATTCAAGACAGACACGATGTTTGGAGCCAGAAAGGTTTTTAAGAGCAGACTGAAGAGTGTGTGGTTTGGAGGGGGGGTCCATGTTTGTTAGCGTCGGTACGGTTCATGCGCGAGCTGCTGGACATCACAGATCATCACGGCAGCAGAAGCAGCATCATGCAGAAGATGAAAAGGGAAAGGTGCAGGTGGTCCAACCTCCAGCTGCAGTTTTACACAAGGCTCCTGCAGCTGAGATTCTGAATCAAGCAGGAGTCCAGGAAAACCTCCTCGTGTTGTTTTGATGTTGTCTTTGTGCAGTTTTTCCATTTGTTTTGTTGATGAACTAAATGTTTCTGTACTGGAGGCACGAACCACAGCTGCAGTACGTCTGAACGGACTCTGTGCCTCCCTGAACCACACTGGCTGCTCCCTGTCTGTGTGGGTAACGTTCGCTCAGGATGAATTCTTCCTCACTTCTCGTGAAAAGAACTTGATCTTCATGAAAGATGAAGATGCAGATTTCTGAGCTGCTCCCTGCTGCACAGAGTGTGACGTAAACTCTGTGTTTCACGTGCTTCCAGTGAATAAAACTGAGAGAGACGTGCTGTGATCAGCACAGTGAGCTGTGACCTTTAACCTCCGCACCGCCTGACACATGATGCAGTGAGTGATGCTGCATCACTTCAGGTCGTTCATCAGATGCAGATGTTTGTGTGGGTCCGTCTACGTGGAGCTGACGGGGGCTTCCAGGGTGGCATGAGGACCACCTAGTGCGTGCGCATCGAGCCCCTTTGAGGCGCTGAAGCGCGGCATGCTGGGAATGATTAATGGGCCGGCGGAGTGACACGCTCCGCGGCTCAGCTTCAGACCTGCAGCCAGCTCCCCTGCTGCGCTGCCACCCGACACAGCCGGCTCAGTGACGCCGCCGTTTGTACACACAACACGCTTTCCTCAGTGTCACTTACCCGCCTCGCCCCCCCTCCCCCTGAAAAGCATTAAGGAAATCTGCAGTGGAGGCGTAAGCTGCTTTGGCTGGTACCGTCCTCCCTGCTGCGCTGTCGACACACGGCTCCTTTTACTGGAAGACAAAGCCAACGACTGACAACTGGATCAATTATCCTTGGATGAGGTCCTGATCCTTAGAAGAACGGCCGACACACTCAGCAGCTCTCCAGCAGATTTGGGGGAATATGACGTGAGCCATTCTTCTGAAAGTCACAGCAGAACGTCGGCTGCTCTTCTCACTAACGGACACTTTAAAACGAACAGGCACGAGAAGCCGTTGTTGTCGGTTCTGCTTGGGCCTCTGTGAAAGGTCCTGCTGCTCCATAATGGATTTCTGCTTCCTCCTGAGCTCTCCCCATGTCTCACAAACCCCAGCGGCCAATTTGTCTCTGAGGGAGACTGAACAACCACTTATTGGATTTAAGGGGATATCCAGCAGGAAAGGTGGAGGGCTGGAGAACGGGCGCCGTCCCTACACCACTACAAATATCCCAGGATTCCACATCTGCTCCGAGGAGCTGTTTGCAATCTTTCCTCTGCACACGGTGTCTGTGATTGAGACGGATGTCTCGGTCAGACTGGGAGTGGGGAATCATCCACAGGCAGAGGATTAGGCCGCATCCCGAACTCCTTCGGTCTGAGTGTGCGTTTGTTGTGCAGGTCACCACAGCTACCGTGGAGCAGCTGGCTCGCACCAAACAGCACAAGGTGACGTACACCAGGCGCTCTTCTCCCGTCTCCTCAGACTCCGAGAGTGTGATGAAATGATGCTCAGTTTCTCATGACGGTGAGTCAGAGATAACGCACAGTATCTGGTTCCCACGCCGACAGGCAGCTGGGAAAGAGAGTGACCTCAGAGATGATCTACAGCTACGCTCTCAACCCGGGTTCTCGTGTGCCGGAGCAGCAGCCTCTGCCTCGTGGCCTGAAAGCAGTTAGAGGCCCGATAATTACCAGCTGATTTTTAGACCTCTCCCCAGTAAATACCAAAATCATTCAACAGAAATACAGCAAAAAAAAAGCTTTAAGTAACATGAACAATGAAATAAATCAAAATAAATCCACATTTTCTTCAGAATCCATGACGTGGATGTTTAACGTGAACGTGCAGCAGCAGCAGCAGAAAGGCTGATATCACTCAGGGCCACAGAATAACATGATGCCATTCTTCCTGTGAGACGCTCATGAGTGTGAGGACGGACTGAGACCAGCGTGGGAAAATCTGACACTAAAAATAAAGACGCACAGAAACATTCGACCGTCTGCCGTGTACGTTGAGTGGAATGCTCCTTTAAACGTCTGAGCCGCTGGTTTTCCTCGTCACGGCTGCAGTTGCGGGTTCACCAGGTTCCTGCTGAGATCGCCAGCGGCTGGCGCGCTTCAGGAAGAACCAAGCCTTTTCCTCCTCAGCTCAGCGCCACGTCCTGGAAGCCACCTAGCAACCAGAACAAACTCTGGGACATAAACGAACACAGTAGTAAGAAACCTTCACAGTGACCTTTCAGTGTTTCCATAAAAACAACCATTAACAGTTAATTCCCTGAACTTTTTCCTTCCTGTCTGGAGAAATGTTTTCCTGAGGTGGTGCTCTTCAGGTTTCCCTCACTGAGTCACAGAACGAGTTTGACTTGTGACTTGTGTTCTGTCAGGATTCAGTGGACGTAATGAAGGTAGGAGAGAAGCGTGCAGGGTTGAGCGCTTTGAAGCCAGCTACCAACACACAGGAGGCATTTTCACCATGTGGCTGGTGATAAACAGGCCCTCTGAGAAAAGTGGAGAAAAGCACAATAAACACGCTGCAGCACTGATGGATTGTCACCTGATTTACAGGCGAGTGGCTTCCTGCATCCCTCTGCACGGGGAACGCCGCGTGCCGGCGTTAAAACAACCCTCCTGCTCTGTGGGGAAGACTTGGACCTGAGCCCAGCACCAGTCCCGCAGCAACCTAGCTCTGTTTAGACGTGTGGTGCAGGTTTGGTCTGGAGAATGTTCCCTGTCACCACGGGCTCAATTATGCTGCATTCATGCAATGTCAGGTTTACGGTAAATGCAAGTTTCCATGGTAAAACTATTCAGGTCAGACTGAAGCCGGTGACTCCAGAGGGGATAAGGGATTTTCAGATGCTTCCAAATGTCCTCAGTGCTCAAACGTCTCTAAGACGCAGCGAGGAGGAAATACAAATGGGTTCTAGTCCCGTACGGAAAAGACCCGCGACTGAAACCGTAGCTTCAATGGTACACGTTAGCTCCCAAGGCTTGAGAGCAGGCAGAGGCGTCCAGTTAGGCTTCAGGTATTGATACACACAGCTGGAGAATCTTCAACATCTGGTGCCTAGATGATCAACGTCGATGATACAGCAAAGGCTCCGAATGGATCCAGGAAACAGACGAGCGTGACGCACAGGTACGTCGAAATCTGAAACACATCCAGGTGTGTGAAAAGTACGCAAACTCCGAACTGAAGTAAAAGTGCCCAGAAAAAAATTTGGAATACTATGGAATACCCTTTAATTAGTTTATTGAATGAAGCAACTGGTAAATAATGATAAAAGTGATGTAAAGTTCTGGAGGAATTAGCTGCCTACCAACCCAAGCTTTGGGATCTAATGCTGATCCAGACTTTTCACTGTCCCTTCGGTCAGCGACTGTGGAAGCACAGTTCGCTCATCGCGCTCGGTGACCGTGGACGCTTTCATCGCCTCTCCCACAGACGGAGGAAGGAAAAGAAGCAAACTGTTTCCGCCCAGGTCAAATCTGATTCGGCTTTTATTAGACACTAACTGAGACGCTCCACGTCTGTGAAACGGCTTCATGCCCCCAGTGGTTACTCAGGAAACAGACCTCTCATCTGACAAAGCTGCGAGCTTTGGCTGAAGTTCACATCCGAGCGACGACCTCGTGGGGCGGCGTGGGGGGGTCAGGTTTACGAGAGGCCCTGTGAACAGACCTGCTCTGCTCGTCCTCTGTTCTGTCTGCTTTCGTCCCACTTCTTTAATTAGCGAGGGCACAGCACAGAAAGGCGAGACAAACGGGGACAGGAAACTGACGACACGCAACAAAGACCCGGGGCCAGATTGTTGCAGCTACACGCCAACACGTTCCAGCAAAGTGACCCAGCAGCACGCCCACTCCCGCCTCCTCTGGAACAGCCCCAGCCCTGCAACAAGAGGAGAAATGAGCTGAGATATGCATTATTCTTCATGCGAGAGGGCGTGTCACTGCTGGCAGCGGCTGTTTAGAAAGTGCAGCGAAGAACTGCACAGACGCAGCAGGCGGCGGCTGCTGCTGCCTTTTTCCTGGAGCAGACAGTTAAACATAATAAATTCACCAGGCAGCAGATGCTCATGAGTTAGTGTCAGACACAGATTATTACTCTGGGCCGCACACGTTAGCAGCTAATCTGAAATTACTCTGGCTAATGGTGCGTTGGGTGAGCTGGTGTCATGTCGCGTTACTTAATGGCGTCCGCTGTTCTGAGAAGGGGCCTGGAGGGATACGCGGGCCACGGCAGACCTGGGTGGCTGTTTATGTTGAGGGGGTGCACATTCCCCCCGTTTGCCAGGCAACCGAACAGTTTACGAGCAGTTACTCACA
Source organism: Microctenopoma stevenorrisi (assembly GCA_032270685.1). Lineage (NCBI taxonomy): Eukaryota > Metazoa > Chordata > Actinopteri > Anabantiformes > Anabantidae > Microctenopoma > Microctenopoma stevenorrisi. The sequence continues at coordinate 16,805,430 of JAUMTR010000026.1, read as the reverse complement.
CAAACGTTTAGGGGCCGAGCTGATTGCTCAGCTAATTGATCTCCACCAGAGATCACAGAGCGGCGCTCGTAAAGAAAGGGAACGCCCCCGTGACATCAGCTGCATGCTGGGGTGGGGGGTGGGGGGGTTGAGGGAGACTCATTCCCAGAGTGAGAGAGGCAGGCTGCAGGGTGAGAGAGAGAGAGGCTGCAGGGTGAGAGAGAGGCTGCAGGGTGAGAGAAAGAGAGAGAGAGGCTGCAGAGTGAGAGAGAGAGAGGCTGCAGGGTGAGAGAGAGGCTGCAGGGTGAGAGAAAGAGAGAGAGAGGCTGCAGGGTGAGAGAAAGAGAGAGAGAGGCTGCAGGGTGAGAGAAAGAGAGAGAGAGGCTGCAGTGTGAGACAGAGACAGGCTGCAGTGTGAGACAGAGACAGGCTGCAGAGTGAGACAGAGACAGGCTGCA
>JAUMTR010000026.1:16769441-16800561 GCA_032270685.1 Microctenopoma stevenorrisi | reverse complement strand
CACCCAGCGCTAGCTCCCTGTAAGTCGCTTTGGATAAAAGCGTCTGCCAAGCAAAGTAAAGCAAAGTAAAGTAAAGTGTGTGTCTGTCATGTCCTACAGACACTCTTGTTGCTCGGAGGACAGGTTATCGGCGCTCAGGCTGCAGTGAGTGTGTGAGCAGAGCGGGGGGGTGTGGATGAGAGGTGGTGGGAGGGGCCTGAGGACAGCTGTGTAGATGGGTCCTATTAACGCGTGAGACGGGATATTTATAGGTGACTTTGTAAAGCTGACCTGGTTTCATGCTTCACAGTAAACGTGTTTTCTTCAGCACTGAACTCTAAGAGCTTCCCGCTTCCTCTCCAGGAGAGAAGTTTCCCTCACACGTTGCCTGAGTGGAGATAACATCTGGGATAAGAAAGCAGCAGAGAAAGGTGTGTGTGTGTGTGTGTGTGGATCGGGCCTGGAACTGAAGTGGAAGATAAGCCTGTGACAGCTGCCAAACACCGTGTGTGTGTGTGTGTGTGTGACTGAAGACACTTCGCCTGGTCGTCACACCATCAGACGGGTCCAGACTTGGAAGTTCAGGTCAGGATCAGGTTTAGGGTCTGGGGGTTTGGGGCGGGGCCTCCTGCTGCTCCTGCTCCCAGGGCGCTGATGATGTGGAGCAGGTGTGAGAGTCTACTCGCCCGCATCCTGCTGTAATAACTTTAAGACGTTAGAACCAATCAGAACCGAGCGGGGGGGCCTTGGGGGAACCTTTGCGTGTGTGTTATTTGACTTGAAAGGGTGACGCCTGTGTTTGTGTGTCTGTTTGTGCCCAGCCTGCCACTGTAACCTGCACGCCCGCCGCTGCCGCTTCAACATGGAGCTCTACAAGCTGTCGGGCCGGAGGAGCGGAGGAGTGTGTCTCAACTGTCGTCACAACACCGCAGGACGCCACTGCCACTACTGCAAGGAGGGTTACTACAGGGACCTGACCAAGGCCATCTCCCACCGCAGGGCCTGCAAAGGTAACGCCGCTTCACACTTCATACGTCTGCTTCCTCAGACTAGGACGCTGCAGCGCGGGAGCTAACATCGCACCGGCGCCGAGCAAACAACCTGCAGCCACGGGTCCTGTTTCTGAGGGAAGAACGGGCAGAATTCTTAACGTCAACGAGCTTAACTCAGCGTGAAACGCTTCACAAACATCTCTGTCTCGTTTAAACGCTCTGTGTTGTGTTGGCGTCTCGCTGAGTTCGACGCGTCGCTGGCGACAACGTGGTGACTTGCTGTTTCCTGCCGCGTGGCTTCGCACAGCGTAACTCACGCAGCAGTGGAGCAGAGCGCCGGGTTGGTTGGTGGAGAATCTTTCCAAACCGCTGGAGCTGTAACCTGAACCCCCCCACCCCCCTCCGCCCTCTGGGATCCAACCCAAACAGCCTGATTGCTGCTTTTCTCCCCAGGTGACAAAAACAGGGCAAAGTGACCTCAGTTCCGATCAGCCAGCCACGTGCTGGACGGGAACCTCAGCACTGGGCCAGAGTCCCCCCCCCCCCCCCTCCCAGCGGTGGAGGTTTCATAGCAAAGGTTTCTGGAATTCCTCCTGCTTTTTTCCAGATTAACAACTTCACCCCTCATCAAGCTCAGCGTAAACATGGCTCGTGAACGCCCCCCCCTCCCCCCGCAGCGAGGCCACGGAGGTGAGGCTGGTTCACTGCGCTGCACGCCCCTGAACACCTCACCAACCATTCAGTAAGGCAGACCCCCCCCCCCCAGGCCGCTTTAATGCTAAAACTAAAAAAGAAATAAATATGTAACATTTGATTCTCTGCACGTTTATTTGTCTGGAAGCTTTAATATCTTTATTAGTTTTAATACTAGTGTGATGATCTAAACGTTCCCTCTCTCTCTCCTCACCAGTGTGTCGGAGCCTCTCTCGCCCTGCTCTTGAATGGATCATCACTGGTGTTGTGACTGAAACCGTAAAATTTTTATTTTATACGCTTTTGTAATTCAGAGTGGAACAAAAACAAGCTCGTCTTTAAAAAACCCATTTTAATAAGCATCAGTTATGTTCGTGAAGCTTCATAAACTCCAGCCTCTCCTGGAGCTCTTGATGCTGATGTCAGCTGACTCTGCTGGTACCTCGAACACATGCAGGGCTAATAGGGAGGCTGGGCTTTCACTTCAAACGCTGGCTTTATGGTAAATGCTTGGCAGAGCGCACGCACACGCTCGGAGAACAAACTTCTCACGTTTGAACGTGCGATCCTCCCAACTAACGGCTTAAACAGACTTTGAAGTGCGGCCCACTCGTCCATTAATGGGACATTATTCAGGCTGTATTTGCAAGAAACTCTTTGCCAAAAAGCTTCATGTTGAAAACTCAATCTGCAGAGTGGCGCAGTCTGTTCGCTCTCAGCTCTGCATGTTTTATCATCCAGCTCACACGGCGTCCACTGATACAGCGAAACGCCGCGGTTCATCAAGCTGCTTCCACCCAGACCTAATGAAGCAGCAGCTCTGGGTGGAGGGCCGCAGTGTAATGTGATGGAGGTTTGAGGTTTGATCGAGGCCCAGTTCCCCATCTGTGAAGGTCTGGACGGGAACCCAGACTGTTCTAATTCTCACTGGTGCTAAGATGACTTGTTGTTGAGTGGAACATGTGGCGTGAGCAGAGGAGCTGCCAGAGACAGGCCGCCGTCGTTTCAAAGCTGATTTGTTTTTTGATTTTTTAAATCACAACTTGACTGAAATGATCTTGTCCTTGTGCTTTTCCCTCCGTAGCATGTGACTGTCATCCTGTCGGAGCAGCAGGGAAGACGTGCAACCAGACAACGGGTCAGTGCCCCTGCAAGGACGGAGTGACGGGAATCACCTGCAACCGCTGCGCTAAGGGCTACCAGCAGAGCCGCTCCCCCATCGCCCCCTGCATCAGTAAGGCCGACACAATCAACGTCACTGCGGTGGGGGGTGGGGGGTCAGAGACCGTGAACCAGAGTGTGTGTGTGCGTGTGTGTGTTACTTCAGGTGCATCTAAACAGCTCCAGCTCTTCCACGGCGGCTCGTTGCGTCTTGCATTTGTAGGACGAGAAAACCAGTCGTTGCGCTTTAACAAACAGGCAGCTGAAGGAAGGAAGACTCTGATTGGTTAGAAGGGAGAGCCTCACTCAGAAACCATTAGAACCAGGCCATCGCTGCTCCCTGATGCTGTCGGTCATCGCTAAAGCACATTACCTTCACCCCCCTTTTTAAAACGCTGCTGTGACCTGTTGTTACTCAGGCTCCATCACAGATGAGGAATCCTCCCCAGCACAGACCTGAAACGTATCTTCTCCTTATACCATGTTCCATTATGTCACGTTTGGCTGTTTAAATAAACGGACCATTACTGCTCGCCCAACGCGGCTTCAGCACCGTAAACGTCCATCTCACAACACACCCCAGGAGGAGAGCGAGGGCTGATACGTTTGTCGGCTGTATCTGCTGTAACAGCCAGGAACAGACGAGGAGCATCAGGCGCGAGCAGATAAGATAAGACCGACACACAAACCGTTGTCCACGGTTTTACTGCTGTGGACGTTTCTGATAAAGTCGTGTGTGGACAACGACTCGGATACGTTTGGCCAGAACCTGCAGCAATGATTTATTCCTGTGAACACATTCTTTTATTTCACGGTGACAGTTCTGGAACAGCAGAATTCACTCTTTGAGATAATGTCTTTTGGTCTTAATGGTGCTTTGTTGAGTTGTTGTGACGTGAAACTTCTCGCCAGCTCCAGCTTTACCGCGAGGGACGACCTCAGTTCCGTGTTCCTACAATAATCAGGACGGAGCAGGAAACTCACTTTCTCACCACACTCGATAAAACGAGCTGTGATTAGCCTTTTAAATTAAATTCTAGTCCGGCGTGAGGTGAATCCAACCTGGAGGATGAATGTGTGACCAACTCACCTCAGAGAGAAAAAGTTCTGTGGCTGCAGAACGAGAGAAAGAAGTCCAGTTGCCATGACAACACCTTCTGACAACTTCCCCTGCACGAATGAGAATCTTCACAGATAAATGAAATAAATTCAACTTTATTTGTATAGCGCCAAATCACAACACATGTCATCCTAAGGTTTACACACAGAGAATAACAGTCCCACTGGACCAGAACCAGGCGACAGTAAATCTCCCTCTAACTAATTTGTCAGCATCAATTCGAAACAGGATCTTTTAGAAATATTCCTCAGGTGTATGTAGGAACTAAATGATATGTCTTGGTCAGAGGTGTCCACGGAGGGCTGAGGTCCCACAAACAAATCTAGAGCCGTAGGTTCAACAGAGCTATGACTCTGGAGAGAAACGTCCAGGCGCCAGGTGTTTCTCGTGTGGTCTGAGGAAGAAGAACCTGAGCTCCTTCCCTGTAAAATATTCATGTCTCCCTCTTTGTCACAGAGATCCCCGTGGCTTCTCCGACAGCGACGTACACCAGCTACGAGGAGCCGACGGGTGAGTAAACAGGACACAGTCTTCCCTGAGTGTGTGGCGTTTCCTTCACGTGCGTGTTTTTCCATCCACTGATGGAAACTCCAGATATTTGGCCAGTGCTCCCTGTGGCCCTGTTGCCCGTGTTCCCAGCCTGCCCAGCAGCCTCCCCGAGGTTCCACACCTAATCTGATTACATGCTTCATTTGCACCAGTTTGTATTTCAATCAGCACTGGCTGCACTGGAGCGAAGACCTGCCTGAGCCTATTGTTCACGTGCACGGCCGAGGGTCTCCGTGTCGGGCTGCTGACACGGGACGACGCGCCTGCAGCTTCAGACTGGTTCACAGGTTCAGTGATGGGAGGAAACGCGCCGTTTAACGGTCAGATGCAGCTTTAATGGCTGCGTATGAGATTTAGTTTTGTTTGGGCGACAAGCAAACGGCGATGAAGAGGCCAACGTCGTGTGCACAGTGAATGTCAGCAGAGAGAAGTACGTAGGTTCGTTACTACTCCAGCTGATGATAACGTTCATTAGACTGAGTTCCTGGTGTGAAACCTAAAAATGTGCTTTCACGTCTTCCTCGAGTCCTTAGCTCTGTTCACAGTACATAAATCAGTTCACCAGAGATCACTGATCAGTCAGACGACTGTGGCGCCACTGACTTCACGCCCGCTTTGTTGTGAGTCCCACTTCCTGCTGCAGCGACAGTCGAGGCTGTGAGGAGTTTGGACTCCTGTCAGAAACACCACACAGACACCACCCTCCAAATTAGGAGCAGCCTGGTCCCCGGGGACCCCTCAAAATGAACGTGTCCCTGCTGTGGTGGTGCACAAAGGGGGCGTTTGTCCTTGCAGCAGGAGATTGGACCGTAATGAGAGCTGCGGGTGTGATGCCCCACAGCAGAGATCGCACCAAGGGGCTAATGGGCAACGTCAGCTAGCAAAGAGAAGTACGATGAAGGCCCCCAGGGCCAGAGGAAGATAAAGCCCCCCCCCAGCACTTCATTTACATGGAAATCAGGCGTGCTCGATATGGACTCGTCAAATTCATTTACTTTGGGATTTCCTCTTTTCTTATTTCTGCCGCCGCCGCAGAAAGCGGCCAGGCATTCCAGCAGAAATGCTTTCTCCACATACATGAATTCGATCTTCATCCCCAGTCCCAAACTGCTCTGCTTTTTTTTTTGAGAGGGAGGTGAGGGGCGTTTTTTTCCTCCCCCATCATTACCCAGGCAACCTCATTCACACGGGGTATAATGGGGAAGAAAGGGGAAGACTGGACGGAGGGCTGGAAGAAATAATGAAGTTTGTCCATATTCAGGCAAGCTGAAAGGTCTCCTCTCTCTCAACTGCCCCCTCCTTTCTCTTCACACTGCCCAGCCCAGCTTTCCCACCCCCCCAGAAAAGAGCACAAGGCTTATTGCTCTGGGAGAGGTGGAGTGGGAGGGGGGGCAGCACTCAGAGACGATCTGGTTCCAATTTGTGTCAGTCAGTGGAAAAGTGGAGGGAACAAATGATTTCAATTTTCAGCTTGGCCTCCGGTCCCACCACCAGCGCCCTCATTACAGAGGTACCTGGCCCGGTGACAGGCGAGCGCAGCGGCCATCGATAGCGGCCCCAACACATTAATCATACGTCCGCGAGCTTTCACACACAGCTGGTGTGAGAGATGCTGCTGCAGGTCTCTGGTAATTTTTGGTGGGTCACCAGCTAATTTCCCCTCGCGACCTTCCTTTGTGCCTGGAGTGACCTCCGCAGCCCGCGGAGCTTACACGATGCATGCCAGGACACTGATGAGGGAGCGGGCTGGAGCGCAGTGGTTGGGCGGAGTGTGGTGGGAGCGTGTGGACAGACACGGGAGGATCTGTGTAAGCCGTAATCCACTTCACAGTGGCTCCATGGAGGCGTCTTTAAGACCCCGGGGCAGGAACAGTGTGACGCGATGAGCCTGAACTCGCGCTACTGCAACATGTTTGTATTCATCTCTCTAACGTTTCACTCTTTCATCTCTTCTCTCCAGAATGTGATTCCCACTGTAAAGCTTCTAAAGGAAAAATGAAAATCACCATGAAGAAGTACTGTAAAAAAGACTACGGTGAGTGAGTCCGGTCCGCAGGAACGACATCAGCAGGCAGGAGGTCACGTCTCACTCAGTCAGAACCAGCACACACCCCGGTGCTGCTCTGTGTGTCACAGACGTCCTCCATCTCTCGTTTCCTCTTTTCTCCTCAGCTTAGCTTAGTCTAACTTTAAAGCACGAGTATGAAACATCTCCAGGTGTCTACGGCTCGTGCTCCCAGATACGTGCCAACAAACAAATAACACGAAGAACTGTTTGCCTCTGACAACCAGCCACAGAGCAGCGAACTGCACGCGGAGGTGCATGTGACGGCTGGAGCAAGGTTGTCCTTCAGAAGGTCACAGGTTCTGTTGGTAGGAGCGTGTATAGTAGTTGGCTGGATCAGCAGCGTTTCCCACAGGAGACACCGTTTGAGTGAGTTCCTGTTCTTTCAAGCTGTTTTTGTGCTTAGAGTCAATCAAACCGTGACGCTTCCATCACCCTAACTGAGCATTTATAGTGGCTGGAGCACGATGACGCTTCCCACTTTGCTTCTCATACCAACACTGAACAGACGCTGATGAGATGGGAATGATGGCGGCTCCCTGTCAGACCTCCAACAACCAGTTTCAGTGGTGGAAACATCTTTGGCTCTGGATAAGTCCTTGTCCAGTCAAAGTCCACGCCAGTGCTAAATTCCCCAGAGAAGTCCCGATGAGCTGCTTTCACTAGAATCAAACAGAACAATCTAGAAACAAAGACCCAAAGTTGAGATGGTTGAGTTAGTGCTGAACGCGCAGAGTGGGGCCGTGTTCAGGCTTTAAGCATCAGTCCTTCAGATCTACTGTAACTCTGGAGACAAGTTTTCATCAAGGTTTAAAGAATACAACCTGAGGCTTCACTGTTCCACGGCTGTGTCCTCATCAGGTAACTGGGGTTATTTCAGAATCTAATTCTGCCAATAGACAAACCACAAGACTGATAAAACTCCAAATCCAAATAATCATAAAGACGATGACAAAACATACACGCGCTCGCCATCTGTTATCCCACGGTATCAACACGTCAAACAATGGGTAAAATGCAGCTGTAATTCTTTACACAAACACGGAAAAAGAGGGTTCACACTCGTTCTTTACCCTTCTCCAGTCCAGCAGGTTTTAAAAGATGAGGGTCTCTGAACTACAGAAAAAGTACAGCTAGTACGGAAGAACCCCGCGCGACAGAGGGTGTACTATCCTTCATCCAGCCTCGTCAGCCTCAGGCATTTGGCGAAACGATTGCGTACTTTAGAGCAAATCCCAAACTGATAAGAGAAGCCAAAACTCACAGCAACCACATCATGTTGTCCACGAATCTGCAGAACAGTGGTGCAGCTGAAATACGTCTAACGAAGTGATGCCAGGGCAAATAAATATAGTATTACAGGGTCTGAAATGAGGAAATAAAATACAGCGTCAAACACATCGACGGCTTGGATCAAAAAGGGAAATGTGATGATTAATGACTCAGGTTTAAAAGAGTCTCACTGTGCTGCTCTCATGGTTGAGCTGCTGTCCGTGTAGACCAGACAGGAGATGAAGCTTCGTTAGGCTGGATGCTCCCTCCTTCCAGGAGACAGTCACAGTTTTCTCAGATTCCAGCGCGCGTTGTTCATCACACCTTTTAGAGATCGATCACTTGTCTCTCATTCCAAATCATCATCAGACACTTTGAACGGTGTCCAACTTAATTTGCTTAATTCACCCTCACAGTTGCACTGACAGTAATTCAGTCCGTTTGCTGTATTTTGCATTGGGCCAAACGTCGTCATTATCCGTGTTTAATCCTGATCACCAGTGCTGACACAGGCCTGTGTCTATAAATCAGCGAGGCTGGTTCCTGTGGAGGAGTCGAGCAGCAGATGATCCTGACATCAATGCTTAGCACGCATTCCCTACGTCCTGCTCCAGTTCATTTCTCAGGCCTGTCGCTTTGCTTTTCTGGAGTTTTTCCTCTGTTCTTCAGGGGCCAGAACCCCCCAGGGGTCACGGGAAGGGGCCCTCTGTTTAAACACAGTTGTGCGGCTCTGGCGGCACAGAGCATTCCTGGGGACACAAACAGGTGGTAAATTAGGCAGACGGTGACGGATTGCCACCCCGGAGAAAAGGAAATATGTTTTGTTTATTCAATTTTTGTTTTTCATGGCCGCCGTAGCTACGGAGACGGAGGACACAAAGGGATTATATTCTCGCCTGACACCCTCCTCTGCACACACGTACCCTCCCTCTCCCTGCCTCCAGCAGGACAATGAATCAAAGGGCCGCGTGTTTACCGACGTTCCGGGATAGTGCTCAAAGGCAGGGCCCCCCAGCCTGCCCGGGCCACCTCTCTGTGCTCACCCAAGGGGCGGCAGGTCCCTGATCATTCTCTCAGCTGATAACCACAGGGGACAGGGGCCTCAGTGCGCTAATTAAGCAGGCTCTAATTTCATTAGCCTTGCTTGTTGGTGGCATGCAGTGTCAAGCCGCAGCACACCGCCCAGAGAAGATAAACCCAGTGGGAAGTTTGGCTGCGAGGACGGCCCAGTTGGCAGCCATTGTGCGAGAGCGGGATCATCTCACACTTCTCTCTCACCAAACACTGCGCGCTGTTTTGTAATAGATTGTCTGACCCCGCGCTCCCATGCTCTGGTGTCTATTTAGCTCAAACCAAGCGGCAGAAGGTGTGTGCAGATTTGTGTTTAAATACACGGCACAGACTGAGAACGTACTTGAGAGAGAAAGAGAAGCCGACACAGAGACCGGGGCCTGGACGCTGTAAGCGAGTCCCCTCAGCCTCAAGAGCAGAGCGCTATCTCCGCTGGATTCTCACGCTGGCGGAGTTGGATGAGGCTCTGGGAGCAGAACCCGGACAGCTCATGAGGTCGGAAACACATCCCGATTCTCCTGGAACTTTTTCTGTGGCTGGGAAGACAAATAGTGGCCCCTCCTTTCCCCCCCCCCCTCCTCACACACCCTTTATGTGTCTGGATGAAGGAGAGAGCTGCGATGAATGGCAGGGCTGTGAGAGCTCGCTCTACTCAGACCAACAAACCTTCTTTCTTCTGAAATTGTGTGCAATTTGCTCACTCCCTGCACCGACACACACACACACACACTCCAACACCCCACTCCTGTGGTTCTCTTCATTCTCTGCGGTAATCAGGGACAACCGATGAACACGGGAAGAGATAACCTGCAGCCGGAACCAACGCTGACCCGTCAGGATAAAACAAACCGAGAGAAAACATAATTTGGTCATCATTAAATTTTTTTATTTCAGACACACAAATAAAATACAAAGACACTAAATAGTATAAAAGTGTAACTAGTTCTAGTTCAGTTGTCTCCAGATTAATTTAATACTCACACACTTAAAGCTTAAAAGCATTCCTGTATGAAACCACTAGAAGTCCAGATTAGCACAGTTGCTGTGGAGCTTTTCAACCGTGATCAGTTTGAGGAACTAATAGTTCCTTCATCAGACAGAGGATCCAGGGAGCTTCACTCTTATGAAAGTGCTGTTCCATAGTCACCAAGTTGCATCACGCTTCACGTAGTTCAAGTTAAAACCCGACCAACCAACCGAATATCATTTTAAACACATATCTTGCGAGATGCGGCATATCGCGCTTTCTTTTGAAAGCTATAGCGGTCGCCTGAAGGAAAAGTTCCTCGGCTCTTCGCGTGTGCTTTCTGATGTTCCCTGCCAGAACCCTTTGTGTTCCTGCACGGAGTGCTATGGCAACTGTTGCTGCAATAGGGAGTATTCTCAGGAACATAACAAGGAAAGGTCGTAGGTCAGAGATGAGGGAGGTACCAGTGACACGCAGCGAGAGTCAGCAATTTCTGGGTCATGTTTAAACCTCCGCTATTGGACATTTAATGCAAAGCTGTATAAAAGTGCTGGCTGCTGTTCGAGGCAGTAGACAGATGCCGGCACTTTAAAATAAGACGGTTGGATGAGACTCTATATAAAAGTAGATGCTGTTAAGATGTTTAACTACTGCATATAATGTGGAAAAATCATATTTAAAGTGATCAGCTTTTAGTTTTTCCATTTGTTTAGCTTTGTACTTTTAGCTAGCGCGTCTGTTACTTTTAGCTAACAGTTCACCTACGTAGCTTTACTAACACTGTTATTCATTTCTCATTCACTACTTTTAGCGAAATAATTCAACTGTTATTCATAAAGGCAAACTAAATATTTCAGCACTTTTAAAAACCATTTTCCTTCTTAGCAAAAAAATTCCACTGTTTCTCACATTTAGGTATTTCAACGTTTCTGATGGCTGTTACATTAGCTAAATATTTTAGCTTTTACATTTAACTAAACGTTTCAATGGTTTGTTTCTTTGGCTGACAGTTTCAATAATGTAGTTGCTTTTTAAAAAAAAGTACTCTAATACTTTAGCTAACACTGAGCTAACGCTTAGTTTTAGCTACCTGTTTTATTTTATTCTTATGTAAATGTTTGAATTGTAACTGTTCCATAAATGGACTTTTTTCAAACTATTTCAGGTGTTTATATGTTTACCTATCGGAACTGTTACTTAACATTAAAATGTCTGCTAAACGAAACGTGTTAGCCATTTGAACTGTTTATCAAATACCTTTACATAACCTTTTGCTTTTCCTCTCTCGCCGTCCAGCTGTCCAAGTGCATGTTCTGAAAGGAGAAAAAGCTGGCGAGTGGTGGAAGTTCACCGTCAACATAATTTCTGTCTACAAACAAGGTGAGCGCCGCATCCGCCGCGGGGACCAGCTGCTGTGGGTGCGTGCAAAGGATGTGGCCTGCAAGTGCCCCAAGATCAAGTCTGGGAAAAAGTACCTTCTCCTGGGTTCAGACAACGACTCCCCCGGACAGAGCGGTGTGGTGGCAGACAAGGGGAGCCTCCTCATCCCTTGGAAGGACCTGTGGGGCCGCCGGCTGAGAAAATTCCAACAACGTGATAAGAGGGGAAAATGCTAAAAGTAGCTGGAGAGGAGAGAGAAAGCGAGAGATTGAGGGAGAGGTGGAGACAAAATAATGTCTCTGCTGGGATGAATATGAGGAGGAGGAGAGGATGAATGAATTAAAAAAACAAACTGGAAGAAAAAAGGATAGAGACAGAGGTGAAAAGTAGGAGAGATGGAGGAATGACTGAGTGCTGCTGCTCTGAGTTGGAGCGAAGAGATTAGTGTTTTTTAGGAACTTTTGTGAAGGAGCTCATTCACCCGTTTGTTTTCTTGTGTAATTGCAGAGTTTGCACCTAAAGTTACAGACATGTCACATCACGGCTGTTCCACCCACGATGCCGTTGTCCCAATGCATCTACTGTAGTGCATCTGCCCTGTTGTATCTTCAGAGGATCTGTTTCCACTGTGCTGTGTAAAGCAGTGACCGCGTGGCGTTGAGGGACTCCACTTATGTGTGATAAGTTGCTCCTGCAACCTGCCAAACGCTGGAGAAACTTTCCCAGCAGCTGAAAGTGAAAAATTGTGAAATTGTTCATACCTGTGGTTACAGAGTGCCATTATCGCTCGAGAGCTTCCTGCTCGCATGTGAGTGTTACCTCATCGTTGTGGGAACAAAATGCCATAATGATCCTCTCCTCAGTCTGTATAATGATCTCGGTACATGCTCGCGCTCATCAGCGCATCAGCAGCATGACGTGGTTGTGACCTCTGCAGTGTAGGGTAACATACGTGCATACATAGACGTTACGTTTTAGAGATTAGTAGAGTAGACATGTCAACCATGCACTTATTTTTACTAGACGTTTTAGAACATATTAGATATGTTCACAAACATTTTTAGGGTGGCGTCCAAAAAAACGAAAAGACCATGTGATAAACTATTTTACGATGCAAACATAGCTGCGTAATTCAAACCTCGTCGTGCCACAGACGGCACATGTTCCTGATTTGATATTACCACCCACATGGAAACGTGTCAGGACGACAGATGATTCTACCTATCAAACAATCCTCATACTGTACCACTGACGCCCTGCATGCTCGCTATTTACGGTAGCTGACTGATAGCTAACAATGATTGTGAATTATGTACACATTTAATTTGTATTCGGTGTTCAGTGTTGTGGGGAAATAACCTGTGGAGTGATGAAATATCACAGATGTTTTTTGTACAGTGCGTCCAGCACATGTTGTGTCAGATGTTCGTCAGCTCAAAACTTTTTGAGGACTGGATTATTTCACTTGGTACTCAACAAAAAAAGGCGTTGTCCTGCCTTTCTACAGTTGTGTGAACGGCAACTAAATCTATCACCATGTGCACATAACCACAGTTTGAAACATTAGAAAGGTAAAATAAATGAATGTCAGATGGATTTCTCATATTTACCTGCACCTGGAGCATCTGAACACACATACACACACACACACACACACACACACAGGGTGACGCCCAACGCTCACATTAATACGTGGACACATTTCTGTACTCAGTGCATCATGCGTCTGAAATTTATGACGTGCTAATAACGTCTGTACCGACACATTTCCACTCGTTTTGCAGGCACTTGCAGAAAGGTACTCTCTACCAGACTTCTGCTCTCCGTAAATCCACGTGGATCTGCTCGTGTTTATACGTTGGCTTGTAAATGTCCTTTCGTAGTGTCCATTGCAAATGGTTGTTTAATGTCTTGTAATACTAATATATTATGTTTATCACAAATGAATATATTTAATGACACATGAAAGAAACAATGTGGCTTTTGTGGTTTTTATTTTTGTCCTTTTGTTTTTTACTTTTTTCATTGAATTGTAGACGGCTGTAATGAGAAGTACTGGTAAGTGTTGAGCAGCCTAATAGAACAGAAAATTAATTCATCTGAAATAAAGCTGTGTAAAAACTCCAAACATGTCGTCCCAGCTGCAATGAATTTGAAATTAATTTTATGATGTGTCTTTGTATATTTCCCTACAAACACAACTTCAGCACATAAAGTATTTTTCAGTAGTACTCGCCACGTATTTACGTCTCGTAATCGTTTAGGTAGTTTTACTGTGAGGACTTTGCGTAACACAAATACGTATAATAAGTACTTGCAGTATAATTTAGTCTGCAAACAAATGGTGTATGTACTGTAGGGACCCAGTAAATGTAAACGGGGGTTTTGAACCTGCGACCTTTTGCATCCCAGTCTGACACTCAACCCATTGACCTACCAGGCCACTGCAGAACAAACTGTAAGTTATAGTAGTGAGAAGTAAAAAACAAAAAGTAAGAGAGTACCTATAATATTGTCAGAGATGGATTAAGTACTCTGTGATATATTGTGAGGTGAGAGGTTCAATTCTCAGTCCCCCTGAGCTACGTGTCGCGTTGTCCTTGGAAAACACACCGCAGCAGCGCAGCTTTGGGCTTTTTGGTATAATTTCTCATTTATCCTGAAACACTTATTTAAAAGAACCATGTAAGACATTTAGAAGGAAAATGTTTCTTTGGAGCTACTACAAAAAGCCCGTAAGGAAAGCCACCCCCCCCACTCTGGGTTTTGATTTTTATGACTTTTATGATTTTTTTAATTACACAATTTTAGAAGCAATGCAGCAGCTGTGGCCCAGTGGCTTAAAAGTACAGCACTTCCCTCTAGCATAAAGTAAAGTACCTCAGAAATGCAGTACTGCAGTAGTAACTGTACACCACTGATTCTGCTTAATGTTGACATGTACTTAAATAAAAGTTATGATACCTACTTCAGGCCCCGGAGACATGTGCGTTGTCCAAAGTGAAGCTGTCATTGTGACGTTTAAATATGAAACCTGCAGTAAAACATTAGACGTAAATGAATTAAATCACCAGCTGCTGCCAAACGGCTTCAGCCAGCCCCCCCCCAGCACACATGATCATTTGTGTTGGATCCTGCACCTCGATAAACTTCACAGACAATAAAGACTGGCTGTAACATAGCTCCACTGCAGGCGCATTACTAGAAGGGTGATATCATGAATGTGTCTAATCCAAACCGCAGATGTTATTGTTGTAGCTGGGAGGTTTTGGCATCAGTGGAAAACCCTTCACTTATTTCTCGGGGGGCTTTACACAAAAACACACAGTCCTGAACTCGCTCAGAACGAGAGGCCATCTGTGCTGGCTGGTGGACGACGTCCTGAAATACTGCTCCTGCAGTGCCCAGTGTGTAATACTTGAGTGGGGCCAACCAACGACCCAGTCACCGCTGACAGTTACGCTGTGTTCTTCATCAGCGCTCACTGGCTGTTAGAGCGGCCATTTATTCTAAAGGTAATATGTATTACAAGTAAAAATACTGCAAACGGAATAAGGCTGGCTTAAGCGGTGACGCTACACCAACCCGACCCTGCTCTGATGGGCCAGGTTAAGGGAGACTTCTGTCGGCCAAACTACACCCAGAACAACAACCACAGCATCTTTAACCAGCCTCAGACGCTGTCTCAATAAACTGTAGAGAAAAGCGTCTGCAATACATGAACAACTCACTGCAGCTGGTAAAGGACAGTTCCACCGTTTGGTATTATTCATATTCATATATTGAAACATCGCTGCTGCTTGTACTGATCTCATTATGTCATTTTGGGCGAAGGCACTTTCCCAGTTCATGCATGCCGCTTTCCGTCGGATGGACAAACCGTGAATATGTTCACACAATGACAGCTTTGCCCGGTTCTGTTGTTATCCACGTGTAGTTCCATAACGAGTTGGTTTGATGGACACAGATTGCTGAATTCTCTAAATACAAACCTGAAGTGTTGAATATTACGAGGCAGAGGTTTCTCTTGGGATCTGGGCGGGATGGGAACATTGAAAAAAGATCTGGGAGTGAACTTTCCTCTCAGTAGGTGCAAAGACGAAGTTGGAACAACACACACACATGATCTGACCAAAGTTTCTGGAGTCAGTGTGGGGGTCGGGTTTCCATCGGAAGCACCGACCTCCAACTTTTCACGCTCATGAATGCCCGAGTCACGCGGCCGCCATTGTCTCCCTGTTAACAGAGAGAGGGTCCTCCTTGGAAAACAAAGTGAGGCGGGTCGGTGCTGGTGATGCGACACGCTGATGTTGTCCACGCTTTGGTCCTCTGCCCTTTAATTGTCTGGTGACAGCTGCCAGGAAAAGGAAACAGCATATGTGCCTTACTAGCACGTCTGCTGATGAGGACAACGTGGAAAAGAACCCGATCTGATTGTCGGACCAAGCCCATAAAACCGTTTGCAGGATTTTAATCTTGTATCTTTACTTTACTGTTTCTTCTACGCATCTGAAAGGCCAGTGCTGAGTCTGTAGAGACCACAGCACGTTGAAACTTCCCCTCAGGGATGATCTGACTTCACCAGAATACCCCAGGTATGCGTCAGGACGTCTGTGCACAGGTAACACCTAGAAACAGTTCAGGTCATTTGTTGGCGCTTCACACACGTCTGTGAATCCTTTGCAGCGCGATATATTTGCTGACGTTGCCATAATAATGGAAATCTGCTAACAAATGTAAAGCTAGTAAAAAGCCATTGACCTCCGCGGTGGGACAGGAAGCCTGCTCCCATTCACAGACCCTCATCGGCAGCCTGACTCCACATTCAAAAGGAGAAAGTGTCCATTAACAGTCTAATTAGCAAGTAATCACAGTGTATTGACAGGACGTCAGTGAGCAGCGTTGTAATGTTATTGGTGACGGCGAGAACGCTGATAATTAACACCTACACAAACGAGTTTGGGGAGTGAGCTGAGAGGCCTGGGATACTTAAGTGGATTAGTTGTTTGGGAAAAGGGGGATCACAGAGACTAATTTGCATCAGCCAGCAGCTATAGACCTTTTCTAATCTCTATTCAGCAGTTTGGGGGAAATGACTAAGTCAAACAAGGACTCGAGTTAACGTCGCCGCCGCATCTCATCAGAGAAGATGATTTTATGATAAAGATCTTTACTATATTGAGTCACAGTGATTTGTGGATCTGAAACCCACGCGGCCTCCTGCTCCCCCTCCTTAACCTCCCGTAAATCTAGAGCTGGACCACAGACGCCGTTCTGTTTACTCCACAGCTCCTGAGTTCGCAGAGGACAACATGACTCCGTGTTTCCTCGGCTGACTAGACCTGTTTCCAAAGCCTGATTACATTTGTTCTCTAAATGATGGGAAAACAACTCCATGACAAACAAATGAAAGATCATTCAGTCCATGCCCTGCGTGTGCACATCTAACTGAAGTACGTCCATCTGTGGTGGACGCCATGAACTGGGCCTTAAAGAAGAATCCAGTGATTCACCACAGAGGAGAAAATATTTAGTAGCAGCTTCTTGTGTTTATTCACAGCAATTACTGGTTTCAATGAAAACCTCAATTAAAGAGTCAGTGTCTGAACTCGGGGCAGGGTTGGGGTTAGGGGTTGGGTTAGGTACTGCTACGGTACCGCGGACCAGCAGGGTTTCAGTGGAGAGAATGGTGGCAGAGAACAGAGTGAGATGGACACAGCTGATCTCAGGTCTCAGGGTCCAAAGACTTGACCGTGAGATTTAAAACCGACTTGTGTTTTGAGCAAACATTCGTGCACACGTGAGAATCCAGCATGCTCATGGTTTTCACTGGTCACCTGTCTGACAAAGGTCTGTGTGCACTACCAGGTGGTGCGCCTCACTTTCCACTCGTTGTTCAGCGTCTTCCACTCGTCGGCAGCGACTCTTTCGCTTCCCAGCATTCACTCACTGTCAGGCTCCAGCAGAACGGGGCAACTGGGCTCCAGGAGACAAAGACTGAAGCACCTTTGGAAATGGAAGCAGGGCTTAAAGAGGTACTTGATACCAGCCCACAGTGTGACCACACACACACACACAGCTCAGACTCTGCTTTTGACACCGACAGCCTTAAAACTCTCCCAGCCCCCCGCCCCCACTGCCTCTCCCTTTCCTCTTTCTTTTGCTGCACATGTATTTCTGGCTTACTACATTGGAACACAAAGACTCTTCTTATGCATCCTGGACAAGAGAGGCCTCGGTCCCATCCTGGACAGAGTTAGTCCACTTTTTTCTTATTAACATCTCCATACAGGATTAAGCCACTTGGCTTTTGGATGCAGTGTACTATATTTTTCACCCAACCCACCCCCCCGCCGCATTCTTAAGGTCTGTGTTAAATGATTGGGAAGACAACGGGCCCATAAACCAGCTCTTTTTAATGTCCATTCACACCGAGGAAGCCAGAGTGGAAGGATCTGATTGGAGAAGGGTCCTTCAGTCACCCAGCGCCCTTTTCGTGTTTCCACCCTCCACATTTAAACGGGGACACGGTTTTAAATAGTTCAGAAGCTATTAAAGTGTGGTCGTCTTCATTTTCTGTTCATTTTCAATTCCCACCTCTTTTTACAGAACCCGGTTTCTAAAAGGTTCGGACAGAACAGAAAATAATAAAAACTAACCTGGCTATAGATGTTTTGGATCTGGACATTCTTTAACCCCCCCACCCCACCCCGCTCCCCCTCAACGACTCCTTCCGCTCTTGGGCAAAGAGAAGTAAACAAATGTGTTTTTACTTTTTCTCTTTGCGGACAGTTATCGGAGGTGTTCCTGACTTGTAGAGAAAGTCCAAACACGTGAGCCAGTGTAACGTTTGGTTCGTGAAACTTTTCATTTTAACGTCAACCACGTGTTCATGCACAGCTCATTTCGGGACACCGACTTTGAGGCGCTGCTTATTAAACTACATCAAATCCACTTACATGAAAACTTTTTTATTGTGACAGTAGAACTGGAGAAAACCTGGAAAAGAGACGGAGAGACGTGGAGATCTGGCGTTCACCTCCTCGCTGCCCGGCTGTACCATCGCTGCTTCACGTCCAGACTCTTTCCCTTCTCGTCCGAATACATTAATATCTGAAAGTCTTGGCTCGGACCAGAAATACTCACGAACTAGACAAAGTGCAGAGTGACTTCAGGGTCTGGGATCTTCAAATAAACCCTGCCTGGGAGTCATGGGGACCAGGAAGTGGAATTAACTGCTATATTAGCTGACCTTCATCTTGTTGTTTGTCCCAACCTGCCTGGCTGGGCCCCGGGCTGGCCCGTAACCACGGTCTCCGGGCCCAACAATGCGGGCATTTCCCTCGGCGAAAAAACAGGCCTCAGGGCTTTACTGAGCAAACAAGATGAGCCCTGCCAAACGGCCCTCACTCCCACATTTCACAAGCACTTTCTCTGTCGCCGTTTGTCCTGCTCATCCACCGAGCCCTCGGAGGTACCAGACAGTTCTGGGGCGACATAGGACTGTCGGCTACGCCGAGGTTTAGCGTTAGAAGGATGGTTGTGCCTCAGAACTCTGCACTGGAAACTTTGATTAACACTTACGCTTCGGTCACGTTTCCAGAATAGTAAGTGGATGAAAAAGGTTTCGTACACAGTTTTATAGCTGCAACCTCATGTAAGAGTCGTGGGCCGGCGGTGAATCGTGCTCTTCGCTCGCTGTAACGAGCTACAAGAGGAAACCTTCCTGTACTGCAAACGTCAGCTACAGGTACAGATGTTGTGTCACTTCTCACTCTGCTCCCCGACGCTGGCAGCTTTAGTTAGGTAGCAGATGCAGGTTGTGAACATGTAATGAACTAATAAATCTTAATGTGTTATAATGGATGAAGCGGATATCAGCTCCACTTTTAGTACCTGGGATAGATTTGAGATAAAACATCAGTTACTACGAACTGTGACTTTCTTCTTACATTGAAGAGAAACATGTGGAACAAATCTGCACCAGATCAGCAGCTGTTAAACGTAGACTGACTCCAGGAGCGTCTGTGTGGAGAATTCCTGCTTCAGCGATAAACACAGTGAAAGGTAGGAAGCAAAGACTCCTGTGTCCTGACCCACACACGTCTCTGATGAGTAGACGTGGCGTTAGAAATATGGTAAATATCAGAATAAATATGAAAGATCAGAAAAAAGAAGACGAAATGGCGTGTGTGTGTGTGTGTGTGTGTGTGTGTGTGTGTGTGTGTGTGTGTATCTGCGTGTGTGTGTGTATCTGTGTGTGTGTGTGTGTGTGTGTGTGTGTGTGTGTGTGTGTGTGTGTGTCACAGAGTGTGATTGTATTCAGTCTTGAATCGCGGCATCAAAGCCGAGGCAGCGATCACACGCCCAGCAGCAGACACAGTCACAGGCGGAGCACCCGGGTCAGAGCCGACCCGTGTGCTGATCCCTCCCCATCACTTTCCTCTTATCCAACGCAGCATCTCCACTAAGTTTCAATCTGACAAAACAAATATTTCCACACTGAGCTAAAGTCAGTCTAACAGAGTGTCACCGCTCCACCCTGAGGTCCCTGCTCACACTGACACATGGTGCTTCACCCACTTTGCTTCAGTGGAGCACTGACGGTTGCTGAGCTGTCCCTGAGCGTCCTCACAGCGTTCGGTTCAGCTACGCTTCATGAGAGAAAGAACGGCTCAGCCCGTTCTGGATGTGTGTCAGCCTGAAACAGTCCGTAAAGGGCAGGACATGACTTCTTCAAACGCAGCTGGATAAAGCAGGTTGAGATTTTTTAATCAGGAGTTCTCGTGTGAAGCTTTTAGCATCTGTTCCTGCCAGACCAGGGAGTGGGTGCACGTGTTTCTCTCTGCACAGCGTTAAATGTGCGTCGAGGGATCATTCTGTGAGGGACGGACCAGAGGCACAGAGCATCCAACCTTCAGCACTGACTCCTGAGTGATGTGTGGTGTCTGCTCCTTTGTGGTGAACCTGCACCTACGTCTTTCTTTTATAACCATAACCGGGACTGTGAAGTATTCACAGCAGAGGACGGTCCAACATGTCCAACACAAGCTGGCACATGCACGCACAGCATAACTCGCCGTTCCTGTAGATCGACAGGTCCTGCATATACAGCGCCGATACAGCGAGCGCTTCTGATGACACGCACCTATCACCAGGGTGCGTCAGTGCATCTCAATGCAGAAGCAGCGTGAAGCTTTGAGCTCCTACACAGGCAGCGTCCAGACGGATCAGGTTTCAGCTCCGTCTTGATCGGGACAGATCTCGAGCATGTCGTGCACCAGTGAGGAGAAGGCTGGCGTCACAGTATCTGTTGTCCAGCGCTTTGGGTTGGATGGAGAAAGCACGGGGACCAGACTCACTCAGTCCAGAGATGTGAATGAGATCCACAGAGTCCACAGAACCCAGAACCCAGTGGAGAGGCTGTGAACGCACAGTGAATGTTCTCGGTGCAGCACAGAGACCCAGGCCCAGACTAACGTGGTAATCATTAAGCACTCCGATGGCAGAGGTGAACGCCGCAGTGTGTACGTGACTTCTACTCGGCAGGCAGATCATATGGAAGAGATAGATGTGAGCCCTGAATCCCTGCAGTGTGTGTGTGTGTGTGCGTGTGTGTGTGTGCGTGCTGCAGTGTGTGTGTGTGTGTGTGTGTGTGTGCGTGCTGCAGTGTGTGTGTGTGTGTGTGTGTGTGTGTGTACGCTCGTTTCCGTGCGTGTGAAGCTCCACTCAGTCCCTCTCGCTCCTCTCCAGGGAACCGCTGTGAAAGACTTGATCGACGTCCCTCTTCCCAGCATCTGGCTCTTAGAAGTGTCCGTGAACACATGGGCCCATTAGTTCCGCCTTTGCCCCATCCACGCTGATGTGATCTCACAGAGGCCTGGGCCAGCCCCCCCCTGGGACCCATAACCACCCAGGCACCAGAACAAATAGCTCGGCGCTTACGCACGCGTCTTTGTGGCAGGTTATTCCTCGCCCTGTTTCCAGTGTGCAGAAACTTCAAAGTCTCCTGCTCAGATCATCATGGCTGACCTGCCGTGGAGCCAGGCGGAGCCTGACGGAGGCGGTGGTGTAGGTGTGCTTTGATGCCAGAGATCAGGCTTGAGTAATGAAAGTGAGCTCAGATGTACTGGAAGAAAGACGCTAACGATATTTCCTGCTCTACTTTCATCCTGTGTGTTCACAGCAAAGGTGCAGCATGGAAGTTCCCGCTCTGCTCCGTCACTACCTGGCTCCTCCCACCTGTACACCTGATAGATAGGTGGTGGTGTGTTCTCGCCGTGAATGATTACATGTTAGCAGCCTTGAAACAGCTCGTTCTCTCACTCGTGACCTGGACGACCTGAAAACCTCCAGAATCTAAGACATCGATCAGTTTCGTCTTTTTCATTCCTGTGAATCACATTCGATTCAGTTTGACTTAAGCTCCCGGTCCCGCGGACGAAGTGCTGAAAGCTCGTCGGCCGCTCGGCAGGGGGCACAGGGGAGGAAGTAGGTGGCAGAGGGAGAGACGGTGAGGCGTGGAGGTTATCCACCAGCTGAGGAAACAGGTCCAAACCGTTCGTGGTGAGATCCTGCTCTCGAGCCAACGAAAACATTCGTGCAGAAGAGATCCACAGGAAATGAGGAGAATATTCCAAACTTCCTCTCACACGCGTTACACCGCACCGTAGAAATGTGCTGCTCTGCAGGAAACCAGCGTCTCAGTTGCTGCTGAACACGAACAACCTGCGTGACACGAACGTCCACGTGAATAAAGTCTCCGGGAGCAAAGGTTAGAGAGGTCCTGCTGTGAGCTGCTACAAGCAGCAGAAGGAAGACTTCTCCAACCGTCCAATCAAACAGAGAGGGCTCAAAGACACCTGAGCTCCACCCAGCCTTCAGGAAGAAGAGGACATTTCCCGTCACATGGTATCTCTGTACTTTTATCAGTCACATTTATTGTGTGAAAGATTTTTAAGAAGTCATGAAATTCTGTTCTTAGTTCCAAACCTGAAGCCGCACGTCGCGCTCGTGGGTCTGCAGACCCATCGCTCAACACCTCTCCCAGTCCAACCTGCCGTGACACGACGACATGAAGGCGTGTTTTTAATAGTTGGGGCAATAGATGTGTCCAGATCAGTGCTTTACTGCTGATGGCGTTGCAGAGGAGCTCCGTTTGGATCCACTTAAAAGGCCGCCAGGCTCGGACTGGACCCCAGACAAAGGGAAAAGCGTCTCAGGGTAGAAGCCACAAGCGATTCGGGTCTGTTGGACCCTCACACATAAAGGAGGCGAAACAAACAGAAACCGTGGACCTGCAGATGACATCACCGGCTGAGGCTCAGTGTAGGGAAGAGCTTTTTTCCAACACTTGGCAAAGGAAACGTGTTCAGTCCAATCCCCTTTTATTGCTATTTACCTCTTTGCCAAGTTTTGTGGAAAGCACATAGTTTCACAAGATGAATGTGCGAGTGAGAAAAGACGGTCACCCAGCCTCCCTCAGGTTCCAGCTCTGAGCCTGCAGTCGTCCTGGACCCAGGCCCCTCGCTGCGGATTGTTCCCACCTACAAAGGCTTTCTGCAGGAATCTTAGCGCTGTGTCTCATTAAGGAGTGGGAGAGGTGCAGCGGTCTGACCCAGCTCCCAACGCACCACACTTTTTCTAAATATGTACACAAGTGCACAGGAGAGCGCCGGGGAGCCCAGAGGAGACCATGCTGCACCCGCGGGTCATAAATCCAGCAGCGGACAGGCAGGCGAGCAGACACAGAGCGCCAGGTGATTTATGGATCGATGTAACCTCTGGAGTTTAAAAATAACAAGGGATGGAAAAGCTGTGCACAGCGCTGATACTGTGAAACCACTTTAAAGACATTTCATCCACTCAACGGGAAAATCACATGAGTTATGTGACAGAGACGCTCATGTGTGCAGAAAGACACCAGCTCTCACGTTTTAATAAAACACTGGTGTAAAGCTGGAAGCTTCACAGTGAGCAGCTTCTTTCCTGCTCTGAGTCTGCTGTGATCATAGTCTCTCATGTCTCCACAGGTCACACAGGAAGAATTCACTGTGGTGGGTGTTGTTACAGGCAAAGGCACCGAGAAACAACCTCAACGCTGTTTCCCAAACCACACACAGCTGTCATCGTCCTCATTCACAAGGAAAACACTAATCATGTCATCGCTGCTCTGCATACGAGCTGCAGCCCCGTTTAGCGAGGTAGCAGCTTGTAATTACGGCGAGGAGGCCAGCGCCAAGCAAAGCGGCGAGGAGCATCACATCTCACAACGTCCTGCTGCTGCAGCTGTAGCTGCTGAAAAGCTCCATCACTGATGGAGCTCATTAATGACAAGTTTATGTTCCTACCTCCCAAAGGGAAACATGCTGCCACACACACGTTTGTTAGTGCAGGTTCCCTCTGGATGATGCTCACTGAAACATGAATAAAGGATTTCATGTTCTTATTTGTGGTCCTGGTCCTGGTCCCCTGGTGAGGATTGCTTTACTTTGCTTTACTTTGATGGCAGACGCTTTTATCCAAAGCGACTTACAAGGAGCTAGCGCTGGGTGTCTGGCTCAGGGACACACCTGGTAGGGGATGGACTAGGAGTCAGACGGGGTTTGAACCTGCAACCTTCTACATGCCAGTCTGACACTTAACCATTGAGCTACCAGGCCGCTGGTCCCCTGGTCCCCTGGTCCCCTGGTCTCCTGGTCCCCTGGTCCCCTGGTCCCCTGGTCCCCTGGTCCCCGTCCCGGTCCTGGTCCTGGTCCTGGTCTGTCCGATGACTCTGGTTCATCGGACAGACCAGGTTCTGCTGGACATTTCTCCCTCTGGTTTTCTGTTGTTGTGTGTATCTGTGACCTGAGATCATGTTATTATTCCTTTTCTACTCTCACACATCTACCTGTGAGATCCAGGATCCTTCCCAACCAAGACCCCCGACCACGTCAGCCGTCTTCCACCACAACCAGAAACATAGCGACAGACTTCACCTCCCTGATTCTCTACTCTTGGGTCTTGGGATCTAATGCTCTGGACTGATGATAAACGTGAGCATGATGTTGGTGCTGAATGAAAAGAGAACCACTGAAGTTAATGCAACTGATTCTGAATTTAGCATTGTGCAGAGGCTGGTGTTTCTCTCTGGACCAGGCCGACTAACGCTCGGGCACCACACAGTCTACCTGGACCACACGGATCCTGACCCAGTGATCCAGGACCCTGCATGGAGCTCACATTCTCTGCTGAACACTGCCCTCTCCAGGACAGAGCAGGCGCAGGTCTGTGTGTGTGTGTGTGTGGGGGGGGGGTGTACTGGAGCTGACGGGGCTTTTCAGTCATGCTTCCTACGCACAGATTGACGCCACACACCAGTGGCACACATCACGTTCTGAGCTGCAGCTTTGTGCCTTTCATGTTGCTCATAATTCACCGAGATGCTGAGACTCAGCATCAGCACAGAGACTGAAGACTCTTTGAGTGAAGGCGCCACAGGTCACGTTTGGCTGCAACAGTCTCAGGTCGTTCATGTCTGGGACAGACTTATGACTATTTCTTTCTCGTTTGTCTTCGCTGCACAGCTCTGGCTGCGGGGTCTGCCCGCGCTGCCGGGTGGTCCGGGAGCTGGATGTGACCCCGGTGAGGACCTTTGTGCCGGGCGGCCTGCTCTGGCATGAAGTTCACATTTGTTGGGTTGTCAGGGGGCAGTGATTCATGAGACACTACGCAGAAAACAAAGGAACACATAAACGTCCTGAAATGTTTCACCGAGACATCAGCTGACCTTCATCTCACTGAGTGAGACTCTTTGTCCACGAGCGAGGACACAAAATGTTCCATCAGTAAAAGCTTTGAGGAACTTTACAGATTTTACACACGACAGAAAGAGAAATGGTTTTAAATGCTGTAAATATATTCTGATGCTTCTACTTTCAAAAGAGTTTGAAAGTAGAATTTTTGAGCCTTTCTTACTTTTTCACTTTACTTTCAGCAAGTGTGACAGTGGAACACACAGCAAACAGATAAATACATCACACAGGAGAAAACCAGCTGTGATCAACCAACATGGAACTAATCATGTTATATTTGTTAAAAATCTTCAGTCAATTTAAGGCTTTAAAAACCTAAAATGTCTCAAATACATTTGACACATTATGTGAATTTGTAATTAATGCTGCATGAAGCGATTTAACGTTTCAAATAAATGTAACACACGTTAAAAGTGCAGGTTTGTGTGATAGCATCAGTCACACACACACACACACACACATGTATTAATCATATTTATTTCCTGTGAGTCCTGTCATTCCCCGCGCTGCCAGCAGGTGTCCTCAGCACGCTGTCTCTGTTCATCTACCAACACTGTCACTCACCTGAACACATTTAACACGCAGAGTGGTGGTTTCTAACTTAAATCCACTTATTACTGTGAAGAAAACAGATTCTACATGATTACTGTTTGACTTTAATTCCTAGTTTTGTTATGAACACATTCAGTATAACTGGAGGAGGCGGGTTTATCCTGATGTTCTGACCCAGAGCTGTGAACGGGCTGATTCTGCAGAGACGTGTCAGGGAGCTGTAACACGGGTTCATGCTCTGCACACTGTCTCAGTGAAGCATCAGCAAACAGCAGGTTTCTGCCTGAGCCTCATACTGACCCATGTTAATTATTTAAAAACCAACATCCTCCGTGTCTTCACCTTCACAGACAAGCTGTGTGTTTGCTCCTGGACGGGGACAGTGGATGCTGACAGCCGCTGCCCTGTGTGTGTGTGTGTGTGTGTGTGTGTGTGTGTGTGTATGTTCTGAAAACACTCCACACCGTGAAAATAGGTCTGGTTGTGGATAAAATAGGGCATCAGTAGAAATAGCTCCACTGTCTCTGAGGGGAGGTGGTGGTGGTGCTGTGTCAGTCTGTTCTCCAGCCGTGTGTGTGTGTGTGTGTGTGTGTGTGTGTGTGTGGGAGATCCTGCCCAGGAATCACAAGCTCCTCATATCCATGAGAAAGCATAAGGCCTCTGCCAACTGCATCAAGATTAAAGGCACTGACAAGGACTGTGTTACTGCCAGCTCAGATGGGTTCTGCATAATCTGGGACCTGGTGGAAGCCAGAACTCGCCCACTCAACCCCTTCTGTTTTCTCTCTGCTGAAACTCATCCACATCACAGGAACGGTTAAATCAGCCTGTTCCCAAGTTTCAGATGGAACCTGTGCAGAAACATGGAGCAGTGTGGATTTCACACGCTGTTTCCACCGCGTCTGCATGAGCAGTCAGCAGGTTCTGCATCACAATCAGTGGTGGTTCTAGGGGCGGGGCCACAGGGGCATTGGCTCCAGCTGAAATCTGATTGGCCCCCTGAGGTGCCCCTGTCCTGTCAGTCCTTTTGTCCTAGTGCGATTAGATGGGTGCATTTCCAAACCCAAACACTAGAGGTGATAATGAGGCGAATAGAAAAGTCAGGCGTCAATAAAACTTACAGAAGAAGATTAAAAGTACAAAGGTTTAGAAAATGAATAAGAAGCTGGATTTTCACATGCTGTGTGTGTTTGTGAGTTTTTTATCTACGTACCGTAAAAATGCACATCAAATTGGTAAAACTATTTTATCTGAAACTGCGAGAAAGTCCTCTGGAATGGAAGGTGAAACGTCCAGTTGCTTTGGATAAAACCTTTTTGAGATAACTGTTTTATCATGTACGTTTTTTTATGTTGTTGGCCCCTCTATGAATATTTTGGCCCCTTGAAGGCCCCTTACTCAGAAAAATCCTAGATCTGCCCCTGATCACACTGATCAGGATTACCCACCTGTCAGGTCAGGAAACAACCACAAGGAGACGAAACGTGGATCGAGGGGTAAAAGAAACCAGATTTAAAGAGACACAAGCAACAGCAAAGTGACTCAGAACGATGAGGTGTGAGGGACCTTTACCGCGTCTGTGCTGGAGCCCGTCTCTCAGAACCTGACTAATAACAGAAAATAAGAAATAAGAAACAGAGGATAATAATAATAATACAGAACCAGAAAGTCTGAAACCTGTCAGCGGGTTTGATCACCCTCACAGGTCCAGACTCTGGTGCTGCTCAGATCTGCTCTCTGTCTGTTTCCTGCTGCTGCCTTTCTCTTGCCTGGTCAACCCTCAGTCTCCTCATTTTGACTTGTTTGGTCACATTTACTCAGCCCCTCCCTTTTCCTCTACCTGTCCCCGCCCACTCACTCACCTTCTCTGCAGCGCAACAATCACAGCCCCATATAAAGCCACCACTGAGTGTGAGTTCTGGTTTCTCAAAACCAGTTTGATGCTGTTTGTTCTGTTCCTGCTCCTGGATCCTCTAAACGTCTCCTCACCTGGACTGGTGAGTAGAACTTTCCAAGCACCTGAACTCTGTCCAGCTGCCTGGTAATGTCCAATAGTGATGAAGCCTTGTGAAGCTTTGGAGCCTCGCAGCCAATTGTTTCGCAAAATGGTTAATTTCTCGAGGCCTCTCTGCGGGAAGTCCCATCGTAAGTTCCGACCTTCCCTCACCTTTGGATCCGTTTGAGTTACTGAGGTGAGCCGTCGGCCATCTTGTCTGCTACATGCTGCAGCCGTCACTGATGACGACTTTAACTAAACAGCTGTTTATCAGGGCTCGGGTCCGAACCCATCCCTCTGTACAGACCTGCCTGCTCCAGCGCTTCCATGGGATCAACGTCAGGACTTCGCGCCCTCTACTTTCAGCTTCAGTCTCCAGATCTCACAGATAGTCACAACATGACCAAACTGTGTGTGTGTGTGTGTGTGTGTGTGTGTGTGTGTGTGTGTGTGTGAGAGAGATACCGAGCTGCTCAGAGTGTTGTAGCGATGTGCTTCTTCTACACCTTTAAGACGGCGTTTCATTGGTCACAGAGATGATCATCAGCAGGAACAATGACCGTCATACAGCAAACACACGTTTCAACACATCTGATACCAGCATTGTCTGTTCTCAGAGTCGGGGGAAGAGAAAGACGCTCTGGTTTTATTCATCACGTTCGACGCTGCAGCAGGTGGCGTTCAGCACATAACTCAGTTCCCTCGCTCATCTTTAGGACGACGGGCCCTTCTTTGCGTTCATAGACACGATGACTCAAGTATTAGGCCGCGGTGCAGCAGCGCTGCTTTCTCTCTAGTCTGCAGCACCACGGCTGGGAATGTGCTGTGCGAGTGAGTGAAGATGCACCTCCTTCCTCAGAGTGAGGGAGGAACCTGCAGATGAGTTTTTAAAAGCTTGGGGGGGCCTCAGATACCTGTCGCCTTCAGCTGAGTCTGTCTCAGTGGGACTTCTAAGCAGGAGTGTCGGAGAAGCCTGCACAGCTGCTTAACTTCAGGCTGGACCTGGAGACCCTGCTTCATCAGGACTGTGTGATCTGGCAACGGAGCAATGAATCCTGCAGAACGCTCATCACATGTTGTGTTTGCTGAACCCTGCGTGATTCAAACTGCCCACGTCGAACCAGTGAGACAAACACAAACAATCTGCGGGTTCTGGGTTTATGTAAGATCCACCTCTCTCTTCCACACGCTGGTGGAGGAAGGCACACGGACAGATGGCGTGCGCGCCATGTAAGAGGCGAGTATTTGCTCGTCTTCTTGCACGCAGGTGTTGCAGGGGAAGGAGGCTTCGCTGGCTCCGGGCCTTTAAAGCACTGACTGCAGAGCACTCAGCTGTTTCTGGCTTTCAGCGAGTTGTTGACTTTGCTCTTTGGTCTCCTCTCTAAGATTGAGCCTGCTGGTGGGATCGTTGCTGGGAAGCAGTAATCCCTGCTGCTGCTGCTGCTTCGAAGGGAAGCAGAGTAGGAGGCTGCTCCTCAGAGCCGAGACTTGGCTCGCTCTTCAGGCCGCGTTAGCAGAGAGGAGGAGGAGGAGGGTTAGTCACGCTGTTTTTGGTCAGCGCTGTAATAAATCGGGTTAGTCAGCACGTATCTGTGCAGAGATGCTTCAGGAGGACGATGGAAATAATCCAGGACACAGTAACCTGTGAGAAATGTCTTCAGGCTGAGCGAATGGATTTTCTCTGAAGGCTGCCAGGGTCAGTAAAGCACACGCTCCTCTCAAAGTGAGCAGCAGGGATTTGGTTCATCCTCACACTGTATGTAGGCAACAGCTGTATCTGCAAACTAAGCTTTAAAATATGATGGTGAAACATGAAGGAGCTGGACCCGTGTCCTCAGCCCTGCATCCAAAGAGTAACGACGTGTTTCTGATCAGTTACTGATGAGATCAGTAATTAACGGTAGCTCTCAGAAAGTACAGCTCCTCCTGAATAAGTGAAATAACATCGTGTAGAAACACTGAGTTACTTCCCTGAGAACTGTGAGCCAGACATGACCGTGCACACTTCCCCCCTCCCCTCCCCCCCCTATCGGTGGGAGGGGGCGGTCAAACCATCAGCTGCCTCCTCCAGGCGAAGCTGGAGCGACGGGAGGAGGCAGAGTGGAGCAGCTCAGCCGGAGCAGGGCGCAGAGATGCTGCTGCTGCTGCTGCTGCTGCGGTGTCCGGCTGCTCCTGAACGCACCAGTACGTGCTGACATGGACGTGGAAGGTTCACTGTCGCCTGCTGGCCTCGCGATGCTGTCATGTCTGCGCGCTTTTCCCTCCGCTGTCCGAACAGGGGGCGCAGACCGCAAGCTGTAGAGACCGAGACATGGAGAAGGACAAGCGCAAAGAGAAGAAGCCCAAGTCCGGGAGGCTTTTCCGAAAGAAGTCGTTAAAGTCTGTCGGGAGCTTCGTGAACAGAATCATCCGAACTTTGGGCACTTTCACCCACTTTGGAGACGCTGACGCGCAGGACGCGGAGGACGACGACGGGGGTTTCGGGAACGGCGCACCTTGCACCCTGAGCGCGAGCTCGGGAACCGCTAAAGAGGACGTGAAGGCGTCGTGGGACCGAACCGGGAAGAACGCGTCCAGCACGTCCTCGTCTCTGTGCACCGGCAGAGAGAAGCTGCTGACCCAGTACGGAGACCGAGTCCCGGGCGTCCTGGGGCTGAAGAACCACGGGAACACCTGCTTCATGAACGCCGTGGTCCAGTGTCTGAGCAACACGGACCTGCTGGCTGAGTACCTGGGGCTGGAGCGGTACAAGCTGGACCTGGTTCAGAGCGCGGTGGACGGGCAGCGGAGGATGGACACGGGGGAAGTGACGGAGCAGCTGGCTGCACTGCTCCGAGCTCTGTGGACTCTGGACTACACCCCCCAGCTGTCTGTGGACTTCAAGGTACACGGAGTCCAAAATTCAGTCGAGTAAAAATGTTCAGGAGAAGTAAAAGTACACGTATGACGTCACGGGTGGAGGTTTTGTGCAGTAATGGTTTGAATGTTGCTGTGATTTGGTTTGTTGAAGGAAAGAAAAAGGTTCAGTACAAGAAGCCCGAACCCGCTCAGAACTCAGAGCAGTGAAAAGTACCCCCCCCCCCAAGGGGATAATGAGGCTGCTGCGCCGAGGTCACGGGGTCACAACGCAGGTGACCGCAGAGGTGTGTGTGTGTGTGTGTGTTACCGTGTGTCTGTGGGGGTGTGTGTGTGTGTGTGTGTGTCTGTGTGTGTGTTAATCTGTGTGTCTGCGTGTGTTACTGTGTGTGTGTGTGTGTGTGTGTGTGTGTGTGTGTTTGTGTGTTAACCTGTGTGTCTGCGCGTGGGTGTTACCGTGTGTGTGTGTGTGTGTGTGTGTTAACCTGTGTGTCTGCGCGTGTGTGTTACCGTGTGTGTGTGTGTGTGTTAACCTGTGTGTCTGCGCGCGTGTGTGTGTTACCGTGTGTGTGTGTGTGTGTGTTAACATGTGTGTCTGTGTGTCTGAGTTTGTTAGAGTGTGTGTGTGTGTGTTAAACTGTGTGTCTGAGTGTGTTACGTTGTTTGTGTGT
>JAUMTR010000026.1:16741692-16760661 GCA_032270685.1 Microctenopoma stevenorrisi | reverse complement strand
GTAGGGTTAGGGTTAGGGTTAGCTTATTCTGCTACTGAAGTAGCTGATGTTTCTACAGCTGTAGTTTTAACTTAGGGGTAGGGTTAGGGTTAGCTTATTCTGCTACTGAAGTAGCTGATGTTTCTACAGCTGTAGTTTTAACTTAGGGGTAGGGTTAGGGTTAGCTTATTCTGCTACTGAAGTAGCTGATGTTTCTACAGCTGTAGTTTTAACTTATGATGCAGCAGAAGAATCAGAGGTAGTCATAACGGGAAAACATCGAGACTGTGTCGCATTTATGCAGGAAAGCTAAACGGTACGACTTGTTCCCCACTGCGTTGGCCGTTTAGCCGTTAGCGTGTTTTGTCCATGCTGCTCTCGTTAGCGTGAAGCTTCTCGGGCTGTCACTTCATTAACTCCAACTTGCTTCTTACTCTTCTGAAACGTGTGAACAGATGAAGCCGTGCTGCTTCAGCAGTGGTTAAACTGGCTTTTAACCGGTTACTAAATCTTACACGTCCCTTGGATGCTTGTAAAAACCTTAGACTCGGTTAAAAAAAAGTAGTTTGTGGTAACTGTGAAACAGAATCAGGTGGAATCTCGCGTCCGTTTGTCACTGATGTGACAGTAGGTGGTGTCTTCATTGCCCAGGCTGTAATCTACAATCTGAGTAATGAAGATAAATGAGTACGTCTTTGCCAGCATCACACTGAATGTAAATTTACAGCTCCTGCTTGGCTCATGTCAGCAGTTTCTGTGCGAACCTTCAGGGTATCTTTGCAAAGCCAGGTAACAAACCGCCATCGCCTCCCTGCAGGTGCATCAACACCACGTCCCCTCTGCTCACACTCATTTCTTTTATCTCTATACGGACACGTCGCCGTTCCTGTCCACTGTCCACGTTGTCTCTGGCCTCTTCAGCTCAGTCCTCTATGAAGCACAGCATCAGCATCACTCCGGGATCTTTGACTGCTCCCACAAAGGCTGCTATAATCTGCAGGTTAACATCTCTGCAGCGGCTTCCGGTGGCTGCCCACATTAGATTAAAAGCTCTGACACTCGCCTCCGGAGTGGTCGACTCAGCGGCACCTTTCTGCCTAGAAACACCCTCATGCTAAACCACAGTCCCTCTTTTCAAAGGACTCGGGTTTCTGCGATGTCCCTTTGCTCCTGTGACATGACGCTACCTCAGTGAGGAATCGATAATCTCAGTTTCACCTTATAACTCTCATGGCTTTATCCTCCGGTGCCGCTGGCCCGGGCACCGTTTTGATTTAAAAATGCAACAGAAATTCTATTATTTCACTCAGATTTATTATTGATGTTAAAGTGTGCTGGTTTATTCATGAGTCTTCCTTTGTCCCATCTTGGCCATAGAGAGGAGGCTGCTGTAGAAATGACTGTGTCCTCCTACCTGTTGCAGGCCAATGTGTGTGACTCTGGTGTTCAGCACCAAAGGACAGAGGTACCTGCGGGTCGGGCTGGCCGTGCCCCTGTTTGGCTCCGTGGGCTGCCTCAGGAGGATGGTGGCCGACGAGGGAAACATTTCTCCAGACCAGGTAACGCATCACATTTATACTCTTCATGGTTTCAAATCTAAAATGATTCCTCACAAAATTACTTTTCACACATATTAATTTTATTAGGTGATAAACATGGAACAGGCAAAAAGGCACCAAACAAGCAGCTAATACCAAGTTAATAAACAAAAGGTTCCCTCACTCATTTTAAGTCTAACAATCAGACTGCGGATGTAAATCTGTCTGTTTTTCTGACTCTGACTCTCAGATGTTTTTTTATCTTATTCCCTGCAAAAGATTAGGTCACAAATAATCTAATAACAGCAGTTCTCCCATGGTCACGTGTTCACCGTGCTGCTGTAAGTCTTCAAGGCGCCTCTGCCTGTTTACGCGGTTCACTGTCACACTCATTGTACCTGAGCAGCGCAGCTCTGAAGTTTCTTTGACCAACGCTCACTCTCCTGGATAAAATTACACATTAATGCTGAGTTAAGATTAGTGGGAATAATAGTGCAGCGGCTGGTGTTCCAGCAAATGTGTTCAAAGTTCACAGTCACGGCGTTCTGAGATTTATTCAGACTAACCCCAGCGTGTGTGTGTGTGTGTGTGTGTGTGTGTGTGTGTGTGTCGGTCTCCAGGTGATCCTCACAGAGGTTTACTTCACAGGCTTTCAGCGCTCCTTCTTTGATGAGGATGATTTAACCAGCATAGCTGAAAACGATGTGATCTACGCCTTCCAGGCTCCACCTCTCTACATCAGAGGGGGCTCTGCACGGATCTCAGGTACAGCGCGGTTCACACACACACACGGACTAGTCTGTGCTTCAGTGTGGACATAAATATTCAAGCAGCTGATTAATGTGCTTAATGAGGCTGCACCTTTTCTGCAGCGGCTCCTCAGGGAGCACATTAGTTCAGAGGGAGCTCTGTGTGGCACAAATATTATAAAATATATTTAAAAACGCAGCTAATTTCACTATTAAAACGCGGCGATGGGACTAAAAGAGCTCCGGTAAAAAGATGGAAACTTGCTTGTTTGTGATACAGATGCCCATCGCTGTAACGGCTCCTCCTGGCAGATGTTTCCTGATGTGTAGTCGGGGTTAGTTAGAGTAATTCTGTTTCCACCTCTGTGACATCAGAGCCTCACGTTTTCTTCAGACAAACCTTTTAATACACGCCGTGTCATGATGTGTCGTGATTAACACACTCTCACCTGGTGCGATGCGCCGATGGTCTCCACTTCTTCGTTGCTCTGCTCTGCTTTACTAAATCTAAAAGCTCTGATCCCTGAGAGACTCTTAATCACGTGTCCAGATGAGTCCGGTGGGCTGATGTGGAGCAGGATGACAGACTCCCATTAGGTGTGTTTATGCTCGGCGGTAACGTGGACCAAGTCACATGTTAACTGTGGGTAAATGATTAGTTAAAGTGCTCTTAGGTAAAGAACTCTGACGCTAACGGTTTATTTTTCTGCTCCACTTCAACCAATCACAAGTGTGTCGTGAGGAAAGTGGATTTTTACAGCGGGTCCGTTCACGCTTCAAACGTCCTGATGTGAACGGCTCAGCGTGGGGCGGCGAGTGTCTGTCAGCAGTGAACACATTACACACCCTTGGATTATGCCAAAGGCACGCCGGCAGTGATGTGACCTTCCCCTGTCCTGATATGCAGCCTCTTCTCGCTGGTGCATCACCTCTGCTCGACGCCAGGCCTAGAGGAGCAGGTCCTAGTGGTCAAACTGTGTTACTGCAGCTTTTACTTCAGTCACGTTATTCACACGTTTCCCCACAGACAGGAAATCTGTGAATTTTAGTTTTATCCATCAGATCTTCATCGTTTGAAAAGGGTCTCGAACACGACAGCACAGGGGCTCGAGATGGAGCTTCTGCCGTAGCTGTGGGTGGAGAGGATCCCTTCAGGGGCAGAGGTGTTTAATTACGGGCTTTCACGTTGTCTGGCTCATCCTGTGGGTGTGTTGGACGGTGAGACTGCAGAGAAATGACACGGGGTGTCTGAGTTCACAGACACCCCGTGGTTTCTAGAATTAGTTTGAGGCTTTTTGATAATAAGACGATCGACAGGTGTTGGAGAATGGTGTGGTGTAAAACCTTTAGATGAGGCGGTGGGAGTGGTTCAGCAGAGACACACACGCACAGACACACACGCACAGACACACGCACACACACACACACACACACACACACCCTTTATCCAAAGCGACGTTCCTGGTATGGGGATGGTTCAGGAGTCAGCACCAGCATGTGCTGTGTCAGTGATTAGTCGTGCTTCAGGTGTAAATGAAAGGTTTGGGGAAGGAGCAGCCGCCATGGTCGCGTCTAATGTACTGCGTCATTTATCACCGTGACGTCGTCGGCTGTGTGACGCGAGCGCCCCGCTGACGTCACACGAGCCTCAGCTCTTCGCTCAGTCAGCGGCCGGCTTCTGCTCGGTGGAGACGTGAGGCGAGCAGGAGAGAAGTGGTGCTGCCTGGCACGCCACCAGGACGGGATGTGGAGCAGAAGCTGCATCAGATAATGCCTCCTGCTGAGAGTGCAGGCAGCCATTGGTCCATCTGTTCTCCCCTCTGAATCACTGTTCCCCAAATAGAAAGCTGCTGCCTCGCCGCTTTATGCGTCTCCAGCCTGCCCCTCGCTCGCTCTGCGGGTGTTAACGTACTTCATGCCGTCAGCTGTCAGAGCAGTGTCACGTGTTGCCAGCAGAGAGTGAGAAGTTATGTTTTTGATCCATGTTTGGAAGATTTGTCATGAAAGTTTATGTTGAAGATTAATTTACGACGAGCATTTTACATTTCTAATGATTTATTGGGAAACGTTTGTGCTCTTCCTCCTCTGCCAGGGTATCATCACAGCCTGCCATCCTCTCCCTACTCCACGGGTCCTGAGGGTCAGAGGTTACCTTCATCTGGAGCGTTGTCGTCAGAGTTCCTCAACCACGGCGTCCCGCTCAAGATCCTGCTGCTGGTGTGCAACGCTGCAGGTGCCGGCCAGCAGGCTGTCAGGTGATGTTCCCATCGTAGTGTCTCGTCTGTGGCTGCAGCAGCTCCGTCAGGTTCGGACTGAGGAAAAGGTTGAAGCTCAGATCTTTGAGACGTCGTCATGTTTCACAGACGGGGAAAAGCTTTATGTTGAAATTCACCGTCTGGTCATTTCCAAACATGAAACTTCTCATTTAACGTTGTTCCAGCTGGTTGTCGATCAGACAGGTGCTGTTCCGTGGTTCGTTCATACCCTGGTTCCTCCACAAACGGTCACAGAAAGGACCCACTCCCCTCCACGATGGAAGGCGTCTCACACTGTCTCACTGCTGGACGACCTGTCGGAGTCACCCCCATGTTCGGTGTCCTTTCAGTTACGCTTCCATCGTGGCGCTCGGTTCTGTTCCTCGTCTCTGGGTGCACGTGCCTGGTGTGCAGCACACGATGATGAGCTGCCCTCAATTAAACCTGTGTCATCATGAATGTGTAGAGTGATCCGTGGATTCAGGGGCACGGTCTGCCCGGTTCGCTCCTCATCTCCCTTCTTCTCATCAGTTTGTCTGTTTGCTCCTAATTTCAGGTTTGGACCTCCGTTTCTGATGAGGGAGGACCGGTCTGTGTCCTGGGACCAGCTGCAGCAGAGCATCCTTAGCAAGCTGTATTACCTGATGATCAATGGAGCTCAGGCCCAGGTACTGGACACGATGACGTGAGGATCCAGATTGTTAGGACATTGTGTGTCTACAGGGTGACATCAGAACCGACGGGGACCAGCGTGTGTCCAGCTGAGAGGAGACAGACTGGAGAAGGACGTTGTGTCTCTCTGCTCTCAGCTACTGAAAAGTTTAATCTTTCCGTGTAGTTTAACTTCGCCCGGCGCCGTCGTGTGAAGGCTGCTGACACCGAGTGCACAGCTGGAGACGTCACGGGCTCAAACAGGCGGCGGTCACATAAACAGCTCTGTCTCGACGTCTCTCACAGCGAAAGGCGGCGATGACCTCAGGGTTTAGGATATGATCCGGGTTGGATCAGAGACGCAGGCCTAACAAGGCAGCAAATGAAAGCATTGTGAGCTACAAATCCAGATGTTTGCTGCTGGATGAGCCGCTGAGCCACAGCAGAGCAGCTCTTTGGTCCATGTGTTGCTGGAGCCCGTGCGGTCTGAAATGTGTGAAACCTGGGACTCTTTCCGTCTTTGTATTATTCATGATTTCATTTTCTCTTCCCCTGAAACGAACGGCGAACCTGCTCTGACGCTGTAAGTCAGTGGAATCAGCTCCATGGTGCCTGTAAAACTTTTATGGCTCTGTAACGTGGGCGGCTGCGAGGACAGGGCTCCCTCCTGGCCCACCTGTTGCTGGACGGGTTTATTGGCGTGAAGGCTTCGCCCACACACTGGTTTCCTCTCACTGCGGGCCAGAGGCAGGTTAACGGGTAACTACTGTACGAAGCAGGGGCAGGAATGAAAAATCACTCCTGTATTTTATTATGGTGCAGTAAGGATTGACCTTTGTTTAAAGTCAAACGTGAAGCCGGCGCCTCCATTCTCCTGCTTGTACCGTACACCTGCGCGTGTCCAGCATCACTACCTGACATGTAGTGAGAAACAGGAAGGTGCAGCGTTTCCCGTCCTGCCGTCTACAGCTCTCTGCCAAGAAGGGAGCCGTGCTCTGAGCAGATGTTTGCTCTGAATCTTTCATCTCAGCAGTTTCCTGGCAGCTTCTAACTTTGGTTGTAGATGAGATGCAGCTCAGAGAGCGAAACCTCCTTTAGCTGCTCTGTGAAGGTGATGATCACTGGTTCAGTCACACAAACGGTCTGATGCTGTGTGCTGGGATTGACTGGACCAGCTCCGCCCCCTTTTCTGACACTCTGACGTCACCTCATACACGTCACAGACTCAAAGATTTATTCACGGCGCAGAGGAAGAACGTGTGAACTCGAGGGAGCAGAGGGAAACTGGTGGCTGCTCGGGCCTCAGGGGTCTGCTGACGGTTTCTGCTGCTGGACACTGACCTGGTGTTACAGGACCAATGACATAATGTCGCGGTGCCGTTTGCATGAGTTGGAATCTGAGATTCTTTCACCTCGTCAGGCACAAACAATGCTGCAAACATCCCCCGAGCTCACACCGCCCTCACTCAGCACAGAACCTGATCCACCCACGCGGACTTTCTCACGGGGGGAAGGGTTAGGGTGAGACGCTTTCACGGGCCTCTCTTCCTCCTGCTGCTCAGATGCTCATTTGAACCTTTGAGTCGTGTTGTTCTAAAAACTCCTGAGAAGCTCCAGGACTCGTTGGGGGGGCGTCACATGTGTGAACAGGCCCTTCACAAACAAGTCTGTGATGATGAGGAGGAAAACGGAAGAAAGGAGAAAGACGAAGCACCAAGGAGAGTTTGATGTCTGCAGGATCCAGACGTCCACGACGCTGCTCAGAAATGTTACACGTTACCTGATTATTTTCCTGCTCTACTGGTAAAACGCAGCTCGCTCGGTCTCAGGCTGACGTGTCAACAGTCTCAGCTTTGATTAAGGAGAAAAAACTTCATAAAACCGCTTCGTTCTCTGATTGTGTCTCATCCCAGAGAAGATAAAAACATCATATGAAACGTTCACGTTTAATAAAAGGATCATGGCACAGACGCCGTCCTTGAAGCTGACGCGAGTGTTTTGTCTCTTCCTAGAACACCAGGGTGCTGTTCAACGTCCGTGTGGTGGGAGGATCCGCGTTTCACAGCTACCTGTCCCCTCAGGACGGCCGGCCGCTCTACCACCCTGCTGTCGACAGGTGAGGGAGTCGAGCGCCGTCTCAGTTACAGGACTGACGCTGATGATGCAGAGCAGTTGGACAGCAGACTCTCACTCTGTCCCGTCTCTGCTCAGACTCGTAGAGGAGTAGATCCTCAGTACGGCACTAAAATGTGAAGATGATGTTTTTATTCACAGGCTGGTGATGAGTCTCTTCGCTCCATCACCCGAGGTCTTTCTTAGCTCTTTTACTGGCTTTTCGTCTGCACAGGTTTGGATGTTCTTGGATCCAGTCACAGAAATACTTGACGTCAGTGCTTTACCCATGAAACCAAAGTTTCTTTCTTGTTACTGTTCAAACACTGAAATGATTCAGATTCCTTGTTGTGAATTTAATTTAAATGTGATCAGCTGTTTGTTGAGAAACAACACTCTGACTTTCGCTCACAGAGCCGAGTCGCTGAGGTTCTGAAATGATCCATTTGTGTAGTCGCTGAGAAAAGTTCATTCAGTCGTTGAATGGTGCTGTCGGGGGTGGGGGGGGGGGGGCATTTAGAATCTTTTGAAGTGCAAATGTGCAGCACACAGTATCCTAGAAACTACCGTAATGACGGCGTTTGAACTCTAATGATTCAGAAATGTGCTCTGTCCCCAAGTCAACCCACATCAAACGGTGCAGGAATGCAGTGTGTGGGGCGCCCGCTCACTTCCATTTCCCTCCGTCTGTCATTTAATTTCCCTGATTCCAGAGGTTCTCTCCCTTCTCTCTGTGATGCTTGTGCTGATTTTAACACCGCAGATTAAAACTACAAAGGTAGAGAACGTCAGTAACGTCACATAGTCGTTGAGCTCGAAGCAGCACGTACAGCTTCTCGCAGCAGGGAGCGAGATGTAAACGATGGCAAAGGAGTGTTGGAGGCTGATGAAGCTGCCTGGAAAGAGACGGGAAGATTACCCCATAAGTGGCTGATAGGTGTCATATTACACGTCCTCTGAGTGATGGTTGCTCCAGGTTGGTGCAGTTGTCAGTCAAGTGTCCCTCGTCCTTTAGATTCTCCTGTGTGGTCATACTTATCCAGCCTCGTCTGGAAAAATCATGTCATGTCCTCGAACTGTAACCAACAGCTCCCAGCTGTTATCGACTTACGTCTCCAGACGTTAAATTCCCAGGATTCCCAAACACCCAGCTCGATTCAAAGAAGAAGAAATAACCTCGACCGGGGTGACTGAGAATCTCTGCATCTCGGCTCAGTGGAAACAGAATTCCAGTTTACACTTTACTGCGACAGTAACATCACCAGTATCACAGTAAATTCATTATTCACGTCATGCTGACACCTTGTGGTTGAACAGGATCAATACAACTTAGATGAAAGTCTGTTGACTCAGGAAGTGTCTTGCAAACATCTCACACTTGGACACGGGTCACGTTGGACCCGTTACTGGGATTTGAGCATATGCATCTTCCTTTGAATCAGTTGACATCACATCAGGGAACTGATCTAACTGCATGTCCTGATCTTTGTGGAGGCTGTTTAAAAGCTCAAATGACTTATTTCCATGTAGCATGTTCTCTGTATCATACTGGGGACAGTAAAAGGTTGTGGTGTGTTTTGATTCATTCAGTTTCTGCATCTGTAGATGTAGAAAACTAATAAAAAGTCTTTATATCTGAGGTTTGAAGCTTCAGGTCACATCTTAAATCCTCAGAAGACCTCATCTCTACGTGTCTCTGTCTGTGTTTCAGAGTGCTGAAGCTCTGCGGCTCAGGGGGGCCGCCACATGTGAAGCTCATTATCGAGTGGGAGCACAGAGTCAAAGACTGGTCAGTACGACCTCCACCCTCCTGCTAAGCAGACAGAAATCTCCCTGTGTGGGTTTTCTGTGACCACCCTCTTTGTGTCCTGTGCCGCAGTCTGTTTGGTAACATCCAGGAGGAGGTGGTGAAGGACGCAGAGAGCGTGAGGAACCAGCAGCAGCAGCATGTCCAGCAGTACAGCTCTACCCTGGACAAGTGCTTCCAGCTCTACACCAAAGAGGAACAGGTCGTTAAGAATGGCAACGCGTGGAGAGCAGATTTTAAACCAAGACAAATCAAAAATAATATTGAGTCCTAAACGTCCAGTAAAGATTATCCGAAATCTTCTTGTCTCTCACTTTCTTCTTCTGCCCCCCTCCCTCCAGCTTGCACCAGACGATGCCTGGAAGTGCCCCCACTGCCAGCAGCTGCAGCAGGGCATGGTTAAGATGAGCCTGTGGACGCTGCCGGACATTCTTATCCTCCACCTGAAGCGCTTCAGGCAGGTGGGAGAGCGCAGAAACAAGCTCACCACCTTCGTTCATTTCCCCCTGGCAGGACTGGACATGACGCCTCACATGGTGAACCGCAACCATGGCAACCACCAGTCCCCGCTCCATCCTGGGTGGAAGCAGCCTTGTGGTGGCGACCTGGTGCCCCCAAAGTTCCTGTATGATCTGTATGCTGTGTGCAACCATCATGGAGGAATGCACGGTGGACATTACACAGGTCTGAACAGCTTCTGAGAAACACCAGTTGTTTGTTAGGTACTAAGTCAGTGTAACCTTTGGTCCTGAAGGTGAGAATGGGTCATTTGGAGAATGGTTTAAAAGCCCTCGTCTTGAGGCAGAACCATCGTTATTACTATAGTACGTTATTAATATCTGAAGACTCCCAGTCATCCATCTCATGGTTCTATCTAAAAGGTTCTCTATAGCAACTGGACTTGGCTTAGTTCCTTCATCCATGAATTCTGACTGGTTGGACCTGCTGTTTGTTTTTTCCTGAATCTGTACATTTCTCACTGCATCATGATGTACTGTTGTGCAGCTGACCTGAATCACTGGGGGCACCAGTCATTCCTGTAGCTCATCGCTTCCTGTTTTTCTGCTCAGCCTTCTGCAGGAACTCTGTCGACGGCCAGTGGTACAGCTATGATGACAGCAGCGTTGAGCCGGTTTCTCTGGGGGAGGTGTGCACACGCGGCGCCTACATCCTCTTCTACCAGAGAAGGAACACCATCCCACCCTGGTCAGCCAGCTCCTCAGTCACTGGTTAGTCCGTCATTGTAGAGTGAGTACTTTCTTCCTGTCACAGTAGCCGTTGAAGGGATAATTTCCGTCCTGTCACTTGCTAAAAAGAAATTGATATGCAAACTAACTCTTCTTTTTTCAGGTTCCACCAGCTCATCCATGTCTGACCACTGGCTGGTCAGGTTGAATGGGGGCAGTAAGAGGGGCAGCGTGCTGTCAGGGGGACCTATCCCTGTACCTCAACATTCGCCGTCACAGGCACAAGAGTCTCCTGAGCTACCGGTGTTCGTAGATGAATCCCTTAAAACAGCACAAACAAGTGGGTGTCTGGTTTTGTATGTTGAGTGATTTAACAGTGTGCAGCAAGATATTTTTACATGTATAGTTACTGCTGGTAAATGATCTGCTCTCCAAAGGTGTCATGAATGATCATGTAAAGTCTGTAACAAATATCATGCACATCCTGTGACTCCTCCAGAGTCAAACCCTTTTTTTTAGCTGTTGAACTTAAACTGGCTCACTGGGAGCCAGTGAATTCATCACATAGAGAGATAATTACAGAATGTACATACGTTACCCCATTGAAGGTTCCTGGACCTTACTTCCTGGTAAAGAAAGTACCAGGAACCTTCTGATAGACGTGCACCTTTGGGTGTAGGACTTTTATGTGTAGTAATGTCTCACCTGTTTTCCTTCAGATGGGTTTGAGACCAAGCCATTTGTCCGTGGAACCCAGGGCAGGAGTGTCAGCATGAGATCACCAACTAAGCCCAAAGAGAGTCTAAGCAAAGTTCTCCCACTGCGGTGGTCTTTTGGCTCCAAGGACCGGACCAGACACCCAGCCCACCCCCAGCCTGGAGAGCTGGTAGAATATCTGGAGTCAGGGCGTCGACCACGATGTACCAAAGACCCTATCATCACGCTGGTGGCCACCCCACCACAAAGGACACCCCAGGGAAGACCCTTTGAAGTAGAGCAGGACTGCAGCTCACCAAGCGGCAGCAGCCTTAGTTACACAGACAGACCCAGCTCAGACACTTGTTACTCTCCTAAAATCCCAGAAGGACAGAGCAGAGCTTGTGTGGAGAGAAGCATGAACCAAGGAGTTGGTAACGGCAGAACCAGAGATGATGGATCTCTGAGGCAGGGATCTATTAAGAGGCTAAGACAGGACCAGGGTAGGAACCTGGACTTCTGTCTGCACAGAGGAGCCATTCTTGGGGGTCATATCAGCCACAGTGCACCCCCTAGCAGAGACTCTACACTGATTAGAACTAAAGTGCAGACAGGGGGAGCATCCAGGGCACAAAAAGACTTGTTGCAGATGGGAATTCACCCTGAGGATAGGAGAGGACAGGGGGGGCAGGAGGATCACAGCCATGACAGCCTCTTGTCCTTCTTCAAACCTGGTTTATTGAAGAAAGATGTTCCTAGGTCTCCAGTGAATGGACGAGACAGGCGTATGAATGGTCATGGACATATGAGGAGTGTGGCGGGAGGTAGTTTGGCTAAACTGTCCCTCTCCAACGGGACGCTGGCCACAGTGCCACGTGAAGTGAGTAAGGCTGGCAACGTCCCCTGCTGTGACGCTCACGACCACACAGTACAGCTGCTCAACGGGAAGGCCGGGACTCACCTCGCAGACCCTGCAGACATTCAGCATGCGCTCAGCTCCACCAACATCCAGATGAAGATGGACCTGACATTTCGCAGGTGTGCCTCCCTGCAGAGGAACGGCGATGCCGGAGCGACTCCTGCCAACCGCATCCTGCTGTCAGACAAGCCTGGCTTCGCCACTCTGCAGCGGACGCGATACAGTACCACCTCCCTGGGTAGGCACAGACCTGTCCCTCAGTCCTGTTTGTGAGCCTACAGTACATGCTAAGCTAGGTTGATACAGAAGTTTAGGAGTTGCTGAGACTTTCTTCTGTTTGTCCAGTGTCAAATTAAAGCACATGCTGTAGTTGAGGTTTTGTACATGGGGACCTCTACCGGAAAACATAAAAAATATTATGATGTAAACAGGATACAATTGGGAAGCTTCCCTGCTGCTGTAATAAGCAAAGTAGAAACCAACGGCGTGTTCAGTTTTACATAGTACCAGGACGATACTTTACCTTTAGTCATTGCAGCCTCAGTTTTCAAGTGCAAACCAACTGTACAGTTTGTTAATGGCATCCATAGAAATGACGTTGGTGTCAGGTTGTCACGTGACTGATTGCTTTGTTTTTTGTTGTAAGTGCCTCTGTGACAGCCCAGAATGACTGCTGAACACCTGGAGATCGCTGCTGATCTCTACACACGGCTCCAGGAGAAGCTCCCAGCAGGAGGCACAGCTGGAATCACAGTAGATCTTCTCTCTCTCTTTACTTCAAAGTACTGTTAAAGGTTCTTACCCGTGTGTGTCTTAAACTAAATCTATGCAGAGCTGACATTACAGAGGAGAAATGGTGCTGTAATGTGATTTTTCTGTACTGATTCTGTTTTTTTTTAAAGCGCTCTACTGTCGACATGCTGTTTTATTTTGAAGTTTATGGTCAATACCAGAACGGTGGATGTGGCATTAGCAAGTTTTAGCCCTTTATACATAAAACTATTATAAATAAAGCATTGGTCTGGTAAACATTTAAATCCATTAACACAGACACAGGCACACTGTAAACTGGCTCCTGTA
This sequence comes from Microctenopoma stevenorrisi, assembly GCA_032270685.1. Taxonomy (NCBI): domain Eukaryota; kingdom Metazoa; phylum Chordata; class Actinopteri; order Anabantiformes; family Anabantidae; genus Microctenopoma; species Microctenopoma stevenorrisi. The sequence goes on along the minus strand of JAUMTR010000026.1, from coordinate 16,747,688 downwards.
ACAATATGCACCATCGCTGTGTTGTATACGTACACGACACTTGGCTTATTATCAATGCACTTTCTTTTTAAAATGCTTCCTATTCTGCCTTTTGCAAGCCTTATTTAGCAGTGTTTGACTTGCTTAAAGCGCCCTCTAGTGGCTGAGGTGAAATTTAGTTTTGTTGTGTTTAAAACCGCAGAAGAAGAAGAGTTCAGTGTTGAAGCGATATCGATTCAGAAAATGTTGTTGCCTTGGACAAGATTTGTCTTTTTACGATGGTCATAGAGAAGGCAATGGTCAGAGGCCATTCTTCAATAAATCGACTGTCAAACACTACTTATTGTTTCTCTGCAGCCACAGGGACGTACACATAAACTCAAATTCACTCAAACTGTAATGGAAGAATATGATCAAATTGTCAGTGTCTGATCCAAAAATCTATGTTGTCTTTAAGAGCCAGTAGAGAAGTCAGATGACGAGCGCTTTAGCTCGTGTGTGTGTGTCTAACAAAGTACATAAAGTAGTTATTTATCCAGGGAACGCTCAGCGTTTTCCATGGCACACTCTGGGTTCATGTGGCTCTTCCTTTAATAACTGAACTATAAATCCTGAGATTCGTGGGTTTTTTTTAAATATAAAGAAGATGTAAGCACAAGCCTTCAACCAGCACTGGAACACAACGTGCATACGTGACTACATCCAAGTATGAATCAACCACAGGCATTTAAACCTCTAGAAATTCACTGGTAAATGAAAAGGACATTGTATACATCTGTAGAAGATTTTCTAAAGAGCTTTTACCTAAATCATGAAGTAGAAGTCGAGTATTACGAATTTATCAGACTGTTTGCAGGTTTAACACCTGCAAACAAACCTCCAACAAACCCACAAATCTCACAATCTCACGGGTTTATTTTTCCCTCTGTATAAAAATCCTGCTGCATGTTAAATATATGTATTTATTAGTCATTCATTATATCTGCACCACATCTGGAGGAAGAAGAGGGAATATTATGTTCACATCTAATTAACATTTTTGTTAACTCCTGTGTCACTGGGGATTATTATGGGATAAAAAAGTCCACATCAGTTGCCTACACTCTGTTCTTCTTGTGCCATTTAACTTTAACTACTCTTTACCAAAATGAAATGAGAGTACATAGAGGATGTTTGACACATTATTTGGGAAAATACAGTTAGATTCTATTTTATTAACTTTTTCTAGTCTACATTTTGTACCTGATGTGTAATTATGTAATTTAAATACCAGATTTAAACTAAATGTTTCAGGTTGCTGTATAAAGTCTTATTAACATGTAAGCACTCACAAGTCCCTGTACTGGACTGTCTGTAATGTTTGCTTCATTAAACACAGCTCTTCTCCCCAGTGACTTCAGTGCAGCTGAATCTTTTCTGGCGTTGGTCTTATCTGTGTCTCACATTTTGCAGCTCACAGAGAAGAAGAATTCGATTTATAGTCATTAAATATATTTTTCCACGTTTCTGAAGATTCTCATTCATCCAGGTGATATCAGTGTTTAGTCATGGCAACTGGACTTCTTTCTTTAGATAAAGACGTTTTTGTTCTGGTTCTGCATCCACAGAACTTAAAATGAAACAGAAAAGAAGAAAAGTCATGTATTTTGTATTTTTTATCATCAAAAGGCATTTTTTATCATTAAAGGTAAAAAAAATCACTACTCTGAGAAGTTAAGCAAATTCTCAGCCAACGACCCTGCATCAGTTTGGAGAGGCCTGCGGGATATTACAAATTACAGGAGACCCTCCCCACCTGCGGAGGGAGACAAAGAGCTGGCTCGGACATGCTGAATGACTTTACTGCAGGTTTAACAGACAAAACCTCTCACCTGCACCTGCTCAGTTTGTATTTGCACCCCTCACTATAAGGAGGTGCTCACTACAATTCTGGTGACATTTTTATTACAGGAGTGGTGGTTGGATTACAGGTTGGTGCCAACATGGCACCAACCTGACACAAGCTGACACCTGAAGAATGCTCAGGAACACCAGTGAACAGCCACTGGGTCAAATATCCTGCATCGTCAAAGTAGGCTAAGCTACCACACATTCTAATATTTGAACTAATTATAAATTATAGCACATTACTTATAGAAACCTTCACAAATTTGCCCGTAGACCTCCAGTACAGTCATTGCATCAAAGTTCCACACAGCCTTCCTTACTCTTGGTGTATTCTAAAAATAAGCCAGTATACTTACTATTTGCTTTTTTATCAACTTTAATACATATGTTAGACACAATTACATATAGGCTAAGTATACTTGTAAGTATACAAGTATAGTATAGTTCACTTGGCCTGTTAGACTTACACTTCACTCCACTCAAAAAAATATTTTTCTACTATATCGGGTGGTGTATGTTTAGGTGTTTTTCACATTGTTTAGCTGAATGGGGCAGGTGTAGGTTCACCTCCTGTAAACCTGGTTTCCAAATGTCTCCGGGTAAAGCAGTTTTCATACGTAGAAAACTCACGTCCAATCACAGTTCAAAATGCTAATGACGATTTCTGTTCTGTCTGTTGAAACCTGACACCTGGAACCACTGACTTTAGATCCACCGGAATGGACTTTTTAGGCGTTATTTTTTTTTGGTTATTATTTAATGTGAACCTCATAGTTGGCTAACTTTACAGTTAGCCATTTATAAGTAAGCAGTACATGCAGCTAAACAACAGCGTGTGTAGAAGAAGAAGAATCCACTTTATTTTATCACTGATACGATTTTTACATGTTACAACAAAATTTCTTCTCTGCATTTCACCCATTCCCCCTTGGGGGGAGCAGTGAGCAGCCACAGTCAGTGCTCGGGGAGCTAGCGAGCACTGACTGTGGGTGTCTCACTCAGGGACACACGTGGTGTGGGGTGGGTGACTCAGTTGGGAATCGATCCAGCTATTCCTGCATCCCAGCCCTCTGCCTCAACCACTGGGCTACCAGGCCGCCTTGTGTACACAGCCGGTTAGCGCTAGCGTAAAGTTAAATAGGATGGTTACCACTCTGAAAAATCTGCCAAACGCTGGTTCTGATGCGGGTCTGGGTCCGACTGAGGCTCAAAAATATACAGCTTAATGTCACTAAGATTTTTGCTCGCTCTCGCATTGTGTTATTAGTTACTTATACTATAATAGACATTATACAGTAGGAGTAGGCCCAATGTCTATTTCCTTGATGTCACTTACATTGTACACATTAGGCTATTAACATTATTTCAATTATGACTGTAATTAAAATAAAGCTCATAAGGTGGATATAAAAACAGACTGTATAGTTCTGTGCTTGAGAAATATAAAGTTTCCTCTATCAGTAATTTTAATTGTTCCATAACATAATTAAAAACTAAAATGCAAGACATCAATAACACAAAAATACTTACTAATTTTTAACAGACTTATAGAAGATGGTTTAACAGGAAAACCAATATGATTTTCAATACTTGACACAAAAATAAAACATTGGGGGCACAAACTTCAGAGAAAAAAATAATTGTAACTTTCATAAAACCTATTTTTAAATGCATTTTTTAACTTGGATAAGACTAAATAAAAATGTACGTTACTTTTCTGAAAACCTATGATGTCTAATGATTTAAACCAAAGCTTAAGTTTGATTCATGAATAATTAGAGGCGAAAAATTATCACGATTTCCATCTAGGCTCTAATTGTGTTTACAGATTTCTTGAGTGTTCATTCTGTGTGTCTAATTCATTCTTTAATTGATTCTTTTTTAAAACACAGTGTTAAAATTGTTGTTGTTACCTTGCTGACATGTTTCGACTACAGCTGTAGCCTTCATCAGAATTGAATCAATTAAAGAACGTGTTTACAGATTGTACATTTCATCCAGACTTTTAATAGCTTCATCTTTAGAGACCTTTTTCCACTCACGAGGAATTTCTCCTCGTCCCTGGAATTTTAAATTATAGTAAAATTCCAGTTGCCTCTTAAAGCGACACACAAACCATTTCCAGTATGTCTGTTTACATACACCAGGAGTAATTCTCCAGTTAGCGAAATCTGGTCCAGCAGTTCGGTACTTTTTAAAGGGAATGACCTTATGTGAATCATAGCAAGGTTTAAAACGTTTGTCACTCGCAACTTGTGTTGTGCAGAACTCAAGAATCAGTTCTGCTGTATCTTTATAGTACCATCCGTTGACTGCACCGGATCGATGAAAAGGAACACTGTGATCACCATCATGATTTTCCAGAGTGTTGGTACAAACAGCTGCACAGAACGGACACTGTACCCAGCAGCACCTACACAGCTGCTCGATGAGGATTTGATCAGGCTGCAGCCTGAATTCCTTCATCTTCTCCAGTGAGAAGCTGTTCATCTCTGAAACGATGGAGTCCAGACCTTCCTCTACCTCTTTTTTAAGAAGGTCAAAATCATTTATATCACTGAAGTTTTGAGAACAGATGGTATCAAATGTCATCTTGTCTTTTAGTAAACTGGAGAATTCCTTCAGCCACATGTCTGTGTCTCCTCTCTGGGTTTTCACTTTCTCTGTTGCTGTAAATAAAACCCGTTTCACAAGTTCTCTCATGTCTTCAACATTTTTCTTGAGGATGTTCAGAGCTTTATCTTTGTGCTCTGTGAAAACGTATTGATTTACTTCCTCTTTTATAAAACTCTCCACATGTTTCCTTGGATGTTGGATGTAGGACATGAAACCACTAAATTTCTCTTTCTCCACCAGTGACTTCAACACATGTTTCTCCAAGTTCAGCCTGTTCCCACTGAATGCTGGGAAACTGCACCTCATCTCTCCAGCCAGATCGATGGCAGTCTTGTTACAGACAAACTCAACAGTGGAAACCTTCAGTTTTTCACAGATCAGTTCTCCGAGCACAACAGCCGATGAGGCTCCTTTGCAGTAGCTTCTGAAAATGTTGTAATAATGATCTCTCTTGCTTTTTAAATACATGTGGGGATCATTCTTCATCTGGAATTTTTGGTGGGACTCTGTAAACCCACTTCCTGCTCTGTCGAATACGAACAATAAGAGATCAACAGTAAACTCCTTCTTCAGAGAATATTTTCTCTGTGATTCAAATTCTTTCACTTTTTCTTTTACATTTTTGGCCACTTCTTGTAGATAAGTTTGATTGAAGCCTGTTGAAGCTACAGGTTTGTTTTTGAATGTGTCCATGGACTGTTTTTCTACGTCATCAATAAGGGATGTGATCAGATGTTGTTCTTCAGTTGGAAGATTACTACTGAGTGTGGGACTTGTATAATCACCATAATCCTTCAAATCTGCCATGTCCTTGTATGTGTCTTGACTTTTTCTGTCATTTATCATTTTCCATTCAAAACCAATCTCCTGAAGAATCTCTGACTGATCCTTTTCCAAGTTTATGTCCTCTATAGGTTTTATATCTGCAGTTAGTTCACTAACCCAATCGCTCCAAACAGAGTTGAACTGATTTTTCTGTTTCATTTCATTTGTAACTCTTAACTGATGAGCAAGTTCTTTACTCTTTTCTAGCAGCTTGTTTTCAAACTCTGTCTTTTTATCTTCCAGTTTTTTACAAGCTTTCTTTTGCTGAAGAACTTCATCCAGTTTTCTTTTCACTCCTCTCACCAGTTCATCATGAAACTCCTTGATTTTAGTTTCAAACCGGCCTCTCCACTGAACCAACATTTCTTTATCTTTGTCTTCATCAAAGTATGTTGTCATATCTTTTGTGATTTCTTCATAAGTTTTGTTCAATTCATTGAAAAGAAAACTGAGCTCGACCTTGTCAAGTTTTCCATTTTCTATTCTGCTATAAAGCTGGTTTTCAATGGTCAACATGTTGCTCCTCAAGGCCCAGGTCCAGTTTTTGTATCGGACCTCCAGTTTTCTGTACACTGCGATTTCCAGTGTGTTTTTGAGGCTGAAAACAAAGTTTTCATTCATCAGGGCGTTCCACAGGTCCTGGATCTTACTTCTGAACTGTGAGAGAGTAACCCCAGCAGACTGTGACG
>JAUMTR010000026.1:16717851-16731013 GCA_032270685.1 Microctenopoma stevenorrisi | reverse complement strand
TGATGCGGCCCAGCCTCACCCAGACTCCGCCTCCAGCGGCCCCCAGGTAAATTGAGTTTGAGACCCCTGCTCTAGAGGATCCCGTCTTATCCCGTCGTCTCTTTTAACAACGTAATGACTTTGCGGCATTAGTGCTTCTGTGGTTTTTATCACCACGAGGAAACAAACGTCCATTGATTATTAACATGTGAGTGACGCCGTCTCCAACCAGTGAGACGGATGTTGTTGTTCTGCAGCCGTGAGACGATTCATTCTGGGCTTTTGTGCGTAGGAATAATTTAAGTTACTGCTTTGATAAGTAACTTTACTGTATAAATTCAATGTAATGATGTCTAACGTTTCCTCCCTAAAGCGCGGGCTCTCGGTCCGGGTCAGAGGTGTGTGTGCTGTGAAGCAGCAGGCATTGCTGTGGAAGGGAGGCTCTCCGTGTGGCCATGGCCTCAAAGCATTCTTTTAATTACATGAGTGTTGGATCCCTTCATTTACTGGAATCCAGCGTAATCTCTCTCTCTGTGTCGGGGTGGCACTCGCTGCCTCCCCGGCTCCGGCCCAGACTGAGTCTGCTGCTTCCCTGCTGGGAGCAAAGGAGGTCAAACACATGTACGGTACACGGTTTGTTTGTTTTGCAGAAGTGGACCTGTCTGGATGTAATCGTGCTGTAGTGGTCCTTTGTTTAATCTGGTGCCACGATGGAGTCAAAACACCAGCTGCAGGGCGCACGCACACACGCGCACAGACACGCACACACGCGCACAGACACACACAGACACGCGCACAAACACACACAGACACGCGCACAAACGCACACAGACACGCGCACAAACACACACAGACACGCTCACAAACACACACAGACACGCGCACAAACACACACAGACACGCGCACACACGCGCGCACACACTCACACACGCCTATATAAACGTACTCTGGTGTCTCTGGGTGCTTGTGCGACCTCCTCCAGGCTTATTTTTCACTCTTCTTAGAGCTGTGCCCACCTGAATTCCCTGTTTGACCAAGACGCCGCCTCCACAGGGACGTTAAACGCTCCCCGCCGCCGCCTTCTCTCGCACTGTGCAGTCGACGCTCTCTGAAGTCTCCTCAGCCAGAAATCAGCCTGCTGTGGTCGTGAAGTCACTTGATTTCTGCCATTTCAGGCGCATTTCTTTCCTTCCTCCCCCAGCCGGCGTGTAACGGGCGATTTCACGCCCTGCTTTCTTTAGATGTAAAGAACCTCTGCCTTGTTTGATTTTCCTCGTTCTGTGTTTAACATCAGTTTGTATGTGGAAACATAGATTTGTCCGTCTCTTCTTTCCAGTGGCTGCATGTTGCAGGCAGACTGTTGGAGCTGATCATTTTCTGTGCTCCGATTAATAACCAGGGTTTGATGCCGTTTGCCGTGCGCGTAGTAGAGGCTCTAGCTGCACCAGTCAAACTGGATCCGATAGGCTTTGGCGTCTGAGGTTCCGACGAAGCTTTATCTGGTCTTTCTATCTGGCAGACCTGCCGAGCGCTGGGATTAACTCGCGCCGCGGGGTAATCCCTGCTCCTGATTTATTGCTGCGCAGACATGTGGTTTGTTTAGCATCTTTTTTTGTGCCTCCTCTGGTGTTTGGTAGCGTTTAATAAGGCGGACCAGTGTTCACGTTACGCAGCGGTGACGTCTTCCGTGTGTCATTCCTCTTATCAGCGCACTTATCGCTATGCAAAGACTGGAAAACAGAAAGTGAGGCTTCGTGCAGTCTCCTCACGAGGATCACCTGTCGTTTCAAAGTGGAGCGTGAGCAAACGGTAAAAGACAACAGAACCAATCTTTTTCTGCTGCTTCACTTTCTCCACAAACAAACCTCCCGCGATGACGCGGCCTGGGCGGGTTGCTAATGACGCCTGAGCGCTCTGACCCCGTTTATCACACAGATTTAGTGTCACGCTTTTAGAGAGTAGTTGTGGGTCTGGGTGTGAATGACAGCTGCCAGTCTGTAATGTCACACATGAGTTTGTGGGTGGAGGTGCTGCATTATGTGAGTGTGTGAGGCTAACAGGGGGAGGAGGTGGTGCGGTGGCAGCTGTGGAGGGGATAATCCCCGGCCTGGACCTCAGCCTCTCAAATAGAAACTAGATTAAAAAGACAAAAAAATCTTCAGAGAGACGGGGGGGGGGACTCCGTCTCACAATGCTGCGTTTGTCTCCTCTCTTGTCTGCCAACCAAGCAAATATTTGGTTTCTTTCTTTTCCTCATGTGCTGCTTCTTTCTGCCGTCGCGGCCGGCAGAGCGCTGCCCCCCAGACCTCGCTCGGCGGCAAGATGTTGTCCAGCGCGCGGATCCGTCTCCGCATTGTTTAAAACACGACTCGTGTTGTTGTGTTCCCGGCGCTGTTGCCTTCTCGTCTGACAGTGTGCAGGCAGACAGGAAGCAGGGAGGGTGTGACACGCAGCAGAGGTCCCCAGCTGGACTCCAACCGGGGATGTTGTGGTTATGTGGCGTGCGCAGTAACCGTTCCGCTGCCAGTTCTGTTCGGGATGCATGTTCTCGAAGAGAAAAGTTGTAGTGCTTGTGTGAAGGTGTCACGTTGAAGCAGATCATAAAATATTTACAGAAATGTGAGGGATGCTCTCGTTATAACTAAACGTTTCACCGCAGCAGGAAAAATATTCTAAAAAGCAAATCAAGCAGAAGAGACGAGCCGACGCAGCAGTGTTGAGGGAAAAGCTGCAGCTGTTCATCGCTCAGTTCTTCTTCTGTGGAGTGGAGGTGATGATGCAGCAGGTGTTGCGCTCCTCTGGCCCTGAGCTAAAAGTGCTCCTGTGCCTTTAAGAGCCCCTCATCCCACTGTGTTCTGATTGGCCAACGTTTGGACTACGTGCAGCTGGATGAGACTGGAAGCAGATAAAACCGTTTCAGCTCTGACTCGCGGTGAGAAACGTCGGCTGAACTTTTGTGTTCTGATATGAGCAGCTTCTTCCGCCTGAGGAACGCTGGTTGGTCGCTCATGAGCAACACATCTGGATCTTCTTGAATGACCCAGGCACAGAAGGCGCAGAGAATAATTTGAATATTTATTTTCATATGAATATTTCTCTTCCAGGTAGAAAAAGCCCCGGTGCTGCGTTTCCCCCTCGTGCATCTCAGTCAAATGTTAATAAAATGTTGTGGCTTTCTGAAGAACAGACGCACCCTGTGTTTCTGAACCACAGCGGGACGTCCCAGGATGACACGCCCAGATGTCTTTAGATGGACACGCAGTGTATTTTAGTGGTTGTTTATGTGAATAAAGTGTAAAAGACGGAACTAGGACGTCTTCATCTCAGCCGCTCCTCAGCGATCGAGGCTCTGCGTGTTTGGTTGCTGGTCCAGTAGAACCAGACTGACGTCGGGCTGAGCTACCTCGACGTTGGCGCGCAGTAACTCGGTCGGTTTGCGTGTTAGAACCAAACATATTCACGCACAGCTTTAATAATGTCTCCTGCTTGTTCACAGCCCGTACCAGCTCTGCTCTGCTGCATATTCCACCACCCGCTGTGCTCTGTGATTAACTGTTGTTGCTGAAGGTCACCGGCAGCATGACGTGCCGAACACGCTGCTCCTCAGCGAGGGAGGTGGGAGCCGGGGGCAGGTGGGGGCCGGGGGGCAGGTGGGAGCCGGGGGGCAGGTGGGAGCCAGGGGGGCAGGGACGTTGTTGTTGCTCTACACTGAAACGCCACCATGAGCAGCGTCCTGGACTGATCAGTTAGATGCTTTGTGGCTGGACGTGCTCGAGGTTCTTGCAGACACTTTAAATCACAGGAGTCGCTAACACTTACATTTCATACGGTGTGAAGTTTACTTTCAAACGTCGATCAGAGTCCAGGTGTTCAGCCAGCAGTGGGACGTTGGAGACGACCTGCTGCACACACTGAGATCGTTTTCGACGTTTCTTCTCCGACACTCGTGGTCTACAGACTCTTTCTGTGGCACCTTCGTTACGTTTCAACTTCTACCAGAGGAGCTGAACGTGTCTGAAGCAGCTGAACTGGACATTAAACTCTCCCACGGACACGACCCGGGTCCTGGGCCACTCCCTCCACCAGTAATGCTGGTCATGTGCGGGGTTGGTTCTCAGCTGGGGGAGGCTGGTGACAGCTGGCATTCTGCAGGCTCACTGGAGCGAATAGACCCAGACCGCTTGCTCTGGACAGCTGTCCTGGGCTGGGTTAGAGGGGAAATTATGGCGTGAAGGCGGCAGGTCGACGGAGAGGCGTTGTAAATAAGAGAACTCTCTCTTCTGAAACGTTTTCCTGGGTATTATACAAATGAGATGCGATCAAAGATAGTGAAACAAGTTGCTTTTAACAGAGTTGCGTAATGTTTCCCGGTTAGTCTGAGTCATTCTTAAAAACTGGATTCGTTCCTCGATTCTTCACCAAACAAGTGATGCTTCTGTTGTCGTTTCTGTTCTGCCCGTCAGGCGTGACACGCGTCCCATCTGTGGATCTGTGCTGAGCTCAGGGAACGGGCTCCGTCAGGCAGGTGGATGCTGGGTGACTCAGTTTTCCTCTGAAGTTTGTCAATGGATGTGATGAAACACGGTGTGCAATAAAGATTTCACACAGACTGTGCTGCAGGAAGGAAGCGATCGACGCGTTCCCTCCGAGTCTTCCTTTGGTTTTGTCTTTAGAAGCAGAGAAACATCAGTGTTAGTAGAGATGTAGTTGGACCTTATGGAAAAACACTGAAACATGGCGACTTTCATTCTTACACACACACACGGCAGACATGCATGGCCTCACTGATGAGTCACAGCTCGTTCTGCTGTTCGATCGCTAGCTTCCTAATGTTTACCGAGCGCTCGTCAAACATGCTGAACGTTAACCTTTAGCGAGTCGGAGCCACAGGAAATGAAACCCGCTGCCGGGAAGCTAAATTTAGGCCTGTGTGGATTCTGTGTGTCGTTGACCTAACCTGAACAACTCCTCTGTCTTTTTCTTTTTGTCAACACCAGGTATTAAATGAAGAGTGTGATCAGAACTGGTACAAAGCGGAGTTAAACGGAAAAGACGGCTTCATACCCAAGAATTACATAGAGATGAAAGCTCATCCGTAAGTACCTCACACACCTGCTGTTCTGATGCCAGGAAATCCTCCGTGAAGATGACGATGTTGTGTTTGACGAGCACTCGAGCTCTGCACAAGCTCGTGCAGGTCCGTCACCTACATTCAGAGGTGGAACAGAAACTGGACATCGTCCCCTTCGTTATGGAGGACGCTGTTCGCCTTTCTTATCACGCTTTCATGAGAATAAATTCAGCAGGACGTTTTTAAAATGTTCTGATCTCTCTGTGCATCTCTCTGATCTTACTCTGCAGAAATCTTGTGAACAATAAGAATCTATTTCAGTTTCCACGTTACCATTTTCCATGAGCTGAATATGTGGCTAGAATTTGCATAACTTTCTCCCGGTCCCTCCGACACTAACCAACGTGTAAAATTTGGCATTTTTATTTGCCTAAAAAACGCAGCATCTGCACGTGTTCTCCTGCTCCCATCAATTCCCTTAGTGTTTGTTCTGTGAATGCAGCCTGTGCAGCGAAGGACAACGGTGACGAGTTGACTCGTCTCCCATTGTGCTGATGTTGAAGTGCCACCCAAAAGCGCCAGGCACCCACAGAATGCAGCAGGCGGGCGCACACAGTGGTCCCACACAGCGGGACGCCACCGCGTGTCTGTGTGTGTGTGTGTTCCAGCCCCATGTGCAGCATCAGCTGTGTTTAAAGGAGACGGCTGCTACTGGTGCAGCCTGCTTTAGCTCAACTCTTAGTGTCAACTCTGCACCGTTCTGTTATTATTATTAATGCATAAATAATCCATAAAGACATCCTGAGCCGATATGTTCGTTATGAGCAAACCTGCCGCACGGTGCAGTGGAGGCAGCGTATGAAAGAAGAGCGGCGTGTTGCTGATGGCGCCAGTCGTCCTCTTCCTCCACTCATTTCTCTGCTGCCAGCCACTCGCACACAGACTGATTACGAGTTGACCGTTTCATTATTGATCTTCACCTCCGTGCAAAAGAGCAAAGATGTCATTGTTTGGCTGACGCTACTTTTAATTATTTACAGAAGTAGAGAGCTTTGTCTTAATCACTCTCTAAATTCCCTCCGTCAGCGATGGAGCACAGATACAGGTTAAATGGTGGAGTAAGTCCCGAGTTGTACCGCTGTGCGACGGCAGAGCAGCGTCCGTTTCCTTCCCCTGCAGACGAAGCAAGTTTCCCAACGAGCTGCAGGTTTGCAGCTGTCGCGACCAGCGAGCAGCATGAGCTCCTCCAACACAAACGAACGAGGGAGATAACATGCAGACGGCAGAAAGGCAGCGCGTCCTGCTCATAAACGGCCCGACGTCCAAGAGAAGTCACATGTTGCACGTTTGGGGACATGGACACTAAAGTGTGACGTAGAATAAAAAGTATTTATGTCCTCGGCATCAGACCAGAGTAGCGCAGGAGATTTTGTCCCATCCCCACACAGGACGTCCGAGCTCCTGGTGGTGCCAACTTTCCCATTGAGAATGATGGAGGTGGATGTGCAGCAGTACGTTTTGTAGCCAAGATCAGAGCTCGGCAGGTTTTGGGGTTTCTGATCATCGTCTGTTATCAAACTCTGAGTGTAGATCAATGAGGGAGAAATGCTTTCAAACCAGAAAGTTGTGTGACAACCACCTTCTTTTGTTCCAGTTTGCGCCTCATCATTTCATGATAGCAACATGCTAACATTAAGAAGTCTGGTGGAACGACCAGCAGCACCACAGTAACATCCCAAGCTGGCCTCTGCACTACCAACCTACCTTCTACTCTGCTGCGTTAGCATCACGTTCTCCACGTTTTACCTACGCTGCTTTCTGAGTGAAGTACTCGGAGTGTACTTCTACTTGTACTCGGGTTTCACCAGTCGCCTCTCCTCTGGTTCTGCCTCCTGCAGGTGGTTCTTCGGGAAGATTCCTCGCGCCAAAGCAGAGGAGATGCTTAACAAACAGAGGCACGATGGGGCCTTCCTCATCAGAGAAAGCGAGAGCGCTCCAGGGGACTTCTCACTGTCAGTGAAGTAAGTTAACCCCCCCCCCGTTCAGAGTCTCTCTCTTATCTATAAATACATCTCAGCATTATCCTGCAGTTTCACACTGTGTGTGTGTGTGTGTGTCACTGATGCAGCCACTTCCTTTTTTCATGTGAGGTCTCAGTGCTGCCCCTTGCTGCTGTGTTTGCCTGTGTGTGTGTGTGTGTGTGTGTGTGTGTGTGTGTGTGTGTGTGTGTGTCCGTCCAGTACTTAACTTTTTCAGCTGACACATGCACAGCTCATTTCCTCTTATCTGTCTCTGTCCACTCTGACCTTCCCACAGCACACATCAGTGGACAAGTTGTTGCTAAGATACGGATCTTTTTCACGGCCTGGGCGGTCCTGGTTCTGCTCAGCAGCTCATATTCTGTCACACAGACTGTTTACCCCTTGCTCACGGTCTCCCCCCTCTGACCTCCTGCAGGTTTGGAAATGACGTGCAGCACTTCAAGGTTCTTCGTGACGGGGCAGGAAAGTATTTCCTATGGGTGGTGAAGTTCAACTCCCTCAACGAGCTGGTGGACTACCACCGCTCCACCTCCGTCTCCCGCAATCAGCAGATCTTCCTGCGAGACATCGAGCAGGTCCCACAGGTGAGAGGACGAGTTTTACCTTCACTAGGTCTGTGGGGGGTGGGGGCAGGTCGTTGATGCTGCAGAAGCAGGAAGAGCGTGTTGGTTGTAACCACATGCATCTCGGTGCAGCAGCAGCATTGTTGCAGAGAAATCTGGTCCCCTCTCGCTCCGCTGAGGGGTCGTTTAAAAGCAGAAGTTTGGAGATTCAGAGTGAAACCTGCTGATGTTCCACTACAAAAATAGAAGCACACGTAACTTTAGTCTGTCCAAGAGTGAGAAGACACGAACGTCATTCTAAAAAGCTTTCTACACATTGCTCCACGTGATTTAGTTGCTATTCTTTCATGTGACGTCATAGAACCGTGAAGCTGTGGTGAGATGGGACGAGGCAGGAAGTGACTTTTCTCTCAGAAAGTCTGTTTCTCCGTTTAGAGAAGTTAAAGTGGGTCAGCGAAGGTTAGTGTGACGACGTCTATTACAAAGCAGCACAGAGCAAAAGGTCCGAGTGTTTGCTGCTGGAGCCTCGCTCTGATTTCAGCAGCGTGTGTGAAGGCGCTGCCCTCTCCTCAGAATCTCGCCGGGAAGTCTCACACATGTTGACTTCATCAGGCGAGAAGCTGGAAGCTGAGGGCAGCTCCCCCCATGCAGCACATCATCCATCCTGCTTCTCACGTCACCTTATTCACACCATCCCCAACAGGGGGGGTGGAGGGGGGCACTGTGGTATCCACCTGCACTAAACCCTGATCATTTGAGAGGAGGGGGGGGGCTGAAGCTGCTGTCTGCAGGTCTGGGCGACAGCTGGGACAGAAAAGTGTTTGTTAAATCTTCTTTTTCCTTTTCACAGCTGCTCGCGCTGTTCCATGGGCGAGGAGGCGGCGGGTGCTTTGGCGTGTTTCAGTACTTACGTGTCTCTTTCTCTCGTCACACAGCATCCCACATATGTGCAGGCGCTCTTTGACTTCGACCCCCAGGAGGAGGGAGAGCTGGGTTTCCGGCGCGGCGACTTCATCCAGGTCCTGGACAACTCCGACCCCAACTGGTGGAAAGGAGGCTGCCACGGCCAAACGGGCATGTTTCCCCGCAACTACGTCACACCCGTCAATCGGAATATGTAAACAGGCAGAACACCCACCACCACCACCACCATCATCTTCGTCGTCCTTGATCTCATCAGCCCCTGTCCAGCCCTCCCCCCACCCTGACCGCCCGTCCCACCATCACAGGAAGAACGCAAACAACAGAAAGAGAGAGAGAAGCAGGAGCAGCGCTGTCGGGCAGCAGCTCCTACGTGTCGCTGGGAGCGTTCGCCTCAGCGGGGACTGAACTGTCTCTGAGGGAAATCTAAACGCAGAGAAACTTAAAGCGGGGTGCATCCAACCAAATGATTCCACCCCACCCACAGCTGCTTCTGTCTTCTCCGTCACTTCTTTCCATTCTGCCTTTTCGTCTGTGATCCTTTCTGTGTCGCATGTTGTTTTAATCCTGACTCTGTTTTAAAGGAAAATGTAAAAGAAGTTTTTAAAAATGTACAAAAAAAGAAGTTTCCATGTTTCAGATCATTGGCACGTGAGCGTCGTACACCAGCCGCCGGCTGTATAAATAAATCAACTATAGAGAGAATCCATTTTTTAAAAATATATATTATATATTTGTATGTTTGTTTTACCTCTCATCACAAATTGTACTTTTTCCATTTGTAAATTATGTTCAGTCTGTTGTTAGTCTGGAAACGACCTCGTAGCTCTAGAATGTGCTGGACTGTCAGGTTTTTCCTCTTCACTCTGAACCTGAGGGCTCCAGACTAAACGGCGTGACACGGGACGGCTCGTCATTCCCCTCTGATAGAAGTTTCTCTTTTGTCTCTGATTCAATGAAAGTCAAAAGTTCCCCGAGGAGAGACGAGTCCCGGCTGGAGGTCGAGCCCCGGACGCTGCAGGCGAGCTGCGATGAGCTCCGTGCAGAGACCGGCCACCTTCTCTCAGCCAATGTATTTATTGCAGCCGTTTTTATTTGGGCAGTGAATGTAGCTGAGTCCGCAGACGTGAACGAGGGAAGCACGGTCGGAGCACTGAACCACAGCCACACGGGGGATTTTGTATTTTCACGCTGAAGCAGTAACAGAGAGGGGGGTGGGGGGAGTGCATGCAGACGCTTTGCTCCACGTTAGAGCTGCGGCTGTGGATCAGTGAACATCTGCAGCTGGCCACAGAGATGCTGAAATGTTTGGGGTTCCCTCCGTCTCTCTGGATAGTGCCTTTCTCTCTGGTGTTCGTGTCTCCGACCTGCTACGTTGAGCCCCCGCCTCCCTTCACGAGGGGGGGGCAGTCCTGCAGTGAGAAACGGTGTACATAATCCAACCTGTCCCATCCCCCTCGCCCCACACCCACTCGCCTTCACCCAACATGGAACTCTTCTTATTTAAGTGTCTCTCGCCTCGTCTTACCTAATGATACTGTTTTTGTTTTTGCTCTTTTTTTTATTTGCATTTGTTTTGTTTTCAATTAATAAA
Source organism: Microctenopoma stevenorrisi (assembly GCA_032270685.1). Lineage (NCBI taxonomy): Eukaryota > Metazoa > Chordata > Actinopteri > Anabantiformes > Anabantidae > Microctenopoma > Microctenopoma stevenorrisi. Next base: position 16,720,842 of record JAUMTR010000026.1, on the reverse strand, counting down.
ATGCGATTATTAAAAAATGAGAATCACCTCAGTGGTCTGTACCTTTATTGGAGCCGTAAGCTCGTGGGCCTGGGTGGCTGCTGATTCCAGAACCACCTGCCAGTCTGAAGTCAAAGGAGGCTCAGGAAGTTGTGATTATCACACTGGAAACATGAGAAATCTGTGAAACCTTCATGTGAAATTGGAAACGTTAAGAAAGGAGGAGGATTTAAAGTGTGTCGGATTCTGTTGGGGCAGAAACCAAACTGAAGTCTGATGCTGACCCGGGTCTCGAGTTTGATCCAGTCCAGCTTATGTTGGGATGATCCCGTTTTCTAGGGAGAAAAGAGGAGCCCTCAGAGTCCCATCATGGCTGGAATCAGCGTTGCAGTTTAGGCTTAATGAAATTCACATTAAGTCAAGTTGGACCCTATAATCTGAGATTTGTTAGAACTAGAACCACACATGAAGCCTGTGCTGTGCTGTGACCTTTTTGGATCAATGATGCCTCCAGTGGTTTCCATGATGATCAGACCTGAAACTCCTGTGATGACTAATCCCTCACAGTAAATATCAGACGAGCTTCGGCTCCTCGACCCAAAGTGTCTCCGTGCAGCAGGGTCTAAAGCTGCACCACAGATCTCTCTCCCTCTCTGCGCATGTGTCAGCTGACCTGAAGAGGAAGCCCATGATTCTTGGTTTCTTGGAGAGACGCCTGCTCTGCGTGCTCTGCAAGCAGCACTCTGCTGCTGCAGCACAGTGAGATCTTCAACGTCACGTTACTCACAGTCTGCTGCACAGTCTGAGCGGCACTTTCACTCCTCTCTGCCTCCGTCTCTGTCACAGGCTGGTTGCATCAGTGGGAATGGATTTTACTCATGAAAGATTAACCTCCAGTGTTTCTGTTCTTCTTTGTGCTGGAGGTGGGAACACTGGTGATGCAGACACAAACTGCATTCAGAGAATTAGTATTATATAAAACTCTAAAGCCCAAACACAACCTCTGCCCAGCGCTTTGAGCCTCGGGCCTGTTCGCCAGATGGTCTTCACTTGGTTGGGATTTTTTTTTATGATTTAGGGATTTGCAAGTGAGGAGGTCATTTTGTGAGTGTTGAGAAGATTATTGTCAAGTGGGGCAACTAGTGCTCTGCCTCATACTTGTGCACATGCAGTGGTCGATATGTAAGACACGATATCTCGTATTATCTGAAGACGGAGGTCTGGACTTGGTTAATTGTAGTAAAGCCACCGTTTGCTTTGTGTGGACAGACCGACACCTGAGCATGAAAAATGTAAACAGAATAAAAATGAAAAGCAAAGGCTGCTTGGCGTATGGGTGGATTACTGTAAATAACAACAAAGCAAATCAATCCCCACAAATTGATGCAAAACTGAAGCAGAGAAGCAAAAGACCACAGAGATAAAGACAAAAACTAAAGGCACAAAATGACTAAAAAGACGAAAGACAACCACAAAGAGATGCAGAACAGAAAGTGAGATGAACAAATACACTGCAGATAAAGACGTAGATTAGATTATTATAATAATTAAAGTTGGTAATGTGCAGTTGATAGTGGCCTGCCGGCGGCCTACCAGAGGCCTGGTAGCTCAATGGGTCAGACTGGGATGCAGAAGGTTGTGGGTTCGAACCTGACTCCTAGTCCTACCAGGTGTGTCCCTGAGCCAGACACCCAGCGCTAGCTCCTTGTAAGGCGCTTTGAATAAAAGTAAAGCCTTCAGTCTGTTTCTGTTCACCTGTGAAGGGCAGCACCTGAAGTTTACCCCTCACTCGCAGATGTCTCCGTGTGTGGCAGTGATCAGATACGTATCTACTACTGGAAATGATCTGACAGCTGCTCTACTCTGCACACAGAGTAGAGTGAGAATGGTTTGTGGGTGCTTGCTGCCATCTGCTGGCTGATCACAGTTCGGACTCGAAACCAAACTGTGGTGATGCTGCGTATGTGGACGGTGGGAGGCGCTGTTCCTTCATCTCCAAGGTCTGAGCTGAGCCTGTGCGCGTTAACACGCCCGCACACTGCGCGTGTCGTGACCGTGTGCGGGTTTTCATCAGTTCATTAACGCGTCGTGTAGAAAATAAAACCTGAAGTAAAACACTTCGTTGTCGGCAGGATTCGAACCTGCGCGGGGAGACCCCAATGGATTTCTAGTCCATCGCCTTAACCACTCGGCCACGACAACTGACGTGTGAACAGCATCATGTGACAGTAACTGATGGTGAAAACATGAAACGTTCAAAGGCTCAGGTGTGACGTCACTAGAGAAGAAGAAGAGTTATAAAAAGTACAAACTGAATATCTCAATACAAGTAAACGATCGAGTACTTCATCACCAACACCAGAGGCTGTGTATTTGTAATACAGTACATAAGATAATACAGGGTTACATTTACATATACAGTGATATATCGTGATAATGTAAGAAAAATTATATATTGTGTCTTTTTATTCCAATTTTAGGAAAACAAAAAGAATAACAAAAGGAATAAACCTTTGTAATATGTAAGTATAAAACGGTCGTTTATGCACAACACAGACATCTAGTGGACAGAGGCTCTAAAATGAATGAAGTACTCCACTAAGAAACTGATTTCTCTGGACATTACTGATAACAAATAAACTTATGCATGTTTATTAATAATTTAAATAATCTCTCTCTATATATAATACCCTATATAATATATAATAAAATGTGTTTTGTTTTTTATGTAATTTTGCAAAAAGCACTAGCAGGTAATGATGTATAATAGTTTCCTCTGCTTTGTGAGGGAGTAAAAGAATCATAAAACGAAAATATTCCAATAAAGTGCAAATACCTTCACTGACTTCTCAACTATATGCAAGTACAAAGTAACATCAAATGTTGAAGCTCATGGTCTAAAATATTACCCAAATACAATGCTGGAGTAAATGTACTAGAGTCTCTAAATGTAGAATGGGAGGCAGAGCCTTCAGCTATCAAGCTCCTCTCCTGTGGAACCAGCTCCCAGTT
>JAUMTR010000026.1:16696201-16717751 GCA_032270685.1 Microctenopoma stevenorrisi | reverse complement strand
CTTTAAGATTAGCCTTAAAACCTTCCTTTTTGATAAAGCTTATAGTTAGAGGTGGATCAGGTGACTGAACCATCTCTATGCTGAGATGGTTATGCTGCTATAGGTTTAGTCTGCTGGGGGGACTCTCCTGACACTCTGAGCTCCTCTCATCTTCTCTCCCTCTGTCCACTTCATACCATCATTGATTGTTATAACTGTAACTTTTCTTTCTCCCCCTCTCTATCTTTCTGCAGGATTCTAGGCCTTAGAGTTGGCTCTTCACTGGATCTCCAATCCCAATCCAGTCTATTTTCTTTTTTTGGCCCTGGCTGGTGGAATGACTTGTCCTGCACCATTCAACTAGCTGAGACTTTTACCACCTTTAAAAACACGTGAAAACCCACTTGTTTAAAAAGTATTTAAAATGAATGAACACACACTCAGAAAACATTTTCTGGCATGTATTTTACCTTGACGAGTTGGGGCTTACATGGGCTCTTTGTCTGTAGTAACTCAGATATTACAGAATCTGGGTGGTGATTGCTTGTCAGTCATCCCAACCGGTCGAGGCAGATGACCCTGAGCCTGATTCTGTTGGGTTTTCTAGGATATTCTGTAAATATTTATATAACGTGTCAAGTCTTAAACAATGTACAGTACATCAGGCGCCAATCAATAAAGTTGGATTTAATGAAATAACGCACCACCGCGCGCGCGTGCCGTCATGGTTGGTGCTGAGTGGAGCCGCGGCACCACGTGACTCCGTAGTGAGGCCCGCTGTTTGTTCAGCCACAGAGGCAGAGCAGAAGAAAGATGGCGGCTCGAGGAGAAGCCGAGCGGGACGCCGGGCTAACGTTTTGAGCTCTCACGGCCGAACACGCAGCGGGGCTCCGCGGGCTCACCGCACCGTCTGAATCCGCGGCGGTACCGCCTCGCTCGCCTCGGTGCAGGCTAAACAGGCGCAAACATTCGGGATCGTACAATAAAATACATTCGCCTATCATGAGAGGGAAGAGAGGCAGGCCGCCCAAACCGCTGCAAGCCGAGGAGCCTGCCCCAGCTGCGGCCCGGGGCCTGAGACCGAGGCGGAATGTGAAGCCCAGGCTGCGGGACAGCGGGGACGAGGAGAGTCCCACAAGGGAGAGCCCCAAGGCGAGCAGAAAGAGAAAGGGAGCACCCGGCACGTCAACGCGGGGCAGGGGACGAGGCAGAGGCGGCGGCGGCGGCGGAGGAAGAAGAGCCAGAGGAGGCAGAGGGGGTCGCGGAGGAAGGAGGACGCCCGCGTCCAAAACAGTGGTGTACGACGACCACGAGAGCGACGAGGAGGAGGACGATGCAGTCAGCCTCAGGTCCGAGGAGGAAGAGTTCGTCGAGGAGGAGCCCCAGTCCGAGGAGGACGAGGGCCTCAAAGAGGACTCGGACTGCCTGGAAGAGAACGCGCTGGACGAGGAGGACGACGGGGGCAGCTTCTGCACGGAGAGCAGCTTTCGGAGTCAGAGCACACACGCCAGCACCCCGGGTAAATGACCACGGCGATAAGGCGGTGACCGCAGCGACCCGCACACACTCACACAGCCCGCACTGCAGGGGAACAACCCCCAGAACCCCCGCTCCTGGTGCGGACTGTCGGGGTGTAGGAAGCTGGAAGGTTATTGTTCAAAATGGAGAATGCTCCGTGTAGGAGCGCAGGCCGCGGTCCGCTCGCTAGTGCCGCCGCCGCTGCTGCGGGTGGCGGCTGTCCCGCCGCGGTTACCTGCCCGTCAGCACGTCCTGAAGCTCACCTTTCCAGGTGTTCGCACTGTGACGTGAACACCTGTGAACGCGTGAAGCCACAAACTCGGCTGCTTCAGTCACGAACTTAGCCGCTAGCCTGCTAATGGTAACGTTAGCAGGCTAGTTAGCTCCTGCTACCTGCTGCTGTCCTCCCCGACTCGCGCAGGCGACGCCGGCTTGTTAGAGAAGCACAACTTTACGTATTTATAGCTGTAACCAGCACTCATTCGTCCTCAATGCAACGGGAGTAGTTAGTTATTAATTAAAGTTACTTAATAACAGACCTCTCCAGCTAACTAAGCTAGCTTGGCTATCGCGGCGGTCATGTTTGTCACTTTTACGAACTTAACTTTCGCCCCTTTAATTAATTATTTTTATTAAAATAATCGCAGCTATAAACGCTGTCCAACAAGGAGCAGGAACCACGTGTGGTCTGACTAACATCACCATTATAACCGCTGCACAGCTCGTGTTTTCCCGTGTTGTGCGGGACGAGGAAGCCTCATTAAGCTAATGATGACAGCGGCCATGTGGGAGCCGGCCGGTTCGGCAGCACTCCAGAGGTTCTGTTTGACACATGTATTGGGCTCCGCCTATTCCAGATAACGACATGTAAAAACAGATGAGACTTTTTGTTGATCTAAATGTTGGAGATGCAGGTAAACAAAAGATCAGGCCTGTGGAAAGTTGGCTCATGTTGATTTGACCAACGTCGCCTTGACTTTGATGCACACATGCAGGTGACGGTCAGATCAGTCTGAGGTTGCTTTTCTGTCCCGATGTGTTGATCTCACGCTGGTGTGCTTACTCTGGGTAACACGGATCTAGGTGCCGCGCACGGCACCATCAGTCCAGCCACGGTTTGGGTCTGAGAAAGTCCCGCTTTGTTTGGAGTAACAGTTTGACTTCTGATACGTTCTCATAGTTCTGATACTGAAACTTATTCTATTCTACTTAACACTTATTCTAAATGGATCCAGGTTTGGGTTTACTGATCTCGTTGTGTATCTTCCAGGGAAGAAGAAACTACGGGCTCCCCGGCCTCGCACTCCCATCCTCGAGGAGAAGGAGATTCCGCCTCTTGACCTTCCAGACACCTCCGAGGATCTCCTGGTGCCCAACGAGGAGCTACTCAATGCCACCTCCATCTACGAGGTGGTGCGGAACTTCAGCACGGTGCTGCGTCTCTCCCCCTTCCGCTTTGAGGACTTTTGTGCAGCACTAGTTGGCCAGGAGCAGTGCACTTTAATAGCAGAGACACACATTTCCCTGCTGAAGGCCATCCTACGCGAGGAGGAGTCCTCCAACACTACCTTTGGCCCCGCTGACCTCAAGGACAGTGTCAACTCCACTCTGTACTTTATTGACGGCATGACATGGCCTGAGGTTTTGCGGGCGTACTGTGAGAGCGACCAGGAGTACCACCACGTCCTGCCATACCAGGAGGGGGAAGAGTATCCCTACGGTCCTCTCGAAAGTAAGATTAAGGTGCTACAATTCTTGGTGGATCAGTTTCTCACCACCAACATTGCACGTGAGGAGCTGCTGTCCGATGGCACTATGCAGTACGACGACCACTGCCGCGTGTGTCACCGCCTGGGTGACCTGCTGTGCTGCGAGACCTGCTCTGCCGTGTACCACCTGGAGTGCGTGAAACCGCCGCTGGAGGAGGTTCCAGAGGACGAGTGGCAGTGCGAGGTCTGTGTGGCACACAAGGTGTCCGGTGTCACAGACTGCGTGTCGGAGGCGCAGAGGAGCCGGCCGTACATCCGCCAAGAACCGATTGGATACGACCGCCACCAGAGGAAGTACTGGTTCCTGAACAGAAGAATTATTGTGTAAGTTAGGACCCTCTGAGCCGAAGCTGTGTGAAAGTAGTCATTTACTCTTCCTGTAAAACATCCTTACAAGTTTCAAATGCACAAAACACATGAAAGCCAGTTGAATACAGCTTCTTTAAAGGTCAGCTCACGCTTCCAGCCGCGTCTCTGTGCCGTGTGCGGGTATGTATGTGGCATTGTGTCTCAAAGTGCTGTTTAAAACTCTGGAGAGGATCAGGTTCAAGTTAAACATTTCATTCAGTCAGGGATCCGGTAATCCACTAGACTGTCCACAGGACTGCATGAACAAAAAACCAACCTGTTTGTGTTTGCTGCTCCAGCCTAAAATGTAAACCAGCTGGAGAGTAAAACTGTGAGTTACCAGGAAACGCTTAATTCCTCCACGAATTCAGTCCTTTGTTTTGACTAGATCATAGCTGAGACACGCAGTCCAAGTCCTTTATCGTTCAGGGAAGTAAGGCTTTTCCTGTGTGCTCCATCACCCCAAACGAATGTTCTGTGAGCCTTCACGTGTGAGAGGCTGAATTCATCTCACCGTCACGCTGTGTTTGACAGATTCTTGTGTGTTTGATTAGGGAGGGAATGAATGAATGAAGCTGTTTGTGATGTGCCTGATGTTTTTCTCACAGGTACTGGCAGCAACCAGTTTACTGTTGTAACTGAATCCTCAGCATAGTTCATGTCTGACCGCTTTACTAAGATCTTGTCTTGTTGTCACCAGCGAGGACGACGGGGAGCACGAGAAGAAAACGATCTGGTACTACAGCACCAAGGCTCAGCTGGAGGAGCTCATGGAGCGCCTGGATAAGGGCTACTGGGAGATGGATCTCTATGCCACTCTGGAGGAGATGAAGGAGGAGGTGCACGCTCACATGGACATCACAGAGGACCTCACCGTCAAAGCTCGTGGAAACAATAAAGCCTACCTCACTGCTGTCAACGGTACGCATGTGATGCTGTCTTTGAACTGTAAAGTTACGCAACCTTGGAGAATTGGAGTCTGTGCTGGCTCCAGATGATGCAGTTCCTCCCCACGGGCAGCAGGCCGCTGTAACGGTGACAGTTGAAATGTTGTCTTCCTGCTTCGTTTTTTCTTCCCCTCCGCGCTTTCCTCCAAGGAGTAAAAGTGGTTACGAGACTTTACCGCGCCAGCAGCTTCCGTTTGTGTGGCAGGCTGTCGTATCTGTCCGTTTTCCTGTCTCTGTCACCAAACCGCCGGGGTCCAGTTCTCAGAAAGGCGCCAGGGTGCTGTGTTTTAATCGGGTTTTCAGTGGACCACAGTGTGTGCAGGGTGTTTTTATTAAGCCGCGGCTGTGCCGTTAGTGATTTATTGACAGTCCTGCTATTTTTCCGTCGTTAGAAGCTCACCGCTGCAGCACCAGTCTGCCTGCACCGTGCCGCCTGATCGTTGCCGCTCTCTACTTGAGCTGCTGCTCTGGTCCCAGAGAAAACGTGGTTCCCTGGAGACGTTGGATGTGATATAGATGTGTTAATGGATAGAACTTAACTTTTGCTGGTTTAATAGATTGATATTAAAGCTTTTAATGAGGGCCAGGATGATAATATTATGATGATGCTGAGTTCTTACTTTATGTGTTGGTGAAACGTCGCCTGCGACTGACAGCAGTATTTTATCAGGGGGAGGTTTTGCTTCAGTCGCCTGGTGAGGATGCTTCCTTCTCCACAGAATAGTTGCCCGCCGGGACTCATTGTGTTCAGATAAATGCCATTGTTCTACTGTTGAGCACATCATGGCGGTACAGCTCAGTGTAACCGTCATATATGTGCCGACCTCACTGTGCATCATCGTTTTGGGATAAATGATAAATGAATGATCCTCGTTGTTTGTAGAACTGATTGTGGAGCAACTGAAGGTCAGACGTGAGGCCCAGGAAGCGAAGAGGCGATCAGAGGAAGCAGAAACTGAGGACAAGTCTAAAGACGACACTAGCCCACAAGGTAAAGTGAGACTTCTGTGTTGCTTCACTGTTGTTCCTTTTGATTAAATGGACTAAAGTGGAGTGAGATTTTGTGACCTACACTCAACTTCCTGTGTATGCGTGTCCCACCACAGTAGCTACGGTTCCACCACCCGCAGAGGAGAGCTGCGTGTCGGATCCTGACCCGGCCTCCCAGGACTCTGCACCCGCAGCAGAATCCCGTGAGTCAAACAGGGAAACTCAGCCTGCTCAGGTTGGGATCCAGGCGAGCGGGGAGAGCCCTCCAGGGGGAAAGCAGGAAGCCACAGGTACTGAACGTCAGTGTTTAGTAAAGCTCAGACCTCCACCTCGTAACCTGCTGCTGGTGTAGCGATGATTCATACGCATAACCCTAAATCCAGATTTAGAGACGAGCAGTGTTCTGAGGGGTTTTGGGGTTTTTGGTTGCATGATGATGCACCAGGAATTCAGAGGGAGCTTTCGTTCATTCAGTCCCGTCTGTGGCAGACTTGTCCTAATATGGGAGATGATGCAGGTGTGTCTGCTGTGAGTGAATGTCTCTCCCTCTAAAGTAGCATCTATATCCTCAGCTGGCTTTCTTCTTAAGACCTTTTGTTCTGGTGGGGGGGCGTTGCTGCCCGTTCTCGTGGGGCTTTAGCACCTTATGCTGCTGTGCTGCTCTCAAACCCCGCAGCGCTGCTTTCGCTGTGTTCTGCCAGTTTGTTTGTTGTCTCGGGTTCCCCCAGTTAATGGAACATTTGTGTTTTTATCACTTTGCTCCGGCTGGTGTGTCTCGTTTCATAATCGCTGGTGAAGCCCAGCTATGAAAGAGGGCTTTGTGAGTTTCTGCCCATAATTAGCTCTTTCACGTCTCCTCTTCAAACATGTAGTTGAATAGTGGGAGGACACGTTTCTACGCCCTGTTGTTGCTTCTTCTTTGCACTTTGTCTTAACTGAATCTTGCTGCATTCAGCTCCTGCTTTAGAAGCTAAATATCATGTTTTTTTCTCATCTCCTGCACTCGTGGTCTTGAAAAGCACGCTTTTGGCACTGCTGCAGAGTCAGACGGCTTCTGTGGCCGCGGCAGAGACCACGCCATGCCCGCCACAACCAGCTCCTTATTCTCAATTCAATTTATGGGCCTTCGGATGTGTTTCTGTTGCTCAGACAAAAGGCTTTCTGCCTCGAAGCCCCACCTGCTTCCTCACGAACAAAGAGCTGCATACAGATGTGGGACTCTCTCTGGTTACAGCTCAAGCGCCAGAGATTTCCTGTCCTAAGATGGGTTTGGATTAATGAGACTAGCTAGAGTGATGAAGCACGGCTAACCTTTTGGTTTTATTGTTTTTTTGGTGTTTGCACTTCGTCCACAGCGTGTTGATTGTAATACTGGATTTCAGTTTCACTCCCAGCACCTGCTTTTTTTCTTTGTTTTTTTAGATGAAAATGAGAAAACTGACTCTTTCAGTAAAGACACGAACCCAGATCAGCCTCGGCATCCACCGTCGTCTCGGCCTGAGGAAAGTCGTGGACAGGTTTCTGGGTCTGGGAGCCCGTGGAAACCGGAGCCGCCTGACCTGGCTGATCGGTCCTCTCAGTCGTCTTTCACCAGCCGGGACGGGACAGGTAAACACGAGCGAGGCCACGTTAGTGCCCAACAAGTAAATAGAATCAGTGTTGGGAGTATTGTGGTGCTGACACGTCGTCTGCTTTCCGGCCTGTAGAGGAGTATAACGAAAGAGTCAGGACGGATACGGCGAGAGCAGCAGGACAGGAGTCAAATGACCAAACCCCGAGAGGCAGCAAAGAGGTGAGCACGGCATCATTACAAATCCCGTGTGTTCTGGGTAAAACGTGTTTTGTATTAGGCTTAGAAGCAGCGCCAGTAGTTCAGTGGAATGAAATGTCCCCTCTCACCCTCCAGTCGTCTCCTGCCCCCTCCGACGGCGAGTCTTTGCGCCTCAGCTTCTTGAAAAGGGACCTGAAAGTGAATGTAAACAGCTTGTTCAAGCTGGGCCAGGAGGGGAAGTACAGGGTCTACCTGAACCAGTACAGTACCAACGTCCTGGCCCTCAACAAACATCAGCACAGAGAGGACCACGACAAGAGGCGCCACCTGTCCCATAAGTTCAGCCTGACCACAGCATCCGAGTTCAAATGGAACGGCTCCATCTACGGGTCGCGGAGCCTGACTGTCTCCACCCTGCGTCTCACCATCATACAACTGGAAACCAGTGTGCCCGGACCTTTCATGCATCCCAACTGGGCATCACACAGGTACAGCCGAACAGTGATGGACAGTTTTTAGGCTTGAATAAGACAGTACGTGTCCCTTTGGTTAGAATGTCCACGTCCAGCTGAAAACCTCCTCAACATGCCATCATCTGGAGGAGTGTTGTAGTTCAGACGAGGTTATCCGTCTCCATAACTCTTCTAGATCACACAATCCTGGCACCTTCCAGGCTTCTCCTGTGGTTACACCAGGACATGCAGTAAAACTGAAATGTGGTTTAGTCTGACATCAGCTGCTGTTGGTCCCGCTCCTGGACATGTTTGCACAGAGACGTCAGCGTGACGAGGGTTGGGAGGCGGAGTCATTTTGGTGATGAAGATGCATGTCATTGTTTGTTTCTGTAGGACGAACTGGAACAAAGCAGTGCAGATGTGCAGCAAAGCCAGGGAGTTTGCTTTGGCCTTGGCCATACTCGAGTGTGCCATCAAACCAGTGGTCATGCTGCCAGTGTGGAAAGATTCTCTCGGACACACGAGGTAAGAAGGAAACCGTCTCTGGGGCTGCTGGCATCGTCCTACGCAGGACATTTCTGATCAGATAATGTTCAGTCTGCCGGTAAAGTCCTGTGGTTCTCCTTCTGCCTCAGGCTACATCGGATGACCTCCATGGAGCGGGAGGAAAAGGAGAAGGTGAAAAAGCGGGAGAAGAAACTGGAGGATGAGGAGACGCTGCAGCAGGCCACGTGGGTGAAATACACCATCCCCATCAAACACCAGGTAAAGCAGCTCCGCTCCACCTTCGAAACGTAACAAACCCAACGGGCTTGTCGACCGGTTTCCCAACGTAAACCGGATGTGTGCAGTGGATCACTGGATGCTGAGCTTCTGTTTGAGCGCTGAATCTGCAGCTGGTGTTTCTCAGTGGATGGATTTCTTCTAATGTGGCGGTGATTCTTCATCGTTTCTTCTCTCTCTAGGTGTGGAAGCAGAAGGGGGAGGAGTACAGAGTGACTGGTTACGGTGGCTGGAGCTGGGTTAGTAAGACTCGTGTGCCGCGTTTTGTCCCAAAGCTACCGGGGAACACAAACGTCCACTACCGCAAAGAACTGGAGGGTGAGAGCTGAGCTGTGACCATTATCCTTTATATTATATTATATTCTCCTGTTGTGTTTGGCCCATCAACATTGTTTTCCTCTGTCCGCAGCTAAAATGAGAAGGAATGCAGCAGCCTGCAAGAAGACCCCGAAAAGGTTGATGGAAACCGACAGGCAAAATACGGAGGGTGAGGAGAAGGAGAAGGAAGCAGCAACTCATCCGGAACCAAAAGAAGAAGAAGAAGAACCCACAAAGGAAGAGGACGGAAAACGTGTGCAAGATGAAAAAATGGAGGTTGGACCCTGCACAGAAACCGCTTCTTCATGCGAGGAGACGGGTAAACGCCAAGTCTCGTGACAAATGTGTATTTGGACTGTTTGTGAATATGTGTTCACGTGACCCACTTTGTTACAGATAAATCTGAAAACCCAGAGTCGTCCTCTGTTCAGCCCCTAAAAGAAAAACCAGTCCCCAAAGCTGAAGAACCCAAAAACGAGGAGACGCCATCGCCCAAGCCCTACTATGATGTTGTGAATGTCAGTGAGGGTTTCCAGCTGCGGACGGCTTATAAGAAGAAGGTGAAGCCCTCCAAGCTGGACGGGCTCCTGGAGCGCCGGGTGAAACAGTTCACCTTAGAGGAGAAGCAGAGGCTGGAGCGGTTGAGACTGGCCGCCACCAAGCCCAATTCAGCTGTTAAGACCGAAGGAGCCACAGCGGGGAAACGGCAGCCTTCTGTGACCCCCAGTGTCAAAGCAGAGGAGAACGAGGGGAACCTACACGTGAAAGACCACGTGGTCAAAAAGCTGAACTTCGAGCAGGAGGCAAAGCCAGACGTCAAACCAGAGCCTGGTTTGACAACCAATCACAGCAAAGAGGCCGAGGGGAACGGTGGGAAGGCCGCGGCCTATAAAGAGGTGAATGGAGAACCCGCGGCTGGCTCCGAGCTCAGCAGGAGAAACAACTGCGTGTCGGAGGCAACAGAAACCAAAGATAAACCACAGAAGCCAGAGGTTGCTCAGGGGGGAGAGAATACTAAGAAACGTGGGTATGACGAGATGGAGCAAGGCGGCGGACAGACCAACGCGGAGGACATGAAGCTAGACCAAAGCAACACCAGTCCAGTGCAGGTTAATGGGCAAACCCCTGCACCAAACATCGACCCAGACCAGACCGGCCGGGTCCAGTGTGAGGCCCAGAAGGACTCCGTCAAGTCTCTGGTGAATGGAAACGTCTCCCAGAGTGATGGGACCGATATGTGCCGTCCGCCTCCACTGAAAGTCCCCAAAGTAGAGAACCATGTGGTGGAGGAGGGAGAGTGTGGCAGGAGGAGTGAGGACATGGCTATGGACCCCCCCCCTTCCAACCCTCCCTGCACCAATAGTAATAACATTGACAGCTGCAGTAGTAGCGTCGCCTGTCACAGCAGCTCCACGGACTCTCGGGATGTCCCCGTGTCTGGCAGCTTTACCAAACATGAAGCAGCAAGCACCACCTCCTCCTCCTCTAGCACCGCCCAGCCTGGCTCCACACTCCCCCGGGCAGCCATCTCCCAGGAGTCCAAACCTCCGGCCTCCTCTGGCTCAAAGACGACAAACTCCATGACAATAAGTAAAGACTATTCCACCAGAGGCCGAGTCAGTCTGCTCAGGTTCTCCAAATCCAAGAAGGCGCGCTCGGGCACCGCCCTGCCATCCTACCGCAAGTTTGTCACCAAGAGCAGCAAGAAGAGCATCTTTGTTTTGCCCAATGATGACCTGAAGAGGCTGGCAAGGAGAGCGGGCTTCAGAGAGGTGCCCATCTTCAACTACACCGCCAAGCCAGCCCAGGACATCTGGCCCTACCCTTCGCCTCGCCCCACGTTTGGGATCACGTGGAGGTTGGTAACGCAGTCAGGCCACATTGTTCTCTACACAGGAATATGGAGTCACGTCTTCTGTGTGTTCAGGTACCGGCTTCAGACTGTGAGGTCGCTGGCAGGGGTCAGCCTGATGCTGAGGCTGCTGTGGGCCTGCCTGCGCTGGGACGACATGGCTGTGAAGCCGTCTGCTGCCGTAGGGACGACTCGGAAAGGTGAGAGAGCTTCACGCTCCTCGCTAACGTGGCGCTTAAATCATGCTAATATGTTAAATTTAATCCAAAGAAACCACAGATACTGACATCACCACAACGGAGATCATCAGACGGAGAGACGTGGGGCCGTACGGGATCCGCTCGGAATACTGCATCAGGAAAATCATCTGTCCTCTGGGAAACAGAGACACTCCCAAAGGTAAGAGATGGACATTTAATTCACACGGTTCTCCTGCTGCTCTCACACCAGACTCTGGGGCTAGTGTTAGCTAGACCGCTCTGACACGTAGGTGGGCGGAGTCTCAAATGAACTGCTTCCTGCTTTGAGTTCTAGCTTTCTGAGGACAGTTGTTTGTTCCTATCAACAGAAAATCCGACGCCACAGAGGAAAGGCCTGCGCTCGAGCGCTCTGAGGCCCAAGAAGCAGGAGCCAGCCAAGCTGACTGGGCCTGTCGCCGTGGAGACCTGGGTGGCTGAGGAGGACCTGGAGCTGTGGGAGATCAGGGCCTTTGCAGAAAAGTGAGGAACACGGAGCAGGACTCCTGTGCTCTGGAATCCCAGATGTTTTAATTCTCAGAGCACTGATTCCTCTTATCGTTCGATGTTACAGGGTGGAGAGGGAGAAGGCGCAAGGTTTGGATCCCTCCAAGACGGGCGCTACTCTGAAGACAGCCGAGGACGTGAAGGCGCACTTGGAGAATCAGCTGAAACAGGCCAGACTGGCTGCACAGCAGGTGCGAGCGCGTGGTTCTGTTTGTCCTGCTTTAGTGTCAGCAGCACAGGGACGTCTCTGATCCAAATAACACCTGTCCTCCAACATTTTTGGTTTAGAAACGCATGGAGCTTCAGAGACCGGGTACCACTGCCACCACCTCCACGACCACCATGACCCCAGCCTCAGCCAGCACTCCCAGCACTCCCAGCACGCCAGCGTCTGCGGGCCACAGGCTGGGTCAGGTCACATCTGGAACCAAGATAGTCCTCGCCTCAAAACTGGGCTCTCCAGTTTCCTTCCAGCAAGACAAGAACTTCCAGCAGTCGTTTGCTTCCTGGGTCAAGCAGGGTCAGAACAACGGCTCAGGTAGGCAGGAGGAAGACGAGGAGGAGTTATCGTACGTTATCTTCATCTGAAATCTCTGTCTGTGCATCTGTCGTTTAGGAAACAGCAGCCTCTTGGTTTCCCCCTTTTCTTTTTTCTCGTTCATCTCATCAGTGTAAAAGTTTGTTTTCTCCACCTCACTAAATGTGATTGGTACCAAAAATGAGTTTGCGACTCGTGGTGTCCACTCGCAGTCCTCCAGCAGTAGACCTAACCTGACTCTAAAGAGCTGCTCGCGCTAAAACTTTAAAGCTGAATCTGACTCTGCTCTCTCGGTGGACACCACAGCTGCACACTGGCTGTTGTGGTTTAAGCGTGACTGCAGGTGGCATGGTGTGTCTTGCAGCCTCCACCAGCTCGGTGGCCTCCGTGGCTACCGGCATCACCGCCTCTGAGCGAACCTTCCAGATCTCTGGCAGCCCAGTGGCTGTGGCTGGCCAGGTCCTCGCCGCCAAACTGCCGCTGCCCGCTAACAGCAAGATTGTCGCGCTGAACATGCCCACTTCTCCAGGAGGTAGGGAGCACGAGCGTCATCCATTACCCGCTGGTTTGTGCGTCCACTTTCCAGAATGGATGGAAAAGTCGTGTGAGACGCAGAAATACTCCCTGGAGGAAGTAGTGACGCAGAGAATGGGTGCTGCCAGTGTGTCTTGTTTTCATTGTCCTATTCCGTTATGGATGTGGTTCACGCGCACACGCAGACACACACGCACACAGAGACACACACGCAGACACACACGCACAGACAGAGACACACAGAGACACACACACACACACACACACACACACAGAGACACACACACACACACACGCACAGACAGAGACACACAGAGACACACACACACGCACACACAGAGACACACACACACAGAGACACACACACAGACAGAGACACACACACGCAGACACACGCACAGACAGAGACACACATGCACAGACGGAGACACACACACGCAGACACACACGCACACACAGAGACACACACACGCACACACGCACACAAGCACAGACAGAGACACACACACACACACACACACAGAGACACACACACACATACACAGAGACACACACACACACACAGAGACACACACACACAGAGACACACACACGCACAGACAGAGACACACACACACACACACACACACACAGAGACACACACACACACACACAGAGACACACACGCACAGACACACGCACAGACAGAGACACACATGCACACACAGAGACGCACACGCACAGACAGAGACACACGCACACACAGAGACACACACGCACAGACAGAGACACACACACACACGCACAGACAGAGACACACACGCACAGACAGAGACACACACACGCAGACACACACGCACAGACAGAGACACACGCACAGACAGAGACACACACACGCAGACACACACGCACAGACAGACACACACGCACAGACACACACACACACACACACACAGAGACACACACAAACACAGAGACACACACACACGCACACACACAGAGAGACACGCACACACGCACACACACAGAGAGACACACACGCACAGACACAGAGACACACACGCACAGACACAGAGACACACACGCACAGACACAGAGACACACACGCACACACAGAGACACACACGCACGCAGAGACACACACACACACAGAGACACACACAAACACACACACACAGAGACACACACACAGACACACACACACACGGAGACACACACACACACACACACACACACACACACACACACAGAGACACACACACACACACACACACACACCAACGGTTTATTTCTCTCATTAAACAATCATTCTTATCAACAGGTGTAGTCCAGCAGAAAGTTTTCGGCATTTTCCCGTCCGGGCCTCCTGCGAACCTCAGGACGTACAGCACGCTGCATCCAACAACTGGCAACATCAACCTCAGAGCCTCCGCCTCCGCGGCTCAGCAGCAGGTCTTCTGTCGTTCAGCCTTTTTCTTTCAGCTGCACTAAAACAACATGACGACTGATGATTGTCCCCGTTTTTTTATCCAGACCACTACAGCAGGAGGCCAAGTACATCCGGGCCCCGCGTCTCTGTCCACGTCTGTGGGCGCAGCAGTGGTCCAACAAGGTCGGTGCGCTCCGTCCGTTGACTTCTCACACACCTGCTGTCAGCCTTCGTGGCCTTAAATCTAATCTTCGTCCCCTCCAGGTCAGCCTCAGCAAGCTGTCGCTCAGATCGGACAGGGGATGCCTGCAGCTCCAGCAACACCCGCGCAGACGTCTGCAGCTCCGGGACAGGCCGCCGCAACCGCCCCCAAGGCCACCAGACCGCAACAGGGTCAAGTCAAGCTCACCATGGCTCAGCTCATGCAGCTGACGCAGGGCGCTCAAGTGAGGGACTTAAATCCAGACAATAGTTTGTTTCTAGTGAACGTTCACCTCATATTTATCTTCAGAGGGTAATGTTCCTGTTGTTTGCTCCAGGGTGGAAACCCGGGTCTGACCGTAGTGATCCAGGGTCAGGGCCAGACGCAGGGCCAGCTGCAGATCATCCCACAGGGTGTGACGGTCATCCCCGGCCCTGGCCAGCAGCTGATGCAGGCAGCCATGCCCAACGGCCAGGTCCAGCGCTTCCTCTTCACCCCCATGCCTCCCTGCTCAGTGGCTTCAACTGCTGCACCAGCTACTGTCACCCCCCCAAAACCTTCTATAGCCCAGACCCCTCATGTACAAACCAGAACCCCTGCACAGGTCCAAACGACGCCGTCAGCCTTAGCTCAGACACAGGTGGCAGCTCCTGTCCCTGCACCAGCCTCAACGCAGATGCCGAGTTTGGGCCAAACCCAAGCCTCAGTCCCCGTTCCTGTGCCCGCAACAACCGGAGTCCAGGGTTTGATGCAGACCCTGCCGTCCCCCATCACTGCCCCGTCACAAATATCCACCCCTGTCTCCGCGCAGACCCCCACACAGGCTTTATCCTCCACACCACCTTCTCTTCCTGCACAGCCCCCAGTGCTGAGCTCTGTGCCTGCCCCAGCACAAACTGTGGTCCCACCGCTGACCCAGAAAGACCCAGCCACAGTCCAAACCCCAGTCTCCACCCTTTCCCCTGCCTCGTGTCCAACACACACCCAGACCACTGTGTCGCTGCCCGTCCCAGGACTACAGGTCCAGACGCATACCTTCAGTTCTGTCCCAGGCGTGACCTCGGCTCCTGCTGCCGCTTTGTCCCCCGTCTCGGTTAAATCTCCCGTTCATATCGCTGCTGCTGCTAGCTTGTCACAAGTCCCGGCTTCTGCCTCTCTCCCCCCCGCGGTCCCAGTCCCGACACCTGCTCTTGCTCCCGTCTCTGCTCCTGTCGTAGCTGTCGTTTCCACTCAAGTTGCTGCCCAGCCCCCAGCTAGAGCGCCGACTCAGATCCAAACCTCGTCTCCCGCTCCTCTTCATGCTGCTGTGGCTAATGCTGTGGTCACACCAGTCACCGCCACCTCCACGACTCCTTCAGTGCCAGGTAACGCACCACCTCACGTCAGTGCTCAGTCTGTTTATGTGACGGTTACCGTGCTCTAACTCGCCACGTTTGCTTCTCCCTCCTGCAGCTCTGACGGAGCAGAGAGCGGCTCTGCCTCAGGTCTGGACCCCAGCCGCATCTCAGACCCCCGTTCAGCCGGCTCTGCAGGCTGCAGCTCCCGTTCAGGCCCCCGCCCTGGTCACTGTGCCCCCCTCTCCTGCATCAGTGTCCACACATTCCCCCACCACCCCTCTGCCCCCCCAGTCTCAGGCGCAGGTCCAGCACCCTACTGTTGTATCCATGCAGCAAGTTTCACAAATACCGGTTTCAGCAGTGCAGGTCCACATGAAGGAGTTACCGGTCTCCTCTGTTGTCGCTGCGGTCAGACCCCCCCAGCCTCAGCTCCATGCACAGATTCAGGTCCAGCCCTTTGGGCAGGTCCAACAAATTCAGGCTCCAGTTCATCTTCAGCCCCAAGCACAAGTCCAGATCCACCCGCAGGTCCGAGTCCAGTTCCAGCAACGGCCACAAGTTCAGCCTCAGTCGCAGCAAATATCCCAACCTCAAGTTCAGATCCAACCTCAGGTGCAGTTTCAGACCCAGACCCTGGCCCAGGCCCAGCTCCAGACAAGGGTCCAGCCTCAGTACCACCCACAGGTGCAAGCTTCATTTCAGACACCGCCACAAATCCAAACCCAGGCTCAGCAACAGCCCCAGGTCCCGCCTCAACCCAAGGTTCAGTCTCAGGCCCAAACCCAGATCCAAGCCCAACTCCATTCCCACGTTCAGGTGCAGTTCCAGCAACAAGCTCAGGCTCCGCAACAACCGCAGGTCCAAACCCAGTTCCAAGTTCAGTCACCGAAACATACCCAAGTCCAACAACAGCTTCAGGTCCAGGCCCAACCGCAGGTCCAAGCTAAACTTCAAGTCCAGTTTCAGCCTCAGAACCAAACTCAAATTCAAGCGCAGCCTCAGCTTCAGGTCCAGTCTCCAATCAGGCATCAGCTCATCACTGTTCCGGGCCTGCAGCAGCCAGTCCAGCTGCTCTCAGCCCTGCCAGCCCACGTCGCTGCCCAGATCCAAGCTCAGATCCAGGCACAGGCACAACAGCAGGGGGGCACCGTTCCCCAGCAGATCAAACTGCAGCTCCCAATTCAGATCCAGCAGACGGGGGGGCAGATTCAGGCCCACCAGATCCAGAACATGGTGACGATACAGGCACCAGTGAATGTCCAGGAGCAGCTCCAAAGGATGCAGCAACAGCAACAACCACCACCACCAAAGAAGAAGAAACACCACGACACTAAAAGGGACCAGAGAGAGCAGAACCAGCAGACGGTTGGACCCGGGGACGGCGTCCAGAAACAGGTGGGACTGTTAAAATGGACCGGTTCAGTTCTCCGAGCATCTACACGCTGTAAATATTAACACAGGTGTTTCGCTGTCAGGGGGTCGCGAAGCAGAACGCGGCGGCCGAGCAGCTCAAACAGAGGAAGACGCTGGCTGCAGCTGAGCGAGAGGAGAACCAGAGGTTTGGATCTTTGTCAGATTCACATTTTCAGTGTGTTGCTAATATGAAGCAGAATGTAACACAGTCTCCCGTCTCCAGGATGATCGTGTGCAACCAGGTGATGAAGTTCCTCCTCGACAAGATCGAGAAGGACGAGAAGCAGGCGGCTAAGAAGAGGAAGAAGGAGGAGGTGGTGGAGCAGAAACGCTTCAAGCAGAACGCCACCAAGCTGACGGCGCTGCTGTACAAGCACAAGGAACAGCTGAAGGCTGAGATCCTGAAGAAGCGGGCCCTGCTGGACAAGGAGCTGCAGCTGCAAGTTCAGGTCAGTGCACATTCACAGTAAACTCAGCGTCGGTCAGGTCCCAGCGTCTCATCGCACCTATTGTTTCCTTCCCAGGAGGAGCTGAGGCGGGATCTGGTCAGGCTGCAGAAAGAAAAGGAAAAGGCCCGAGCTGCTATTGCTCAGGCTGCTGCAGCGACAGTCAAGGCGCCCGCGTCCCACTCATCCCACTCCTCACACAGCGCACACACGGCGAGCTCATCCTCCTCATCCCACAAACGCAAGAGGGAAGAGGAGAGAGGCAAGGACAGGAACCGAGACCGGGACCGGCATCACGACAAGGACAAGAAACGGGACAAAGACCGAGACCGACACAGAGACAGAGATAAAGACCGAGACCGAGAGAAGGAGAGAGACAGAGAGCGGGACAGAGACAAGGACAGAGACTCCAGCTCATCAAAACACAAGAAGAAGAAGCTCTCGTCTACCTCAAAGGATCACAAGAAGGACACCAAGTTGTACTGTATCTGCAAAACGCCGTACGACGAGTCAAAGTGAGCCGCTCGTCGTTTTACGCTTCGCCGCCGTCGCGTTGACGCAACTCAACCTGAACTCGTGTGTTTTCTTCCCAGGTTCTACATCGGCTGTGACCTGTGCTCCAACTGGTTCCACGGCGCGTGCGTCGGCATCACGGAGAAGGAGGCCAAGAAGCTGGAGGACTTTGTGTGCAATGACTGCAAACGCGGCCAGGAGGGAGGGAGCAGCGAGGAGCTGTTCTGCATCTGTCAGACGCCGTACGACGAGTCACAGTGAGGCTCCGCAATGAATACACGCCCCTTTAATGCAGTGGCCTGTGAAATGCACAGATGCTAACGGTGAGTTCTGTCCCGCAGGTTCTACATTGGCTGCGACCGCTGCCAGAACTGGTACCACGGGCGCTGTGTGGGCATCCTGCAGAGCGAGGCCACTCACATCGACTTGTACGTGTGCCCGCAGTGTCAGTCGACGGAGGACGCCATGACCGTCCTCACGCCGCTCACAGACAAAGACTATGAGGGGTTGAAAAGAATATTACGATCCTTACAGGTAAATAAAGTCGTGTACTGAGATGAGAAAGTAAATCAGCAGATCATAAGTCACGGAAATCCTCAGAGGGAGTCCGTCTCAATGCAAAAATGTTTATCAATAATAAATCAAATGTTCCAGTCTCACAAGATGGCGTGGCCCTTCCTGGAGCCCGTGGACCCACACGACGCACCGGATTACTACCGCGTGATCAAGGAGCCGATGGGTAAGTGCGAGAGAGAGCAGACGTCTCAAAGTGGTGCGTTGTATCCGTGAAGGATGAGATCACGTGTCTCTGTCTCTCCCGCAGACTTTTCCACCATGGAAACCCGTCTACAGAAGCGACATTACCACAAGCTCACGGAGTTCGTGGCTGACGTGACCAAAATCTTCGACAACTGCCGCTACTACAACCCCAACGACACGCCGTTCTTTCAGTGCGCCGAGGTGCTGGAAGCCTTCTTCGTACAGAAGCTGAAAGGGTTCAAAGCGAGCAGGTGAGGCCGAGATTCTCTTCTCTCCTCCACGCTTTGCGTGCTGTGTCGGCCTTGTCACCTTTTTTTTATTCAGCGTTTGTGCCTGGCTTTCACTCTGCTCACACCTGCAGCACGGCATGTGTGTCCTGACGGTGCTGTGCAGTAGAATGTGCTCAACGTGTCTGGACTGGCGCTCGCTGAGTCAATGAAGCAAACAATAAGGCATCATTACTGTACCGAGAACCTGGTTTAGCTGATTCCCCGGAGCTTCACCAAACTAATAGACGTAATGCAGCGGTGGAAGAAGTGCTCTAAGTATTCATCACTTTCCACCGCTGACATTAGGTCCCGGCGCTTTAACAGACCCTGGTGCCGCGCTCCATCTGTATCATCGTGTGTGTGTGTGCGTGCGCGCGTTCACCTTTGCTGCATGCCTTTTGATTTACGCCATCCCATTTTGTTCTTTCTTGCAGATTGTCAGATTCTTAAAGGGCCAGTCTAGCTGGAGTCTGGACTGGATGCTGGGGTCTCTAGTAATAATGACACACAAACATTTCTCTTTCCAAAAAACCAAATCATTGAATTGAAAAACGCCAGATGTGCTTTCACTGTGTAGTTTCCGGTTGTGATCACAGTATTCGGTAGCAGACACGCGATGGCAGCCATGTTGAGTTCATGAGTTAATCATGTAATTGAGGGATTTGCTTTTTCTTTTCATCCTGAATCATGATATCTGTTTTTTTTTTTTACCAATTCATCCGTTGCCACGTTGTTCTCAGTGGGTTTTAAATGCATTTTCGTTGTCAACGTGTATTTATTTTCTGTTCCTCTGAGTTGATTTAGATATGTTGACCTAACCAGTTACACAAATATATATATATATATGTAAAGCTGCATATTTTATTATAGAGATATTTATGAGTCGTTTGTGTGGAGTTGGCTGCTTGTCTTGAATGTACATATGTTTTATCGTGTACAGCTGTTGTAAGATATCTGACTCTGTCTTTGACTGTTTTAAATAATTATGAAAGGAGTCGTTTTAATCTTTTTTATGAGACTAAAATGTGATTGGAACAAAGAGCAGCTGGACCTCATCCTGTTTCTCACTTGTGTGAGATTTCCTCGGTGATAAAGGCATTTCCCCGTAAATTACACCAACATGGCTGCAAGATCCTCTGTCGAGCCCTTTGCATCCTCCCTGTCTGTGTCTCCCAACAAAAGTGTGAAGGGTTTTTCTTTCCCCTCTCTCCGCACTCTTTAGGTCTCATAACAACAGGCTTCAGTCTTCTTCAGCCTCTTAGGAGGAGAGAGAAAAACGCGACGCACGTTGCTCAAACTTAAATGCACTTGCCAAGATCTTGGCTTTTCTGAACTGTAACTCTGCCTCCACCCTCCCGTGTGCGTTTGGGATCCGCTCCTCCCGACTTTCGGTGCAGCCTGTGCTGCTGTAAGGGACCTGACTTCATCAGTGGGACTGTACTGAGGAGCCCGAGGCGCTTCAAAAGAAAGTTTACCTCTGAGAAAAGACTCTTAACAGAGTTCTCCTATTTCCATGGACTTTACTTTTTTTGATTTTTTTTTTCTGTTTCAAAAAAAATCTCAGGCCATCCTTGTGGTCGTCATGTAGGAAGCTGAGTACTGACATGCAGTGGCCGAGTTTTACTGAGCGTATCGTTGTGTCAGATTCAGATTTCACAGTGGAACAACTTGTTTTCTCCCATTTCCACACATTGTTTAATCTGAAGCGGCACGAAAGCCAGTTGTTAAACATCTGGACATCAATAATCTGCTTGGTTGAACTTGTATAACCTACTGAAAGTACGGTCATAAGCTATTGTAAAATAAATTCTCTCCAGTAGCGATGAAACGACATTTGAAGGTTCCTACCCTGTTTGTAAAAATTTGTCAGATTTTGACTTGATTTCTTTTTTCTTTTTTTGTATTACAGCCGAATAATAAATATTGATGTATAAGAAGCTTATTAACATTGAAGACTGATTTCTTCCTGCTGTGTGTTTGATGGAAGACAAAACTCTGCTCAGAAGGATTAACAAGTTGAACAGGGACAGACTAAAACATTAACATCTGACAGGTTTTTGTTCCTTTTTGGGGCAGGTGTGCCAGCAGGACACTTAGTCTTTAGGTTTAAACAGTGCATGTTACCACACGATCGAGGTACTTGCAGTCCCATATGACTCTCCAGTGAGAGAAGTTACAGTACTTCTGTTTCCAGTTCGCAGGATGGTCACATTGTTCTACACTATGATAGCTGGGCCCATACTTTAGTAGAACTGCACTAGAATCCATTTTATGGTACTTGTACATTAAGTACTTGCACTTTTACGTGAGTAGTTGTGTTTATGAGTTTGTCTACTACACATACGTACGTGTATAATGTTTATACAAATGTGTATAAACCTACGGAGCCCCTTAGGGGTCAGGTGGTAGAAAAGTAAAATCCAGGTGGAAAAAATCTGAAGAACGAGGTGGTAGAAAAAAAAATTCAGACGTGGTAGAAAAAAAGTCAGACGACGTGGTAGCAAAAAAAAATTCAGACGAGGTGGTAGAAAAAAAATTTCAGACCAGATGGTAGAAAATAAAAATCTGACGAGGTGGTAGAAAAAAAAAACACTGGTCATGTGACAATCCAAGCGGCTGACCTTAGACCTGCCGGATGTTAAGCACGAGGAGGACGTT
>JAUMTR010000026.1:16660514-16678171 GCA_032270685.1 Microctenopoma stevenorrisi | reverse complement strand
TTAAGTGTGGTTTTTTTAAGTAGGGGAACAATGTGAGCCTGTTTGAAAGTAGTAGGAAATATTCCTGTTGCAAGTGACATCACCTGTTGCAAGTGTCTCATCTCTCGCTTCATATTAAAACTGTGAAGAACCTGAATTATCATTATTTTGTGCTGTTTGTCAGCTCGGGGTGTGTGTACGTGTCTTTTATCTTTATACACGAGGCCTGAGAGAGACAGAGCATAATTCTGTTTGTCTGTGTGTGAGAGCATGAGAACATCATTCTGCGGTGACCAATAAAACAACAGATTTACGACGTAGGTGCAAGCTCGCCCACTTCCTGTTCTTGGGAAAGGCTTCTGTCATCCAAACCCATTTCCTATCGTTGCATAAATTTTGGGGATTTCTTTAAGCTGGTGGTTGAAGAGGGAAGTTTAACAGGCTCTCATGTACGTCGGGTCATTTAGCTCCTCATTAACCTCACTGAGGTTCTCTGGTGGGATCTGTGGAGGTTTAAAACAGGAAACAGCTTTTTGCATCGCTACACGCCGCCCATTGATTATTGACTGGTGTGTTTGCCTCTTGACGAACATCGATCATGTGCTTGTTGTGCTCCAGTGGGACGAAGGTTCATCTCTCTATCTCTCTCTATCTCTCTCTCTCTCTCCCCCCCCCCTCTCTATCAGGCGACCATCTGCTCTGCGGTGATGAAAAGAAGTTGTCATATAATTAATCTAGTTTGAACTCACAGCCCTGAACAAATGATGAGCTGGTTCTTAACTGTACGTCTGAGCTTGAGTTGGTCCTGATCACAGCCCCCACCCTTGTCTGCAGCCTCAGACTTTTAATGTGCTTCACTGCTGCCGTCGTATGTTTTCATAAGGAGAATATCTGCGGGTAGAACTGTAGCGTAGCCTTCCTGCCGTGTGGGGAGCCGAGAGCTGCTGATGTACGGGAGGAGATCTCGTAGAAGCTGTTGTGAACCTCATGTAGTCTCACTCCTTCGCTTGTGTTTGGACTTATTGTACATTTGTTCTTTCTTTCTCTTTTCCTCCTTAAATAATTGCATTACACCTTCTAGAATTCTGGGAACGTAGCGCAGTGTGTTATTCCATCAAACCACCGCTGTCGAGCTCTTCTTCACGTTACTCACTCGACATGTTGAACTAGAAGTCATCACCTGTTACGTCATTCTTCGTTTCCACCTTCCTTAAATCCACAGGCCGTGCGCACACACACACACACTCTCTGAGCCTGCTAATAATTAATTAGATCACTAGAGATGAAGTAGGGAGCGTCGTGTCTCACTTGTGTGTTCAGGAAAAGCGCGACTGACGGCGATGCGTACCAGATGTTTAAGAGATGAGGTGGGTTTCGCTGGAACGTAACACATTCCCAGGGATGTTTGCAGAAAGAAATTCTTCCTCATCTGCCGTGTGTGTTCTGTACCCCCCCCCCCATCCTAATGCTGTGTTTTTGCTCCTTGCTCGGTCTCGAGTTATAATCAGTGTGTGAGTGTGTGTGCGTGAGTAAGTGAGTGAGTGCCCATCGTCTGTTAAAAAAACATGCGTATGTAGTTGTTGTCATGGTGATGTATATTTAATTACTACAGGCCCCCCCCCCTTTTTCAATTCCCGGTGGTCAAGATTGTTTAGACCTAAATTGATTCAGTGATATTTGACGTGTGTGTGTGTTTGGGGGAGGGGGGGCAGTCTGAGCAGTTTGGCGTTGGTGGGATTATTCTTTTTATTAGTAGTAGTATTATTTATATAAATAATTACACAGCCTATTATTTCTGCCAATCATTTTTTTAGTCCAATTGTTTGGGAAATGTTGAACCAGTCGACAGGACGATAGAGCCCTGAGTGCCAAATGCCCCTCACTCTGCACTGTCCCTGAATGCCTCACACACAGTGCGCCAGAGCTGCTGCTATCAAACAGCTTATACTGTGTCTCCTTCTTACCATAAATCACAACGATGCACAAAGACAACAGAGACACCAAGTTAGTGTGGCAGCGATGACCAAACAAAACCGTCCAAGTCCAAAAATAATTGGAATGGATAGTTTTCTGTGTCCCTCTTTAAAGAAATGCAAACAGCGTTCATTTCAGTGGTTACGCAGCAGCACAGGAGGTCTCCCGCCTCCGAGTGCGAGGTCCTGGAGGGCTTTAAGTTTCTCAGTTGCCTGATTGACTGACTGTTGGTCATGTTCACGTGTTTCGCTCGAGCTTTGAAGGACGGATCGTCCTCTCAGTGAATCAGCAGAAACTGTGTTAGCGCAGTTCCTTCAAAGCTCAGTGTTTCTGGACAACAAAGGCTCAGACCAATGAATCAACCACATCAGCATCCAGACCCATTAGAGTCTGTTCCTCAGAAATGAGCTTCACTCAAACTGCATTTCCATGAGCCTGACTCACCGGCTGTAACTCCCCACTCCAGACACCCAGCTGGTTACTGAGCGTCCTCCTTTGTCCACACAAACACAGGAGGAGGGATAAGTGGTTCTGCCTCATCGCCGCAGCAGCTTTCACAGTAGATCAGCAGGATAAAACTGTGCTGTGGGCAGGATGGCAAGACGGTTTGGTCAAGGACAACGAGACGGACATCCTGTACAGCGCCGGGTGTGAATGCTCAAACGAGGAGCGACCCGTCTGCAGGGATGATGGCTTTTATTTAATAAGTAGTCAGACATGATTTTTCCCTTGGCTGTTGGATTATTGCAGAAATTAAACTTTTATGAGATATTAAAATATGCCAGAATCAGACTTTATACAGTTAAAACTTAGCTATAAATGAACCACACAACCGTTGGTGTCCTGTGACGTTGGCGTCACAACAGCTAAGCTCCCACCTTGTAATTTGATTTAACACACTTCTGAACCTGGCCTGATTTAGTGTTGATGGTGTAACGGCCTTAATGTTCCCCGCAAGTCTCAGCTGCTTCAAAAACATCGTGGGTGGGACATACTCGTTAACACAGGACAGACGCCCGACAACTGCTGCTGCAGAAAAGTCGTTGCGTCCTCTGTGGACAGGACGCTGTGGCGCACGTCGTAATCGCTCTGTGCGATGGACGCACGAATCCACTCGTAGTTAAGGAATGGTTTGTGTAGTCCGTAGCAGCGGATCTGCGTTTGACTCAGCAGTGTTTTCCTACTTAGATCCTGAACTAGACGAATCATTTCCTGCTGCCAGCCCGAACTGAACATAAAACAAACACGAAACCGTGAAGCAAAGGACATTTTCACATTAGCCCTGTAACCCTGAGTTTACTCCTGATTCTTTGTCTTTTCAGTACTCTGCGCCAAAAACCTGGTGAAGAAGGACTTTTTCCGTAAGTATCACATTGTTACTGATAAACCTGCGTGTGTGTGTGTGTGTACACTATATGACGGCCTCTCTGGGCTCCTGCTGTTAGCAGCCGTCAGCTTCACGAAGCTGCTGAATGAATAATCTAAACCTGAAACGCAGGTTTGCTCCATTCAGCACCACAACAC
Organism: Microctenopoma stevenorrisi; assembly: GCA_032270685.1. Taxonomy (NCBI): domain Eukaryota; kingdom Metazoa; phylum Chordata; class Actinopteri; order Anabantiformes; family Anabantidae; genus Microctenopoma; species Microctenopoma stevenorrisi. Next base: position 16,674,694 of record JAUMTR010000026.1, on the reverse strand, counting down.
AACCTGCCTGTGCAGTGTAGGTGTCTGTGGTGCTTTGGCGTGTTTGGCTCAGGCTGTCATGGTGATGAGCATGTTAGGGTCTCCAGCTCACACCACCGACGTTCACAAGCTGAGCAAACGCAACAAACACACACTTTGCACCTAATTGGAGCTGCAGCTAATCATTGTTTGAATTATGAGTGAGTTAGTTTCACGTTTACAGAAGCGCTGACCATGCGTCCTGGCGCCCTCGTTATTCCACCGTTATACAGCAGCTCACATTGTTTTATGTATGAAACGTGAAAACAAATAATAGAAGCATCACGTAGTCTGAACAGTAACATGTTTTACACCGTCTGAGACTGAGGTTCTCTTCAAACCGCGGTTCCTGAAGCCATTAACCCTGCGTCAGTCTTTTACATATGTCCAGATAAAAAAGGAAAATGTCTCACTAAGAGTGAATTTGTCCCTTCCTTCTGAGACTTCTCTGAGATTTTAAAGTTGTGTACACGTTTGGAGGTGAAAGACCAAGTCGGTGTTTCCCCGGATTTCCTGAGCACAGCGTGTAGAGATTTGTCTTTAGCTGAGCATCGTCAAATGTGTGTGTGTTGTTTTCCTCTCCACAGGCCTCCCTGATCCGTTTGCCAAGGTAGTTGTGGACGGTTCAGGACAATGCCACTCTACAGACACTGTGAGGAACACACTTGACCCCAAGTGGAACCAACACTACGACCTGTGAGTCCCAGACACGTCTCACACAATCACGTCTGACATCTGGAAGGAAAGACCTGACTCCTCTTCGGGTTTTATGAACCTAAAGACAGTTTGAGGCTGCGCTTTAGTTGTTGGAGCGCTTCACAATTCTTTAACCTCGCCAGCCGAGCGCGCGGAGACGTTTCAGGCCGAGCCATTAGTGGATCCTGAGCAGGAACAGATGCAAACGGCCGCTGCATCTGGCCTCCCACTTATCTAAACACTCTGTAATGACATAACCCCTCGCTGCCAGCACACAGTCTAAAAATGTTCCCTGGAACAGGATTGAAAGCGCAGCCGAGGAGGGGGCGTCTCCAGTAGTATTTTCTTCCATGGACTGAAACACGTGCATGTCTTGTTGCACCTTTTTTTTCCCCAAAGATGGTTCGTCCTGTGAACGTAACCTGGAAAAAATAGAGACGGAGCGCGTGAGTGAAAATGTGAGAGTGAAAGTTTCCAGCATTCGCCCGGTGTTTATCCAAACCAGCAGCGAGACGGAGCACATGTCTCCGTTTGTTTGGTTGCCTAGGAAACGCGTCCCTCTCTCTGTTAAAGGTACGGGGGGGTGCAGATCGATGGAGGACAACAGAGACTGTTTGTTTCTGTCCTCTCGTCCAGCAGAAGAACTCGTAGCTGGAGCTCTTAGTAGTAACTCTCCTCTTATTAAAATAAGGCCTGCAGCACATGGCCGCACCGTGGGTCCAGCCCGGTCCATTAAAGTCGTTGGTGGTGCTCATGAGAAGGTGTAGAAATCCTGATCACCCACAGACAGCAGACTCCCTGGTGAACTATGACCCTCCAGCCCTGCAGCGGGATGTGGCCGACATGCCGGGGATAGCAGACACAGTCTGCGTGGCTGTCTGCCACTCGCCCGGTCTGCCAGCACCGAGTGTGTCTAACTGCACAACGGGTTCAGAGCCCAGAGAGTGAAGACTGGTCACACTGCTCGCTCAGTCAGCGTGTAGGTTTCCTGGGTGAATCCTCCACAGTTAGAGGACATGTTGTGAACAGATCTGGACTGTTCATCAGCGTTTAAAGTAGTTTGTTGTAGGAGAAGAACTCACTCGATGCTTCAACACACCTGACTGTCACCAGGTCGGAAATGTTAGTTGGGAATAATATTTCTTTCTTTGAAAGTGACCATATGTTCTTGATAAGTGGAACTTGTCTGTCTTCCAAATAAGAGATGCATTTAGAAAGCATCTGACCTTTAAGTCTGGTGTCTGTGAGGGTTATTGCACTTCTCCCATTGTCTCCTGCACACAGACTGGTATTAAAAAGTTTAGCCAGACTAATGAACTTTATTACGTGCAGGGTGATCCAGCTGACTGAGCTGGGTTATAATACTTCCCTCCTGTCATGTCTGACAGAGCAGCTCTCTCACATCCAACTCCAGACAGGCATTTGGCATCGTCTCAAAATGTCCAGACGTCTTACTCACAGCCCCATTGTTTCATATCCCTGTCGGTAAGAAGCACGATGATTGCACAGGGACGCAGTTGTGCACGTTGTGCAGTTGATTGGTTTTAGACTGAAGCCCACCCGAGCAGATGTGCCACAACAGGTTCGCACAGTGAGATTTTATCAGTCTGAAACATGAGGAGACGGAGAGGAGCAGCACATGTGTACACGAGGAGCTGGAAAATAATCTGTCTGTTGTATCTCGCTGTCTCTGCTTCCAACACATCTGTTTTCCTGCGGCGCACATTATAATTAAGTTATTTTCTTGCATACCAGGCAAAGAATTGTTTCTTTAACAAGTGCTGCTTTTAGCCAGGTTAGCATTACGTCTGAGGTGGTTGGATCCTGTTGATCGTGGACGTAGCCATGAGAGTTCATGTCAAACTACTTGAGATCATATTTAATTTTTCCAGCACTTTGCAGTGAAACCACATGACACGACATTCAGTTTTGGCAAAGCTGTGTGTTTTACACATTTTTAGCAAATGTGAGAATGCTACTGCTCTGAATGAAGGTGGGGAGCATGATCAGTGTTAGCATGTTAGCAATGCGCCACTCGATGCCTCATTGCATTTTAAAGAGTGTCAACTGAATGAATTACCAGTCTCCACGGAGGTGCCGGACTCGCTGTTGGACTGATGATCACCAGCAGAAGAATCCTCTCTGCGAGGCGGAGCCTTCGTGCTGCTCTGTCCCTGTCGTCTCATGGTTGATCATGAGTTTATTACATATTTCTGACAGTGTAACATAAATGAGAGACAAACTGTGAAATATTATCAGTGTCCTGCAGCTTGACAGACTGTCCTCTGACGTTTTATTTATTGTCTTGCTCTCTCGCTCGCTCCATCTCGTACGCAGACGCTCACGGTCAGATTTACACATTCATATTCACTGGCTGGAAAACCCTGTGACGTGTCAACAGTGAGGGGACCTGGTGGTGGATCAGTGATGCTCATTGTATCTGAGGGAGTGTGTCATCTTTAAATGTTCTCCTCTCATTCTCAGGTACATTGGAAAATCAGACTCCATCACCATCAGCGTGTGGAATCACAAGAAGATTCACAAGAAGCAAGGAGCTGGGTTCCTGGGCTGTGTCCGCCTTCTGTCCAACGCCATCAACCGCCTTAAAGACACAGGCTGTAAGTGTCAGTGCTGCTCGGGTGTCGGCAGCAGACGCCGGTTGAACCGTGCTCCATTAAGCCCGACAGACGCTGGATGGTTTTAATGTGCAGGTTCAGCACAGGCTCCCAGTTTGTCCACGCGGCTGCTGTTAAATCAGTGTCTGCTGTAAACTGAAGTTTAGTTCCGTTGTCCTATGTGTCCAGGGATGTTCTGTTACATTTCCACCGTATTTCTTTGTATGCTTTGGACTTTGCATGCATTTTAACGTGTTTTAGACCATTTAAACCACGTCCGTACGTTAAACAGCAGGGATGTGGATCGCACCACGCCTGTGGCAGCGAGCCTCCTCGCTGCTCCACAGCTCTGCTGCTGGTTGAAATGTCTCGCTGGACACGTCTTGGAGCTGGTGCTGTTGTTTGTTGTGCAGGATGCAGACGGATGAGATACAGCTGATGTCTGGACTGTTTTATCCAGCTCGGCTTATTCTGATGTTATTAACTTTGTGCGGCACAGATCTTGGTGCCAAACGTCTGGTGACTGTTTTTGAGAGCTATTTATATTTTGTTTTATTTCCTCTGTTTGTTACTCGACTGAGGAAAGCTTTTAGGTTGCTGTAATTCACGAGCTGCCCTGCTTATGGTTAAGTGGAGCTGGATCCATTGAGGCGGTCGTCTGCCTGTGTCCTGATGAGAAGCAGGAGTTGGAGGCACGTCCTGTCACTCGGCTCCATGACGGGACCTGAATGGTTCCTTTTAGTGTCCTGTCTCCCTCACTGCGTCTGACAGAGGCCAGACCAGGGTGCGAGAGGGGTCAACACTCTGCCCCGGCCAGAACAGGAAGAGCCCGTCAACATCACCCTGCAGTTACAGTCAGAAGCGAACTGCTGAATGCTCCCAGTATAACCAGTGCCAGACAGTCGGAGCTGGAGCTACGCAGCCTCGTAGGCACAAACCAGAAAACAAAGTCCTGCAGCTTTTCCTAGAAGCTCCCGACACTGTTGTTTTCCTGGAGCGAACACAGGAAACGCGAAGCTTGTGCCACAGCTGTGAGTGGTTTGCCTCTGCATTTCCTTTCTCTCCTGGCCTTCTCCTCACCCCTCCGTTTCCCCGTCAGCCTCCCTCATAGCCTGGTAGCATGTGCGCGCACACACACACACTATCTCCATCTGCTGATCTAGACAACCGGTCATTTCACGCAGACATGCATAATTGCGCTGCTATTTAGTTGTAAGCATAGACTTATTGTGTTCTCTCTGTTGTGGTCTCCCCCGCCCCCGCTGCAGCTCTGTCCCCCCTGGGTCTGGGTGAGGATACTTGTGCATGTATCTGTATATTTCTGCCGTTTTCTGTGGCTGCTGACCGTTGCCTGTTTAGTCTAGACAGACATCCTGAGCTGATCTGCGCGGCGCAGGCAGCAGAGAGCAGATAGTGGCGTTTCTCATGTCTGCAGGCAACTTGGACCCATTTTGTCTGTTTTTTTTTTTTGCTCTCGAATTCCTCAGACTTTTAGAAGTTCAGACAAAGAGTTTCCAGACTTTGGCAGACGTTCATGTCCATGCTAAGACTGAGCGGAATAGTGTCGGCTTTGTGCTGAAATTTGTCAAATGTTTGACCCCTGCACTTGAACTGAAGCCTGCTCTGTACCGATGCTCAGACTTTTACAGCCCGTGGCTGTTCCACAAACCAGACCATCTGTTGCAGGGTCTGCAGACAGATAATGAGGGAGAGAGGAGCCGACGCTGAGTGATGTAAATGATACAGGAGAAAAAACGGCACGTGCAGGTTTTAATGGATCTTTATTCCCCCCCCCCTTGTTTCTGCCACCTCCCAAACAGACCAGAGGCTAGACCTGAACAAGCTGAGTCCCAACGACAGCGACACGGTCAGAGGACAGATAGTAGGTGAGTAAACGTGTTTCACTGTGTTACAACACGAAGCAGAGTGCGACGGGAAATAACTCGAATCACTTTCAGGTTAAAATATGTAGCTGCTGTCTAATGCTGTGTGTGTGTCTGCAGTGAGTCTGCAGTCCCGGGACCGGATAGGCACTGGAGGCCCTGTAGTGGACTGCAGTCGTCTGTTTGACAACGATCTCCCAGATGGGTGAGTGAGTCCTCATCTCAGGAGGAGAAGGTTGCAGATGTTTAGGTTGGAGGTGGAGACGTGGAGAAGGTGCCTGTGGTAACACCAAGCGCTGCGCTGCTCACTGCTGCTCCTGTGTTTGTTTCTGCTGCCAGCTGGGAGGAGAGGAGGACGGCGTCTGGACGGATCCAGTACTTGAACCACATCACACGCACCACACAGTGGGAGAGGCCCACCAGGTGAGTCCGCTCTGCAGCCAGCACCCCTCTCGGATCCACCGGCAGCAGGCCGGTGCCAGACAGACGGTCTGGGGAATCATTAGGTCTTCATCAACCGCTGCTCTGACCTCAGACAGTGTCATGCTCCGTCACCGCCGCCTCACCTTTTCCTCTCGCGGTTCCCCTCTCAGGCCCGCGTCGGAGTACTCCAGCCCCGGCCGGCCTCTCAGCTGCATCGTGGACGAGAACACGCCCATCAGCACTAATGGCGCCACGCCTACCACGGCTTTGCCTCCAAGCGATGGCGACCAGCGGGCCCAGGAGAGACGGGTCCGCTCCCAGAGGCACCGGAACTACATGAGCAGAACCCACCTGCACACACCCCCAGACCTGCCTGAGGGTTACGGTTAGTGGGAGCGAGTGTGTGTGTGTGTGTGCGTGCGTGCGTGCGTGCGTGCGTGCGTGCGTGCGTGCGTGTGTGTGTGTGCGTGCGTGTGTGTGTGTGTGTGCATGTGTGTGTGTGTCTCTGTCTGTCTGTGTTTGTGTGTGTCTGTGTCTGTCTGTCTGTCTGTGTGTGTGTGTCTGTGTGTGTCTGTGTGTGTGTGTGTGTGTGTGCGCGACGGGCAGTAACATTGCAGATCTCACAGTAAAACCTGAAACTCCTCTTCCGATGTTCATGACTTTTTTGATTTGTTGAGGATGTTCGATCAGACCAACAGCAGCTGTTAACGCACATTTAAAAGGCTTTAATCCACCTGATGGATGATTTCATTGTAGCTCATCAGGTCGGTGTGATGCCGTTAAGCAGCTCTCTGGCCTCTCGCGCCTCCTTCCTGCTCAGCGCTGGGCTCAGTAACTCGGCTAATCTGTGTCCTCGCTCAGTCCGGCGCAGCTCTGATGGCGCTGCGGCTCCACGTGAGGAGTCTGAGATACTGGCTTCGTTTTAAACCGTCTAATTGAATTGATCTGTCAAAAGCCGGCGGCAGCCATCCGCTCCCCCCCCCCCCTCTGTTCGTCTCTCTGCACACAACCAAACACACACACACACACAGAGGAGCTGCGATCCTACGCTCGGCCTCGGGGCGTGATGTTTATCCTCACAGTAAAATCTTCTGGAGGATTTAGGTTTCAGAGCCATAGAAGCGTTTCACAGCTTTGCCTTTAGTCCTTCAGATTAGGAGGCTCCTGCCTTCACTGTGTGTCTCCCTCCATCTCTCCTCATACTCCCCTCACCTCTGCTTGGAGGTGTCGCAGCTTCTAGCGCGCGTTCGTTCCTGTTAAAGCTCGAGCCAGAGGAGACCAGCCCCCTTGGGAAATATCTGCAGCAGGCCGCGATGAACGAGCTCGCCGACGTCACGCCGTCTCCCCGTTTCTACCGACTCTCCCCGTCTTTTACACAGTTCGTCAGTCCACATGTGGCGCTCTGTATATTATTATTATTATAGGTTTGAGGTTGAGCTTGAGTTCTTTCATTTCTTTGATTCGTGCGCAATTAAAACCCTCTTTATGTGGTTCTACAGAGCAGAGGACCACGCAGCAGGGCCAGGTGTACTTCCTCCACACTCAGACAGGTGTCAGCACGTGGCACGACCCCAGAGTTCCCAGGTACGTCTGCCACAGGCTCCGTGAATAAAAGGCTTATGACTGATGGATGACATCATCGGTCGCGCCTCGCTCTCAGACAGCTCCAGCATTTGCAGGTGTCTTAGCTGCTCGTGAGGCTCTGGTCTCGCTGGCGTGGAGAAGTCCACGCCAGCCCAGTCTCCATGGAGACCAGCAGAAATCATTTAGATGAGAAGTGAAGTGTTTTCTCAGACACGTCTGGATCCTGCTAGAACCTAAAATGTTCCCGGCCCCTCCCTCTCTGCAGAGATCTGAGTAACGTGAACTGTGAGGAGCTGGGTCCACTGCCCCCAGGATGGGAGATACGCAACACGGCCACAGGGAGGGTTTACTTTGTCGACCACAACAACCGAACCACGCAGTTCACTGACCCGCGTCTCTCCGCCAATCTGCATCTAGTCCTAAAGTGAGTACTGCTGCACCCTCAACACAGAAGCATGAAAACGAAGAGGCGTGTAAAACTCCTTTCTCTGTCTTTGTTTCAGTCCAAGTCCCAATGGTTCTCGAGGAGGCATCGAAAGTCAGAACGTCAGGTAGGGTTTGGGCTCGTCTCCGTGCCGACGCGTGGTGACTCCCTGCACTCGTTCCACACTGAACGTTACATTCCTGAGTCCTGCAGAGGTCTGGATCGTGGAGGCGTTCTAGCACACAATCCGTCACACACGAGAAACGGAGGCTGCTGTTTTTTTTTTTACCTTCGACAAGCGGAGCATAGATCTGATGCCCAAGTCAGTAATGAAGTGTGTGTGCGTGTTGGTTCGGGTACGGAGGCCTCGTGGGCCTCCTCTGCCTGACCTCATCCTTCTCTGGCAGAGAGTCGGAAAGCATCGATGGAGGCATCAGGTGTCTTCTGATAGATCAAAGAACATGTTGAGGATTTTGTATTAGTTTAGCCCCCCCTTATAAAAACGCAGCCCGGCACGCCACGTTCAGGAATGTTGTCGTGAACGTGATTCTGCCCAGATGTGTGTGTGTGATGGTCGCTCACAGGGAAGCTGCCGTCTGGACGTTTGCTCACAGTGAAATAATCCAAAACGCTGGTTCTTCAGGGAGGTTTGGGAAGTGTTGACTTTAGAGCGATAATTAAATGAACGCTGGTGATTTATTGACCAAAGTTTCCTTATTACTGCAGGAAGAACGAATGTTGGAGTGATGTTCCTTCCTTGTGACTCTGGAAAAGATATCGACCGTCGTGGATTTCCATCACGACATCTGCCTTCTATCAAGTCAGGGATTTTTAGAAGTGTTCGCCCCTTGTCCGTCATCTCAAAGAAATGCCTGAGATTTCTACTTTTGTCTGTCAGAGTTGGGTTTTACTGCCGGAGCTTCCGCGGCATGGTTCTGGTTATCTCCCGATGATGTTGCTTCTTTAGCGGAATCCAAACGTCGTGACTGGTCAAGGTCACGGTTCAGCCGGTAACTGGATCCTTGTCTGGTTTTAAGACTCTGAGAAATAACGCCGACATTTTCCAGTCGTTTTTGATTTGTAGCAGCGAAGACGTGGCTCAACAGTGAGAGAGAGAGAGAGAAAGAGCACCATGGGAGTGTTTGCCTGCAGCCATGACAGAAAGAGCTGCAGAAACGCAGCAGGGACCAGTGATTTACTCCCCCCATCCCCCCCCACACCCTCAGAGTCGTCTGCAGTGTTCGGGTGCTCGCAGCAGAGTGTCCTTCCTGTCTCCTGTCTCTCCTTTCCCTCTGAGTCTAGTCTGCAGGAAATAAAGGGCTTCGTTAGGAGGTCTCCGGTGTCCGCCGGGGTCATGTGGGGTACCAGGAAGGGCTGAGAAGCTGAACCGGATTCCAGCTCAGTCACTTAGTGAGGGAGAGGTTGTCGCTGCAGTAGAGAAGAGCTCAGTCCTGGGGCTGACGGGGCTGATTCCTCCCGTGTGTCCACCTCATGTGTTTGTTTTAACCAGGGCATCACTGTGTGTCTGGCATCCTGCACACACACACACACACACTCTGGTGTTTATGACCCGCTCTGTGGGGAGCGCGCTCACTACCCCCCACCGAGGTGCAACAGGCTGTTGTGTAAATAATCCTTTAGTCCCGGCCCGCGAAGGCGCTTTGATTTTCTCTGTGTGTGTGTGTGTGTGTCCTGGCTGGTTCAGACGTGGTGCTCTCCGTCCCGTGGTACGTGCCGTCAGACAGACGTTACCGTTAAAACGACATGGCTGCGTCTCCGGTGTCGGGCCTGGGGCAGCTGTTTGACGTGATGTGACCCCAGCGAGTGTCATTCATTTGTTTTTACTGCTTCTCCCTCACGCTGCCTTCCTCTTCCGTCTAGTCGTCAGAACCAGTTGAAGGATCAGGCCCAGCAGGCTCTGGTGTCCCCCGGTCAGCTCCCAGAGGAGGCCGAGTGCCTCACGGTGCCCAAGTACAAGCGAGACCTCGTTCAGAAGCTCAAGATCCTGCGCCAGGAGCTGTCCCAGCAGCAGCCTCAGGCTGGCCACTGCCGCATTGAAGTGTCCCGCGAGGAGATCTTTGAGGTGAGGAGGGAAAGGAACAAGCTTAGTCCTGTCGCCGTACGGTCTGACGCTGTCGAGCGGTGCCTGTTATTAGAAGCACTCAGACAGAGGTGCATAATTTAACCCAGAGGGAAATTCACTTGTCACAGCCCGAGCATGCTCACACAAATCAAAACGCTAGACAAGCAAGGAAATGTAATATTGCACAACCATCTGCCCGTTTTCCCCGAAACCGAGGCCAACAGATTTACATTAGTTACCGCAGGCGATTAACGATATCCACCAGCGCTCTGCTGGTCCTGCGAGCGGAGCACAACAGAACGAGCAGAGCTGATCCAGAGCTGCTTGTAATTAGTCGAGTTATTTATGGACTCACTCGAGCTCCGTTAAACATTCTCTGAAGTTCTTTCCCCCACTTTCCTCTCGTCTGCCCCAGAAAGGTCATTGCCCAGAGCCGTTTGGCAGAGCGTCTCCTCTCGCTCACACGCGCACACGGTTATCTATGATGTGTGAAGCTCTACAATCTAAAGCAGACGTCTTGTTCTCAGCAGAATAGTCTTTTTTCCTGCAGCAGCATCAGAGCAACAACACCTGCAGACGTGACCCTCGTAAAATATGCTCCGGAATGTGTTGGAGCAGCCGCGTCTGTTAGTGGCAACCAACACATTTTTGTTGGCTGATCTCAACGCGAGACGGGGCGGGGTGGGTGCGGAGGGGAGGACGGGCAGAGGACGTGTTGAGGTTGACGTGAGTGCAGCTTAAAATACCGAGTGAACAGACGAGTGTCGGCTGGTGCAGGCAGAACCGTGTTTTTGTGTGTGTGTGTGTGTGTGTCTGCTGTCGCGACAGACCGAAGTCTGCTGGGTGCAGATGATGACGTGCACGTGTCTGTGTTGCAGGAGTCATATCGACAGGTGATGAAGATGAGGCCGAAGGACCTGTGGAAGAGGCTAATGGTGAAGTTCAGAGGAGAGGAGGGGCTGGACTATGGAGGCGTGGCCAGGTACGGGGGAGCAGGTTCAGACATTTTAGTGTAGCTTTTTACCTGCGGGAGAAGTTTCACCAGCTTTCTTAAAGCGGCTTCGTGTGGTGCAGCTCCACCCGACTGTCTGACTGCGCATGATGGCAGCAGTCAGGCCACATGGGGGAGAGGTGTCCATCGAGTTTCCAGCAGAAACACATGGTCACGCTCAGGTCTGCCTCCTAGTGGACACCACCTGCTTCGACCTGTTCTTTAGGTGTGAAGAAGGAGAAGAGGTAACGGCTCTCTCTCTGTGTTCTCCTCCTCGGTGCAGAGAGTGGCTCTACCTGTTGTCACACGAGATGCTGAACCCGTACTACGGCCTGTTCCAGTACTCCCGGGACGACATCTACACGCTGCAGATCAACCCCGACTCTGCCGTCAACCCTGTGAGTCACAGCCGCCGCAGATAACGCAGGTGTTTCAGCCTGGCGCCACAGCTTCTTGTTCTGTCAGAGGCTCAATAGGAGCTGGATCTCAGCTCAAACATGCTGCTGTCTGTTCATTTGGACACTTTTGCCTCCCTGCAGGAGCACTTGTCCTACTTTCACTTCGTGGGCCGTATCATGGGGATGGCAGTGTTTCACGGCCACTACATAGACGGAGGATTCACTCTGCCCTTCTACAAACAGCTGCTGGGAAAGCCCATCACTCTGGACGACATGGAGTCTGTGGACCCCGACCTGCACAACAGCCTCGTCTGGATCCTGTACGTAAAAGACTCGTTACCTCGAGTCGAAAGGGAAATATTTCCCTCGCGTTTACGGAGCTTTAAAGCAGCGTGAGACCAGTACATGTTTTCTGTTTTATGTAAAGCTCTGTGGTACTGTGAGGACAGCGCCCCCCAGTGGTTCTGGCTCAGTGTGTTTATTGGTGCAGTTAAAGCTGTAACGAATCGAACGAGAGATCCCGAATAGTCAGACCCACAACGCAGAAATGTGATCTCACCGTCACTACACGCACACGTTTCTCTCTCTCTCCAGGGACAATGACATCACAGGTGTGCTGGACCACACCTTCTGCGTGGAGCACAACGCCTACGGAGAGATCATCCAGCACGAGCTCAAGCCCAACGGTAAGAGCATCCCCGTCACCCAGGACACCAAGAAGGAGTACGTGCGGCTCTACGTCAACTGGCGTTTCCTGCGAGGCATCGAGGCCCAGTTCCTGGCTCTGCAGAAGGGCTTCAACGAGGTCATCCCCCAGCACCTGCTCAAAGCGTTCGATGAGAAGGAGCTAGAGGTGCGTCCGCTGTGTTTTCGCCTTCCGTGCGCCTGCAGGTACTTTGAGTTTAACTGGCTGACCTGAGTTCTCTGCCTGCAGCTGATCGTGTGCGGCCTGGGTAAGATCGACATCAACGACTGGAAGTCCAACACGCGGCTCAAACACTGCACTCCGGACAGCAACATCGTCAAATGGTTCTGGAAAGCCGTGGAGTCCTTCGAGGAGGAGCGCAGAGCCCGGCTGCTGCAGTTTGTCACCGGCTCCTCCAGAGTTCCTCTGCAAGGCTTCAAGGCCCTCCAAGGTAACCGTAGAACGAGTGAAAACAGGTTGATGGTCGGATCACGCCAGGTCACCATGACGACGCACTGAGAGTGACTGGGTTCTGTAACACGTGTGGTGTCTTCTGTATGTTTGTTCAGGCGCTGCTGGGCCGCGGCTCTTCACCATCCACCAGATTGATGCCAGCACCAACAACCTGCCCAAAGCCCACACCTGGTAAACACGCCGAGCGCGTTCACAGCAGCCTGATCATGTGACGTTTTATCGCCTCTGTGTCAGCGGTTTCCCTCCTTTCTCTTTTCCTCCCTCTTAGTTTCAATCGGATCGACATTCCTCCCTATGAGCTCTACGACAAACTGTACGACAAGTTGCTGACGGCCATCGAGGAGACGTGCGGCTTCGCTGTAGAGTGAGTCACAAGCTCCCCACCACCACCACCACCCCCGTCGTTCAGCCCCTGCCAGTCCACCCACGCAGGGGGGCGTAGGCGGTTGCTTCGCCCAGAGTCGCCCAGATATCTCAGCGGACATGTGACCGAGCTAACGGAGGCTGCGCAGAGAAGACCAGCCTCTTTTTTTATCTCTTCAGCTGCTAATAACTCCGACTGTTTACTAACTCGTGGAACCTGCAAACTGTGCAGATTCTTCCCTTATTTTCTAAATTGGTTTTAGCGTTTAAAGAACGATGGACTGTATCCATGTAGCAGTGCTCCCACCGGACACGAGGTCCGTCTGCTCTGAGACTACATTAACCAGACTGTTTCTTTTTCCTGCAGTACAGGCTTCTTCCCACACACACAAACACTACATTTGGGGCTGTTGGTGCCTCGGCGCGATCGCTCCGTGGTCGTCCGCGACGCCCGGAGACACGGGCAGCGCATGGGGCGGAGCCCGCTCCAAAGACGGCAGCTGGGCCTCGGCGCTCGCATTCACTCAGTAAAACGTTTGACAGCTAGTTTTGTTTTGAAATTAAATAAAATGAATGCATAGTTTGCAATGTGTTATTTTTATATAACGGGGAAAACTGAAGAAGAAGAAACAATAAAAGTCTATATAATATATCTAATTTATTGCTGTTCTATTTCGAAAGCCCCTTTTCATTGTTTCAGAACATAAAATCCTTTAAATGTTAAGTGTTGAAATAATGACGCTCGACTGACTTTCACTAGAGAATGCTGTGGTTTTTATTCCTCGACGCCTCTCTCTGACTTTGCACGAGGAGGTTTGTCATACAAGCAAAAACAAAATCTAGAATCACAATATCCAGAGTGCCATAAACAAAATGAGTGAATGGATTTTTGCAAAAACTGAACAGACCCTTTAATTCAGTTGGTAATTTTCCCTTCTTGTACTTTATCAAAGTTTGTTAGTAGCTGGGCTATTTTATCATTTTGATTATTATTATTACTACAGGTATTATTGTCACTAGCATGCGACCTACCATTAATGTCTAATAGTATTCTGTTCCATAATAATCGATTCTGTGCTGCCTCCACGTCGTTAAAGAGAAAATCCATGTGGTGCTAAAAAGCCTTTTCCACTTCCCTGACGTACTTCTGCTTCGCGCGCAGCACACTGCTCGTACCCGCGGGAACCCGGAGCCGCCCCGGGGGCCACGTGCTCGTGTAGTCTGCTGTCGCCTCATTTACAGCGAACTGGTTCTGATTGTTTGTCTTCATCTGCAGAATGTTGTTTGAAAGGAACCCCCAGTAGATGTTGCATGTGTCCACGTGTGTTTTCGGCTGGATGAGTTGAACTTTTGTCCTGATGAACTGTTATTTTTGGAGGAAGTAGGGGTGGGGCTTGTTTTCTACTATTAAAAATGAAATTCTTGAATGTTTTCAAAAAGATGCTGCCTGTCTAGCAATCTCTACGACCGCGGACTGTTCTTAACGTTTGCATACACTTAAAAAAATTCTCTCTCTCTCTCTCTCTCTCTCTCTCTCTATATA
>JAUMTR010000026.1:16635083-16660414 GCA_032270685.1 Microctenopoma stevenorrisi | reverse complement strand
ATATATAAATAAGAACTGTTTGTTGATTAAATTCTTCTGTTGACGAGTGTATGCAGAGTGAAAAGTGTCCTCAGACGGTGCTTTGTACAGAAATAAGATATTGTTGATACATGTGGATCCAACAACCTGTAATTTATCATTAACTTAAGGAGAAAAAGAAAGAGGTGTTTTTTTAACCACCAGATATATTCGCTCACCTCTGAGTCCAGTGCACAAGCAGGCGGCCCACCTGTCTGCTCCGACGCCACGTCGCTCAGCAGAACCTCGCAGCTGCCTCCCGCTGAGCAACCCAACTTTTCATTACTGAGGAGAGACGCCGCTTGTTGTTTTTGGTTTAGTTTGTTTCATAGCATGATCCACTAACAGGACTATATCTCTCATAGCTGACTGATGCAATTTGATGTATGTTAACACTATCATTTTGTAAGAGTATTTTATTTTTGTGTGTAATTAGTTCTGATTAAACTTGCCTTTGTCTAACAATGTAAGGCCTTGTACAAACTTACGTCCCGTCTTTTTTTTGTTTCAGCTGTCAAAAATAATCAGACTTTGACCAATATTCAGTTTCAGCGGCTGGTAGCTCAGTGGGTTACGCGTCGGACTGTGTGTGTCGCTTTGGATAAAAGCGTCGGCCATGCGAAGTAAAGTTTTCACAAATGCTGCAGACGCAATGCTGGGATGTCAGAGGTTTTTATTCGTAAATAAGTTTTAATCTGCTTAATTTCAACTCCATCAACAGCACATTGAAAACAAGTTGGGTCTGGTCCCACAAAGGCAAACTAAAAGCATCACCTGAGCATCTGCAGCCCATAGAATCTGGTTTTGGAGCCACGTGGATGACTTTTTCTTCAGGGTGGATGTTCAGGTGCTAAACGTCACCTGCCTCCAGTCCAGATGTCTGAGCGGCCTAAAGATGCAGCACAAGTCACCACTAATGGGTTCAATGTTGTTAGAGTACTAACTGCTGTCTGCTCGGTTCCCAGTAGAGTCCAGCGTTAAACATGCTGCTGGCATCAAATTCAAAACGGGCATAAAGCACATGATGATGGTGTTTCAGTCCTGTGCTTGTTGATTGGGCCTTTGCTGCAGCAGTTGGTTCCGTACGGTCTCAGAATCAATGTCAGTGCTTTACATCTGAATGGAACGTGTCCCTGACCTCCCACAGTGTTTTCACTGGTTCCCCAGATTCAAAGCCTGGCAGATGGCTGGGGGACAATAGAGGGGAATGTGTGTGTGTGTGTGGGGGGGTTTCATGATGCAGAGATTAAGTGAACCCACAGTGAAGCAGACTTCATCAGTACGGCAGCATGTTGGATCCACATCTGTCTTTAACAACAGCCAGGTCTCATATAAATTGATTTGTTGTTGTTGTTGTTGTTCGTGTTGCCGGATACTTTCCTAAAGTCCTTCACAGTCTCTCTCTGTGTCTACAGAAAAACTGCGACGCCTCAGCAGTTTGAGTTTAGCAAATCAAGTGGATAAAAAAACAGCGGACTTGTCCTTTAAGTGAATTTTCACCACATTAAAATAAAACCAATTGTCCCATGTTCGAGGTGGGGTTGAACTCAATGACGTCACTTACCGTAATACATCGGAAGCGCAGTCAGAAGCCGCGTCACCAGTTTCTATGTCTCACATACTCATCCGCTTTCTTTTTGTTGTAATAAAATAGATCCAGCTCCAGGTGTTTTGTTTTCAGGCGAGTGGAAAAATAAATGAATAAATCAAACTGAAAGTCAGATTCTACCTACATAAACAATGTTTTCTGTCGTTATGTCAGACCCGAGAAAGTCCCCTGGAATTGAAGGCGAAACATTGTCAAGGAACTTAAACAAATCGAGTTGGCACTAAAAACTCTTTGGGGTTTTCTGTCCTCTATACCTCGTTATGAAGTATTTAAAATTTGGCCCCTGTGTTTGTTTGTTCAGTAGTTTTTAGACCTTTTTATTTGAGAATCACTGCTAATTATTCCTTTAAACAGTTTCACTGGGGGTCTATTTTCTTAGTCTCGAGAAGCTGAAGTTCACAGCGGCGTATGAATCCATCGGAAGGGTGACTTCCTCTTCCCATATAAGCCGGGCCTCGTTTTCGCATTACCGGCATTTCGGAACAACTGTCGCTCGGGTTTTCTTTCTAGTCAGCGGCCGAGCCTCAGCTTAGAGTATTTATCTTTTTTATTTATACCGTTTGTTTAAAACATGCCTGGATACGCCGACAGAGACCGCGGCAGGGACAGAGATAGAGACAGAGGGTGAGTATGTTTGTCATGTTTCAGGAATTTTTCTTTTTGTCGTGATCTGTAAAAATGGCCGACAACAGTCGGAGCCGTAAAAACGAGCAGGTTCTTGGAAATGTCCGACTTTAAGCTTTGATTTAAGGGAAGAGGCCTCGTTCTTCGGGTGGGTTGTCCTTTGGGAGCCGAGCTGTCCGCACTCGTTCTGGTTGTAGTAACTGTTGGGTTTATTAACCCACACAAGGCCCGGGCGGCTGAACGGCTCCGTTGTCTTTGGCTCGAGGCCTTCACCGGCCTCGTGTCCCGCTACAGCGGCTTCCGCTAGCTTCGTTAGCTAGCACGTCTCACCCCGCGGGAAACAACAGCTCTGTTGGCTGCTGTTGGCGAGAGCTGCCTGTCGGCCTGGTTTATATGTTAGTGTGTCAGATAAATAGGTTTGTGCTTGGTGCTGATGCTAACGCGGCCGCTCGCCATGTGGCAGCCTGAGTGCGGACACAAAATGCCGGGTGTCTTTTCCATTGTTCCTCTGCTGGCTGGAAAGAACATGGCAGCTGTTTAATGGTCGCCTCTAAGGTGGCACTCTGCTTGTTCTTAACCTCGCGGTGTCGACTCGCCCGAGCCCGGTGTGACTGTTAACGATGTTTATTCGCAGCTATGGCGGTGGACCTCCTCGCTTCGGCGGTAACCGCGGCGGTGGTGGAGGAGGCGGCGGCGGCAAGTTCGGCAACCCGGGCGATCGGCTGCGGAAGAAACACTGGAACCTGGACGAGCTCCCGAAATTTGAGAAAAACTTCTACCAGCAGCATCCCGACGTTGGGCGCAGGTCTCCGGTATGTAGTCGGCGTGTCCGCTGCTGTTATGCAGCACTAGCGCACACGTGCGCCTCCGGCACGTGTTGCTGTTGCGCAATCGATACTGAGATATTTTTATTTCATCTTCCAGCAAGAAGTTGAACAATACAGAAGGCAGATGGTCATAACCGTGAAGGGGAGAGAGTGTCCGAATCCCATCACAAAGTTCCACGAGGCCAGTTTTCCATGTAAGTTTAAATCCAGTGAATCTATTTCAAGTAATACGTGTTTGGAGTGTTTCACTTAACCATTGCTCTTTTCTGCAGCTTATGTGATGGATGTGATCAACAAACAGAACTGGACTGAACCAACACCCATCCAGGCTCAGGGCTGGCCTCTGGCTCTGAGTGGGAAGGACATGGTTGGCATTGCTCAGACTGGATCTGGCAAAACTCTTTCTGTACGTCTTCTATCAGTCCCTCACAATGTCAACAAGTACTGATCTGACTTATTCTGCTTGTAGTGATCCTTTTGTTTTGTTCAACAGTATCTGTTGCCCGCCATCGTGCATATTAACCACCAACCTTTCCTGGAACGTGGAGATGGTCCAATTGTAAGTCACATTAACTTATTTTAAAAAATGTTTTCGTTTTACGCTTCAATGCACTAAAATGGTCAGATTTTCATGTCTTTTAATCAGAAGTTGGTCATTTGCACCAAGTGATCTGCTGCTTGTAACGTCTGTAAATAATTTTGTTTGTTGTTCCCTGGTGACAGTGCCTGGTACTGGCCCCTACCCGTGAGCTGGCTCAGCAGGTGCAACAAGTGGCTGCAGAATACGGTAGAGCTTCTCGCCTCAAGACTACTTGCATCTATGGAGGTGCACCCAAGGGCCCCCAGATCCGGGACCTAGAAAGAGGTGTGGTAGCCGGTTCTGTCTCACATCCATAAACACCTGCACTTTGCAGTTTCTGGAGTTTTATTTTTACCTCTCGTCTTACAGGTGTGGAGATCTGCATCGCCACTCCAGGAAGACTGATCGACTTCCTCGAGGCTGGGAAGACGAACCTCCGTCGGTGCACTTATCTCGTCTTGGATGAGGCCGACAGAATGCTGGACATGGGCTTCGAGCCACAAATCCGGAAAATTGTTGACCAGATCAGGGTAAGTAACGCTAAAGGTCTTCACACTAGCAGTATGTGGCTTTCAGGGACAGTGTGGCTAACTGCTGCTGTTTCACAGCCTGACCGCCAGACTCTGATGTGGAGCGCCACTTGGCCTAAAGAAGTGCGTCAGCTGGCAGAGGACTTCTTGAAGGAGTATGTGCAGATCAATGTCGGCGCCCTGCAGCTGAGTGCCAACCACAACATCCTGCAGATCGTAGATGTCTGCAATGACGGGGAGAAGGAGAATAAGTGAGTTACATCCATGGCTGTGAGAACGTTCATTGATGTCCTAATAAATGATGCTAACGTGACGCTCTCTCAGATTGATCCGCCTGCTCGAAGAAATCATGAGTGAGAAGGAGAACAAGACCATCATCTTTGTAGAGACGAAGAGAAGGTGTGATGACCTCACCAGGAGGATGAGGAGGGATGGGTAGGTACTTGGATATGGATTCCCCGCCCTGACGTAGTTCAGGTTCGTGAGTCACTGAAGTTGCGACTTTATTTTTGTCAGGTGGCCAGCGATGGGAATCCACGGAGATAAGAGCCAGCAGGAGCGGGACTGGGTTCTGAATGGTAAACTTGCATCACTGAGACTCTGCTGGTTTTTATGCACCGCTCATCTCTTACAAGATGCTAAACGCATTCTTCAACTTGTTTTTGCAGAGTTTAAATTCGGGAAGGCTCCAATTCTCATTGCTACCGATGTTGCTTCCAGGGGCTTAGGTCAGTATCCTCCCTGAGCACTCTTATGCTCTAATGCATTTCAAAAAGAAAGTGAAGTTGCTTTCTTTAACTCTTTTGCTTCTTTCTGAGTTTCTCCCCTGACCTGAAGGAGCAGTCTTTATGGCAGGGCCTTGGCATGACAAGCCCAGGTCTCCAGAGGGGGAAGGAGGATTCTTGGAGGTGTCCTGACTGGCGAGGCACGGTCTCCCAGTCGTGCAGATATTCAGAGGTGACCAGGCCCAAGTACAGCATATAACGCACTGGCCTGCCTAAAAAGGGGGGCGAGTTGAGGTTCCTCCCCCATATGCCCGCCTGTTCTCTAGCAATGGTTTGGACTGCTTCACACACCCAGGCTCTGTAACTGTCCCAGCTCAAAGCCCAGCTACACTGTCTCCTATTGTCTTGCATGTATGTTTGGGCGCTGCATTGCAAGCTATTCGAGCCATTTGGACGGAGCTTTCTGTTTAGACTCGTTGTAAAGCATGGGTGGCGATGATGTCGCAGTTTCCTAAATCTCTGTCGGGAGAGCAGTCTGTCAGATCGATCAAACCTTCACCTCTGTTATGACATGGCTACTGGCGCTTTTGGTGACAGTGGGACATGCTAGTTGGACACACTTGGACAAATCCAAGTTCACACTCCTCCCTCGCCTGCGTTTCAAAGTCATGTCGAGACCTGCCAACGAGAGACATTATGATCAAGTGAACACTGGGTCTGGTCTGGAAGTATTCTTGCCATGCTGAGGGTGGGGATGCACCGTTTGTAGGCACCCTGCAAATCGGTTCAGATCTACACTTGGCAAGAGACACTGAAGTGGGAGCTTTGTAGCAAACTTCTCGTATGTGAGACGACGGGACGTGGGTTCAGACTCTAGGAGGCAGTAGTGTGCTTAGCAGCTCTACTGAGGGTCACTTGACAGTATGAGGGGTGTGTGCTGCAATGGGAACGGACTAGTGAATGCATACTCCAAAAAAGGGTAAGGTTTCCGATCCGTCGGAGGGTGGTTTGTCTCAGGAGGGAGGGTTTTAGTTGTACCCACTGGATTGGAAGTGAACGGAGTGTGCATCGTTTCTCTTTTCCCACCGTAGTCTCCCCGTGGAGTAGACGTGTCAGTGTATTGTCTAATGCGCTTTCTTGCAGCCTGGGGGGTTTATCAGCCGCCCTCGCCTCACGTTGGTACTAACTTGGCCTTTTTGTTTTTGATCTGGTTGTCGTGGTGGTGCTGGCGCACGTCCTCGTGTGCTACTTTTCCTTTATGCCACACTGCAACGCAATCTCACAGATGTTGAAGACGTGAAATTTGTCATCAACTTTGACTACCCCAACAACTCAGAGGACTATATCCACCGCATTGGCAGAACAGCTCGTAGCCAAAAGACAGGCACTGCTTACACGTTCTTCACGCCCAACAACATGAGGCAGGCCAGCGACCTCATCTCTGTGCTGCGAGAGGCCAACCAGGCCATCAACCCCAAGCTCCTCCAGATGGCAGAAGACAGAGGAGGTAAATCTAATTGGTGAGACACAGAAACCGTGCTGTGTACTGCAGCCATTCTTTCTCTCTTCTGTCCCGTGGCTTATCGGTGTCTTTTCGTTTAACCCTTTAAAGCCAACGTGTTTTCCTCTGCAGGTCGTTCAAGGGGCGGGCGCGGTGGTGACTACAGGGATGACCGTCGGGATAGGTATTCCTCTGGGAGGCGCGATTATGGCGGTTTTAGAGACAGGGACAACAGAGGGTTTGACAACGGACCAAACAAAGCTTTTGGCACAAACGCACAGAACGGAGGCTATGGGGGGGGCAACGCCAACAGTAACGGCTTCAGCGGCGGCAGCTACAACGGTAACGGACAGTCCAGCTTCAACAACCAAGCCAGCGCCTTCGGAGGTCAGAACAACTTCCAGGGTGGCGTCCAAAACGGTGCAGCCCACACCCCCTTCCCCTTCCCCCAGCCACAGGCTCCACAGCAGCACCCCCCGCCGCTGGTGCCCTACCCCATGCCGCCTCAGTTCTCTCAGTAAACACACACTTGGAAAAGTAACTTATTGCTTTTTGTCTTGTTCTAAGTTCGATACTTAATCCAGAGTTTTTGTATTTACGCCACAGGGTCACGACAACGTCAGCCTCTATCAAGCCTTTTAAGATCTGCAGCGCAGCACTAGTGGCGCTGCACCGTTTCTTATTTAATTTGTTACATTCCTCGGTTATGTTTAGTTATGTTTTGTACTAGGTAATTACAACTATAATGGGATTTTTCATGTGTATCATTAAGTGATTAGCTCCTACCTTGGAAGTGCACTGCATGATCTTTCCAATAAAAAACAAAACCAAGACATTTGCTGGTGTTTTTATTTGACTGCCCACCAGGCGTCAGAGTTTACGCTTCACGCTGATGTTCTACCTGTGACGCTGATCCGGAGCTCAGCTCAGTCTGTCAGACATTTACATTTTACTACACATTCCTGAGCAAAGGCGTGACGAGGGCATCGCTGCAGCAGCGGCTGAAGTCTGGGCACGAGGATGTGTGTAAGGTAACGTCCACTTATGTCCTGTAACCTGTGTTTAATGAACTTTGAGGGAAGAGATGCTGTGAAATCGTGTTTCAGGTAAAGTGATTTGTCCCCCCCCCATCTTTGTGTAGTTCAGCGGTTTAATTTGAGTCGTGTATAAGACGCAGCATAAATCTTCCTGGTTAAATCTGTGGTTACACACTTTGCATCTTTTGCTGCTTTACAACGGATTTGGGCCTAGAACCGTTGTCATCTCGGCCTGGACGGGGTCACAGGTCAGCAGATGCCGAATAGAGCTCTCTGGGAGCGGCTGATTTAAACAAGCATGACCTGTGAGTATGTGTGGAACGCTGTGTCAATAGAAGTGAGAAGTGACTTGTGTGTGTTGGCCACACCCCACCGCTGACGGCGTTTCCAGGACCAAACCTTCACATGGACAAAATTAATGTGGATGGAGTTTAATCTGCAGCTCGACTGAAGGAAAACAAACGAGTGTATTTTGTGGTTCAGAGAATGAAATGTCACGTGGTTTGACTGCTCAGGTGTTAATGTGTCCCATGATAAATACATGACCCAGATTATTAATATCGTGGTAAACAGAGTAACGAGCTTTTCCATCAGAAACCAGATTTCATCTTTATCACTGGTACCATGAGGTGATACCTGGACCCCACAGATGCTGGGCGGCTCATCAGCACGCGCCACTGGTGTTGACCTAAAGACAGACATGACTAGGAGAGCTGGGCAGGACCGTCCAGGATCCTCCACCCACCTGCTCCAGGTGGAGGAGGCCCTGTGCTTTGAGCAGTGATGAACTCAGACTGAACCAGTCCTTTCAAAATACCGCTAGAAGGTGAAAGACGAGTGGGACAGGCTGTCTTCCGTCTCGTCACTCAGTCCCGTCTGTGGTTAACTCCTCCCCTCTCTGCAGGTATGTGGGTGTGGGTTTGAGGAGTAACTGCTGTGGGTGTGTGTCCGACACACCCGCTGCAGGCATGAGACGGAGCAGCCTGCTGAACCTGGTGGAGGCGCTTCACTGTGAATATTTCATATGTGTGTTTTCTACTCAAAAAAACACACAGAAAATTCTGTGCGTGCACTTTTGCCGACTCTCTTTGTTATCAGCTCTGTGTGTGAACGCTGCATTCCTCACGATAGACCTTGACACCTGTGCAGCAGAGATAATTTCTCAGGGCGTGTGACGGATCACCACTGATACTCACACACGAAAACTCTGCTCTACAGGACGAATCTTAATGTGAAAGGTTCAAACTCTGTCGGCTGTGCATGTTCCCCAACCCTCTGCTGTAAACGTCTAGAAACAGAACCAGCAGTGACGGATCTGTCCCATTCCTCCAGGATCACATGTGTCTGAGCTGTAAATAACAACCTCAGCAAGAATTCCCAATATATCGTGTTTATTCAGATTACCTTCATTTTCAATATAAAAATAAACTCAATCAAAGGTAAAGGTGGGTCAGATTCAGAGCAGTAATAATATTCGTATGACACGAATGTCTGTCCACGTCTCCCATAGTTCGATGGCGTCTGGCAGAAAGGATCTCGTGTGGTTTCTGAATACAAGACGAAACAGTAGCAGACATCATGCTGTGTGTGTGAAATATCCAAACGACTGTTACTGTCAGTGTTGCATCACTCAGGTATTATCATAATAATCATAATGATAATAAGAATAGTAGCTGGTCCCGTGTTGCCTCTCAAACAGGTTTCCTTCCAGAACCTCTTTGTATCAGGCTCCATTCCCCCCCCCATCCCTGCCCCATAGCATGACGCTGACACCACCGCGCTTCACCGGGACGGTACCAGCAGGCGACCACAGAACCTTTGTCCTCGTGTCCTCGAGTCTTTAAATGTTTTTTTCTAGTTGCTGTCTGAACGCTCGGGCAGAAAGACCTGAATGAACAGTCACATTAGGAGGTTTGATTTTTGATCAACTGAAACAAACGTCATCATCGTCGTTGTTGTTGTTGTTGTTGACATCACTGGTTTATTGATGAACCCACAGTTTACCTGAAGCAGACCGGTGAAACTACTCGACTGACTTCCTGCAGAAAGAGCTGCCAGAGATTTACAGAGGGAGGACTGTGACTGCGGAACAGGTCCGCCCGGTCTGCTCCCCCGCTGACACACCTGCCGGCCTGGGAGGAGCTGAGACAGGTGGACGCTCCTTAACCTGCGGGAGGGAGACGCCACAGGAGACAGTGAGAGGAAGAGGAGAAGACACACAGTTGGACTCTGAACAGCCCCCTCCCCAGCAACATGTCGAAGATCAGTCCCGTGAAGCTCAGCAAGTGAGTTTGAAGCGTTGCTCTGTGTGTGTCACGTTTCCAGTCTCATGTTTCTGTCTTTCTGGCTTCTCCCCGTCGCTGACGCACGCTCGTCTTTCTTGAAGTATTTTGACCAGTGCTGGGGGGCAGAGAGGGCTGTTTGTTTCTCCTGGATACCAGCTGTGGGACATGTGTGGTTCCTCAGGGACGCTGAGTGAAAGCGTTGTGTGTGTGTGTGTGTGTGTGTGTGTTTAACAGGAACGTAATGAATCCACTTTACTCTGATTCCATGTTACTGACTGTTCGTGTAGGATCTCTCCCCTGGATCGTTGCACTCATTAAATCCATTTCTGGTGCCACTGAGCTGATCAGAGTGCAGCTCGTGGTCGTTCTGTGCAGCTGAACGTGTGGACTCTTGAAGTTGCGCAACATCAAATCAAGTCTTCCTTCAAGTGGCTAATCAGGTGTTTATCTCCTCTGGGTTTCACCTGTAACCCCTTGGAGGCAGTGTGTGTGAGGGGGGGTGTGCCTTGAAACCAGGAGAAGACGGGAGAGCATGAAGGAGTGGCAGGGCAGAGTGTGAGTGTGTGTGTGTGTGTGTGTGTCACCGCAGTGACACCTGAGCATTAACGGAAGGAGTTTTACAGCAGATATAAGAAATGGTTGGGGGGGTGTTGACCTTCTGTTTCCTCCCGTGCAGTCGTCAGGACTGAAGCAGCAGCTGTGGGACTTATTATTCTCAGTATGGATTCATCTCATCTCTCGTTAGAGATCCACTGATTGTTTGGTTTGTAATAAATGAGAAAAGAACAAATGCAGCCTTAGTGAAGCTCGTGTTTGATTTAAATGTAAGAACTGAGCTCATGAGCCGCATCAGCAACAACAGAGCGTTTAGGTAAAAGTTCTTCGGTATCAGTGGAACCAATAAAAAGAGCTGCTGCACCTACTGTGAGTCACGATGTCTGACTCCACCCGTCGTTCATTTGATAAGAGAGCAGCACAAGGACGACATTCCTGACTACTGATGGTGACGGGGGTGGGGGTGGGGGGTTCACCTGAAAATAAGCCCCTGGGCACAGACAGGGGTGTCCCCCTCCCTCCACCCAGGACTGACGGAGTTTCGTTTAATCATTTGGGGTGGCGTGGTAGTTCAGTTTTTCATCCTTCAACTGTGTCCCCGTTGTTAAGATTCACTGTGTGAAGGCGTTGGGACGAGCCAGCGACCTCAGTCAGTATGAAGTTATGTTTCACGCAGGTCTGCAGGGTCATCAGTCTCCAACAGTGGATCGGTGGAGTAAAAAGCTTCACTGAAGCACAGTGAGAGGAGCAGAGGTGTGGAACGGAGTGAGACACCGTTCAGTTTAAAGATCTGGTACATATTTGTGTTAAAGTCGATAATTATTTAAGTGCGTTCACCTCGACAACGATTTAACCACTACAGCTTTAAAGACGGAACGTGATACAAAAAATTTAAGCACAGTGGGTCCAAAGATCTTTACATATAGTACGAGCAGAGGATGAAGAGGATGAAGGTTTAAAGCCATCACCAACTCAGATAGAGGATTCAATGATGTATTTACAGCAGAAGCTACCTGCTAATCAACATAAGCTGTTCTGGAAGGGAAGGTGATGAGGAAGTTATACAACATCTCAGTAACACAGGAGTGTTTTCTAACTTACTTTACGTGTTAGTCTCACGTTTCTGTCATTATCTGTCTCCAGGAGCCAGGTCACCGATCTGGCTGTGTTGATCGCCCGCATGCAGAAAAATGCAGATCGAGTGGAGAAGAACATCCTGCAGTCAGAGAAGCTGCTGTCTGTGGTATGTATAAGAATTATATATATATAAGTAAACTGACCTGACGTGATGGAGCGGGACACAGTGATGGTTTATTTTGGAGCCGATGCTTTTAGCCAAAGCTAAAGAGACAGTAGATACTACACAAACATAGTGAACTTCAAAGTGACCCGGAGAAGTAGGATGTGGTTCCGGATCAGGAAACACGTTAGAAAAACACTTAAAGTTTTATGTGATGAACTCGGTGCTGAATGTCACTGATGCAGGACTCTGGGCGAGATGTGGAGAAACAGCCGTGGATGTACCAGAAGGAGAACGCCGACATATTGGCTCAGGCTGAGGGGCTGCTGAAGGATCTCTTCATGGACGTGGACAAGGCCAAGAAGCTGCAGCACCCGCAGGCTGGTGACATAGAGAAGGAGTGAGTTTGTTTTGCGTTGTCACAGGCGAGCTATAAAACACACACAAACATCGGCACGCATACCAGGGAACACGCCCTCATCACTGCATCAGACACCGTGCAGAGACACAAACTGACATTTTCACATTCCCTTTCACTGATCCTGCCCGGGTGCACGCTCCCGTGTCTCCTGT
This sequence comes from Microctenopoma stevenorrisi, assembly GCA_032270685.1. Lineage (NCBI taxonomy): Eukaryota > Metazoa > Chordata > Actinopteri > Anabantiformes > Anabantidae > Microctenopoma > Microctenopoma stevenorrisi. The sequence goes on along the minus strand of JAUMTR010000026.1, from coordinate 16,648,310 downwards.
TTCCAGTGTGAGGAATCTGCACCAGCGCTGGGTGAAGGACTGTGCTGCCTACAGGGAGCTGTATGACAAGGTGCAAAACGTGGACCTGACGCAGAAGATCGACTGGGGTCCTCTGCTGGATGAAAAGCTGGTGAGTTCCCGTCGCACCGGCCACTAGAGAGGAAAACGTAGCTGCATAAAGTTGAACAGTTTCCTCCTGTGTGTGGAGCAGAAGCAGGTGGAGGCATATGGACCCAAACTGTCGGATGTAGAGAAGCAGATCGCAGCACATAACATCCTGCACCAGGAGATCGAGGCCTACAGCGCCCAGCTGCAGCCCAGCACTGTCACCTCCAAGGTAGCACCACCCTGCAGCAACATGCGTGTGCACCCTGCACGAACCGTGCTCATGTCTCTTCGTCGTCTTTGTTTGCAGGAGCAGTACACTGCCCTCAGAGAAAAATGTGCTAAACTCCTGGTGAGTTCTTTTTCCACTTGTTGACTCTGAGGATTAAACGTGTTTATGTAGGTTCAGAGGGATGCGTGTGCGTCGTACGTGTGTGTGTGGAGTGTGCTCATTTTGTCTGCGTCCTCTGCAGGAGAGCTCCCAGCGCAGGCGCAGCTACCTGGCGTCTCTGTACGAGTACATGCAGAGCTGCAGTAAGGAGCTGCTCTATCTGTCCGGCCAGCAGGACAGGATCCTGCAGAGAGACTGGAGTGATCGGATGGTCGACCCCCCAGGTGTGCGCATGGAGTACGAGGTAAACGTCTAGAGTGTGAGTGTGTTACTGTGTCGTCTTGTGATCAGAGGAAGGTTCTGGGTGGAAACCTCCGGTACGTGTCAGTACCTGAAAACTTGGAAATGGTTACACCGGCCGGGTCTCGTGCAGCCAGTTCAGACACTGCTCAGCTGCTGGAGAATGAGATTTGAATTCTTCACACTGCGTCGTGTCTCTAGATCTGATGTTTGTGTTCATTCACAGAAATTCAAAAATAATGGACTGCTGGCCCACGAGAATGAAGTTAACAAGCTGCACGCGGAGGGAATTCGTCTGGTTGAAATGAATCATCCTGGCAGCCCAACAATAAGGGTACGTCTGTCAGCTGAGTGCGATCATTCGCAGGATATCCGAGGGCTGAAAAACTGAATTTAGCTGCGTGCTTGCTGTTTTCATCAGGCACACAGAGACACGGTGCAGGCTGAGTGGCAGGCCTTCCTCAACCTGTGTCTAGCACAGGAAACGCACCTGGACAACATTGAAGACTACAAGAAGGTGCAGAACCTCTGACCGTGACGTTTTATGGCCTTTTTCTTCTGCTAAATCAGACGTCTTCTAACAAGTGACTGTTTGTTTACTGCAGTTCCAGCTGGACGCAGAGACGTTGTCTGAGTCACTGGAGAGACTCTGTGCCACCCTGGACCCAAAGTCCCTGGACAAAATGAGCAACCCTGAGGTCCTGTTGGCGCTGGAGGTACAGGAAGGTTCTGATGTCAGGCTTTTTGTGCAGCCAAAGACTGTCTCAGAAATCGAGTCACAACAATGGTTTCATTTGTTTAAGAATAAAGAGAGAAGGGACAGGGGAGGGGTTATGTGTCACAGTGCAAAAAGCTTTTAGGAAGGAATGCTGGTAAAGTCTGAACGTTGTTTGTGTCGTGCTTGTACCTTCAGGGAGACGAACCAGCACTGAGGAGGAATGAGCAGCGACTGGCCGCCCTCAGAGAGCTCAGCAGCAGCGTTGTGCCTCTGAAGCTGCGACGCATGCAGCCCAGCAAACCCACCACTGCAGTGTCTTTGTGTGACTGGATTGACGAGGAGGTGCGGGAGCAAATCAGCTGTTTGCGTCCTCTCCCAGAAGCGTGACAGTATGCGGTGATCTGATGATCTTCTCTGGTTGTTTTAGGACTCAGTGAGTCGTGGTGAGACGCTCACCATAAAGTCCAACTCTGGCAGTAGAGACTGGAAGCTTCAGACCAGCAGTGGAAAGATCAAAACCCTCCCTGGGGCATGTTTCATGGTGCCACCACCTGACGCAGAGGCACTGGAGAAAGTAAACAGGTACACAGTACAAACCCATTGTTGCTGTGTTGTTGGAAAGCCCAGCTCCAGCTGATGATTCATCTATCTGTGCCCGTTCAGTCTGGACAAAGCGCTGACTGACCTGACAAGTCGTAGATCTGCACTCATGGACTCCTTGAAGAACCCTGCTGTAGAGGTGGTGCGACCTCAGAAGACAGGTGAGCAGACAAACATCTAAACACGCTGATCTTAAAGAGTCCTTCCAGGAATGTCTGGGCCTGTTCAACTCTTCCTTGTATGATTATTGTCGTTCTTCTCAGCTGTGGTACAAAGCGCTCCTGAAGATCCCAAAGCTGCTGAACTCGCCAGAGAACTGGACAGAATCAACAGAGCTCTGGCAAAGGAAGAAAAAGAAATCCTGAGCCGGCTGAGGGCTCCGCTGGACAACCGCAACCCTACACAAGACCTGGAGAACAGGCAGCAGGAGCACGAGGTAAGGGGGGGCGGGGTTCATACTGGAGAAGATCCCAAAGTCTGAGCTCGATTTACTGAACAAGCCGCAGTAACATGGTCAGTGCCACAAACTCACCTCGCTGGCCCAGATAATGTTTTCCCACAGAAACAGAACAAATGAATAAAAGGATCTCGCACATTTCCAGAAATCTGCTCTGGCTGTGAGGAAGCTGGAGTCTGAAAAGGCCACAGTCCAGAGAGACATGGACCCCATTTTGGCCAAGAAACCATTAGGACCCATCGCCTCTCTGCTGCCCGTCAAAGTCAGCGCTGCCAACAGCAAGTTCGATGACATCAACGCACTTCTTGATCTTTATAATAAAAAGTAAGTTAAGAATTCATTATTATTATATAATATTGTGTTATGATATTTTTTATTACATCCTGTGTTTGCCTTCTTTAACCCAGAGCTATAGCCTCCATGTTCCTGGAGAAGAAGATACAGAACGTAAAAGGCATCGTGTCCGGCTTTGAGGAGCAGCTAGCTAAAGACGGCAGCATCCCCAATCAACCCAACGCCCTCCAGAGTCGCAACAAACAGCTGCAGGTACTCTATAATGCGCCTGAAACATGTAGGATCATATGTGGATGTAGAAGGTCCGGCGTCTCAAAGAGATCCAAACATTTGTTTTTCTTTGTCATCAAACAGGTTTTGCGTAAAGATCTAGCTTCAAAAAAAGATGAGCTGAATAACTTAGGCAAAGAGTTGGACCTGACCCAGCAGGCGTGCAGCTCCTTGCAGCGCAGCTTCAGTGAATACTGTCCTGATATCCGCCGCCAGGAGAATGAGGTGAAGCGCCTGAAGAACCGTTACACCACGGTGGATAATCAGCTTCAGGACAGGTGAGGAAAAGACAGCCACTGCAGCATTGTTAGATGCCCTCTAGGTTTCTGTGCTGAGTGTTTTTTCTGCTCCAGGGTTGCTCTTGTACAGGACGCAAACAATAAAAACCAAGACTTTCACAATGCTGTTCAGTCAGTGGATTTTTTCTTGGTCAATTTACCAAATAATGCGATCAAACCTTCTGATGATGGGGCTCAAATAGCAGCCAAGCAGAACTCTCAGAAGGTGAGAGAAAGTATTTCTTATCTCCTCATTTTGTAAACAGACTAACTCAGTGATTAACTATTGTTTTTCCTCATCGTGTTTAGAAAGTGATGGAGGACATCGAGAGGAAATCGGACGATTTAAACCGAGTCAAAAGTCTTTCCCGTGATCTACAAAGCATCTTATATGTGAGCATGTGATTCTTTTCATTCATGGTGTCCAACCTAAACACAGCAGGCTAGAGGAGAAGTGAGTCAGTGTGAAGCAGCTGAAAATGGTTTGGCCTTTTGAAACTGAAACACAGGGCCACCTGCTGCTGAATCCCTGACACTGCATTTGGATTAGTGAGGAAACTGGAAACTGGCATGTTTAGACCTCCACAGGACACTTTGTGTTAGTTTCAGTTCTTTCAGACTCGTTTAATTGACAGTGAAGAAATGGGAACGTTACATAAAAGTATTCCCATTATTGTCATGCTATAACGGATTCTGTTGTTAAATACCAGCGGGAGGGTTGTGTCCAACCTTCAACACAAACTCTCGGATCCGAGTGAGATATAATGAAGCTTCATTGATTTTCTCAAAACAACAGAAATTCAGACACAAACGATTGATAGTGTGTGGTCCTAATGGTTGTTGACTTTCAGGCGTATGAGTTTAAATCCAAAACCTACCGTGGTACTCTGTATGATGATGACGATGAGGAAAATGAGGAGAAACCAATTCCAAAATCAAACCATCAAACCATGGCTCAGGCTGTACAGAGAAAGGTACAATTACATACCAGCCCTCAAACAGAGTTGCCAAGAGCACAGTTGTCTCTGACTAACCTAATGCCTTCTGCTACAGGAAAAAGATCTACTAAATCTTTTTTCTGGGATATCTGCAGAGAACAGCCAGATACTCAACCAGTTAGAGACCGCAAAGAACATCAAGGCCAAGGTATGTAATCACAAGATCAAAATTATATCAGCCATGCAGAAGTTATGGTAGAATAACGCCTCTCTTCTCTTTCCTTCTTTAATTCATGAGCAGAATGAGGAGCAAGTGAGTCAGGTGGTGGTCAGTCATCAGCTGCAGCTACAGAGCCAGCAGAAGGACCTGGATGAAACCGATAATCTGAAAAAGGAATTAAGTGGAGAGACTGCCAGACGTATATCAGCTGAAAAAGACCTTGAAACATATCGCGTAAGGTTTGTGTCTCTGAGGAGTAGGAGAGGAGTGGAAAGGTTGGAGGAGAAGGAGGTGATACAGTACTACCGTGACCCTAAACTGGAGGCGGAAATACAGTCACTGAAAAATCGGATCCAGGATGAAGCATTGAAGAGGTCAAGGACACATGCAGAGATAGAAATTATAAATGAGCAGATTATCAAAGTGGAAATTCAGCTGACCAAAGTCGAACCTAAACTGGTGACCAAAGTGTTGACCGAGTACGAGAGAGATCCTCAGCTTGATAAAGAGGCAGCCAAGATTAGAGATGAGATACGAAGAATACAACAGGAGCTCCAAAAAAGAGGTACCGAGACAGTTAGTCTGAGATCTGAGCTCACGGTTCTGTCTCAGCAACAACCTATAATCAGGGAGATGGTTGTCAAGAAGGAAGTGGTGAGACTTGAAAAAGATCCAGAGATGCTGAAAGCTGTCCTCATGTTCCAGGGTCATATTGCAGAGGAGGAGGTTCGATGCCAATCCCTCAACGATAGCATTTTTAGTACAAGGAGCCAGATTAACACACTGGAAAGAGTTATTCCCACAATCCAACCCAAAATGGTAACTAAGGTGGTGAAACAAATCCAACAAGACCCAGAAACAACTGAGGAGTTCAGGAAACTTAAAATGGCCTTGGAAGAGGAGAAAGATGAAAACACCATCTTGATGAAGGACTTGACCACTCTTCAGCTACGTTTTGATGAACTGGAGAAGCTCCGGCCAAAAGTTGAACTCAAAGAGATCATCAATGAGATATTCAGAGTTGATCCTGAGACAGAAGTCGAGCTGGTACGCCTGAGAAAAGAGCTGCAAGACTGTAGCCGAAACCGTACCGAGCTGGAGAAAGAAATAAGTACAATAATAACAAATTTAACCACTCTTCGTGCTCAGAAACCAAAAGTGGAGTACAAGGAGGTGACACAGGAGGTGATCAAAGAGGAGAAAAGCCCAGAGGTTACCAGGGAATTGCAAAGGCTGAATAACCAAGTCTCTCGTCTACAAATTAATTATGATACCATCTTAGAATTGCTTATCCGACTACGTAAAGAAAGGGATGAGCTGAAAGAAGAAAAGTCCAAAGTAGAGACAAAGCTAGTGAATAAAGAAGTTATCAAATACGAGGATGATCCTCTCCTTGAGAAAGAGGCAGACAGACTTCGGAGGAATGTAAGAGAGGAGATTCAACAGCGTCGCAGTCTGGAGGAGTGTCTCTTTGACCTGCAGAACCAATTTATTATTCTGGAAAGGCAGAAGCCCGAAGAGAAGGTAGTATTTCAGGAAATGGTACGTCTTCAGAAGGACCCCAAGCAGATCCTGGAGCATGAGAAATTAAACAAGACCTTGGATGAAGAAATGAAAACCCGTAGGAAGCTTGAATTAGAGGTCAGACAGCTCAGAGTCCTGATTCAAGAGAAAGAATATACCCTGGCTCAGACAGATGATCGTCAGAGGAAGATTCAAGTCGAGTCAGAGCTCAGGCAAATCAGAGCTCGAATTCTTGAACTGGAAAATGCTCCACCGCCCATTGAGGAAAATATTATCATTGAGGAAGTTCTAAAAGTGGAGAGGGATCCAAAGCTGGATAAACTAACTGAAGGTATTTGCTCTGAATTGGACACTGAGGCCACAAATCTCTCTCGTCTAGAGAAAGAAAGACGAAACCTGAAGGTGAAATTGGAAATTCTGCAAAAAGAGAAGTCAATTGAAAAGGTTGTTTATAGAGAAGTTGTTCGTGTAGAGAAAGATCCAGAAGTGGAAGCTGAAAGGGAGCATCTAAGGGACCTAGTAACACAGGAGAGAAATCTCAGGCGGGACCAGGAAGATAATGTTCAGGACATCAACATTAAAATTGCCCATCTGCATACATCAAAATCTGCAACCTCTCTGGAGGAGAAAGCTATCATTAGTAACAGAGATGCTCTGCAGCGGGAGAAGGAGGATATCCTCAGACAGCTCAAAACTCTAGAGTCTGAACGACATAACATCAGCATCATCTTCCAGCAGCAGTCGAAACTGTTGAGTGAAAGGAACCAGGTGGCACGGCAAAGGAGTGTCAAGGTGTCCTCTGAAATACAACGACTGGAGAAGGAGATCCTAAATGAAAAAGACAAAATAAATCAAAGAGAGACACTCATTATGGAGCTGCAGAGTGGCATAAAGAAAGAAGACCAGACTGAAACTCACACCAGGGAGACAAATCTTTCCACAAAGATTACCATCCTGGATCCAGATACTGGTAAAGACATGTCTCCCTATGATGCCTACTTGCAGGGGCTAATTGATCGTAACCACTACATTCACCTGTCTGAGCTGGAGTGTGACTGGGAAGAGATCACTTCAACTGGTCCAGATGGGGACACAACAATTCTGCAGGATCGGAAGAGTGGGAAGCAGTATGCTGTCAAGGATGCTCTGAAGAATGGTCGCCTGACCCAGTATGATGTGAGCCGCTACAGGGAAGGGAAAATGTCCATTTCAGAGTTTGCCCTTCTTGTCGCAGGAGAAACCAGAAAGAGTTACATACCTGAAATACCAACGCCAAGGTCACCTACAAAACCATACCCAAGCTCTCCCCTAAACTCTATGCCACCCTCCCTGAGATCCTCGTATCCCAGCCTCAACACTCAACTTAGTGGCAGTACGAGCAACCTCTCTTCCACCTCAGCCTCTCTGAGGTCCTCCTACACCAGCCTTAACACTAAACAAAGTGGCAGTTTGACCAACCTCGGTCCTGCTGCAGGTGACGAATATTTTCCAATATCAGGTGTTTTTGACACCACCACTGAAAGCCGCATGTCTGTGAGAAGTGCTCTTACCCGCAAACTGATTGATGCCGACACAGCTCTGAAGCTGTTAGAGGCCCAAGCTGCGTGCGGTGGCATTGTTGATCTCGCCAAAAAGGACAAACTGTCTGTCCATAAAGCAGCTGAAAATTTTCTCATTGACACCAGTCACATGTACAAACTTCTAAATGCCCAGAAAGCCTTCACTGGAGTCGAGGACCCTGTGACCAAACAGCGTCTTGCAGTGGGACAGGCGGCACAGAAAGGGTACATGCCAAAAGAAAATGCCAGGAGGTACATGGAAGCTCAGTGTCTCACTGGTGGGTTGGTGAATCCCAATAAAGCAGGTCGTCTCACTGTCCAACAAGCTCTTGACACCAATCTAATTGACAGTGCAACAGCAGAACAGCTGCAAGATGAGGCGTCCTACACTAAAGAGCTGGTGGACCCCATCACTAAAGAAAATATATCGTACAAGCAGGCAATGGATCGGTGTAAGAGAGACATCAGCACTGGGCTCCTGCTGCTTCCTGCAGCCTCCACCGATTCTGCAAATGCTCCTTCATACTCAAACTATCGGTTCAGCTCTTCTTACAACAAAGTTTAAGTGTGTAGTTTAAGGTGTACCACACTTCATTTTGCTAAAGCTACTGGTGCATTAGGAAGTACAACAACTGGCTCATAACTATACATTTAACATTTAGGAAAGACTGGGGTACATGTGGATCTGCCTTGTTTTCGTTGTTATGTTGGGGTCTACGGTAGAAATGAGGGCAATGTTTGTTTCAAGAGTGTCAAGCTGAATCCTTCATAGGTGCTTAATAAACTCTGTATCACATCACTTTTTTTCTCAAACTCCTTCAGTGTAATTATTGAACTAAATGAAATTCTGTGTGTTCAACGTATGTGGTTAATAACAAAACTGTAAAACTTTCTAATCATGTAGAAATTGTTTAAATGTTTAAAATCAAATATTTCGACAACTCTTCTCCACATAAAGACCATGTCCACTTATTTCTACTAAAAAAATACTTTGCCATCATTACTCACACAAAAATGTAGCTGTTAGCTTTAGCCAGTTTTATGAAGGCCCGCACGCTAACACGTCTATATTGCTTCAGGGATCTGCAGCATGCATTCTTTCATCTCTGGATACGCTCTGAGCAGACTGTGAAGCCATAAGCTAGACAGTGGATTCATGCACAACAGGTTTGTACTGACATTCAGAAATGAATCCATCTTAACTTGGTAAACCTTAAACGTTAACATGTTAGCATTGTCACTCTGGCATTAGCATCTAGCTCACAGCACCATTCTGCAGAGAACGGCCAGGTACTCGTCAAGGCCAGGGTATGTATTTATTAGATCAAAATTGTATGAGCAACACACAAGTTATGGTAGAATAACACTAGCACGCCTGTACAATCTTCCTTTTCTCTCCTCAGTGTTTCCCCAAGGGATCAGTAAAGTATTTTTCATTAAAAAAGTACGTTTGAAATAAGAAAAAAACACAGAGGGAGAATGCGTGTCCAGACGTGACTGGTCCCCAACAAACTGAAACAACATCCTTCACAAAACAGTGAGTTTGTTTAGCAAATGAACCGTACTTAATATTTAATGCTCAGAAATGCAGATGAGTCATTCTTGGAAATGATGGATTAAGGGTACAGATGAAATATGTCTCGTGTGGAGGTAAAGGTTACCAAGGTCAGATCCCATGGTTTATAAATAGACTTGTGTCTAATAATAAACTGCTCAGACAGATGCAGACATGGGAGGAAGCTGGAAGACTCGGACTGTGCCCACTGTTTTTCATCAGCAGGTTTCACCAAATGCACCGCGTCTTCTTAGCTACCTCAGCTGGCCAAGGTCTAAAAGACGCCACCTGAACCCAGTGTGCAGGTACCGCTGTGAGAACATGTCACCTCTGTGCTGGGATGTCTGCCTGACAGATTACCCTGTGACTGAGAGGATCTTTGCAGGATTACTGCACATGAGCCTGTCTGCATGGAGGCTGAAGAGTCCCACGCTGGGTGTGGAGGGGGGTTGAAGGATGTTCCCTGTCGGGTGTCAAATGTACTGTAGGTCCCACATTACTATGTGTCTCTTTTTAGGGGAAATATTTACTGTGCACAAGTTGGACGACACTTAAATCCCTCCAGTTACTGCTGAGGCTGTACTGACGCCCTTTTTCAGTAATTTAACATAAATGAATAAATATTCCAAAGAGGTTCTTCCTGCTATAATTAATCCAAATAATATGAAGTACGGTTTTTTACTTAATGTAAAACGTTAACTGCAGCTGATCCACTCATGCTTTTTAGTTAAAACAACAGGTTGTTTAACGACCCTGAACACATCAGCATCCCGGGGCTGAGTGCGTGTGATAATTGGCAGCTTCCCTTTGTTTCCCTGTATTATTACTGCTGTAATACTAGACGGCAGCACAAAGGATGGTTTAAACCTCTGCGTGCACCTGCCCTGCAATCATGCCAGTACCACCACAACTAGTATTTAACTCCTCGCGTCCTGAACTTCACTCTACAGGTGACAATATCAGGAGCAGTTTCAGGGCTATGAAAAAATCTCCCAGTTAATCAGGGTTCAAACAAACGTGTGGAATTCAGTGCAATAAAACTGCAGCTGACGTTTCCAGTTTCCAGCTGGCTGCGTCAGGGCTGCGAGCCATCTTCAGGCTGCACACATACTCTGTCCGTAGGAGGAAATGGGGCAAATTCACCCAGATGATGAGTGAGATTTCAGTCTGATACTTAAAGACATGTTCTTGTGTTTTTTCTGCATTTTTAGTTGCTGTAAACACTATATACTATAGTAGAGCTACTCTACGTGTAAATACTGACTGAGACTTTAATATCGTGAATATAATAATAATAATATGATATTATAATAATAGAATCTTGCATCAGTGAAGCCCACAATAAAACACGAGCCCTGAATTAAGCAGAACATGACCCGTTTAAATGAGTTTGCTTAATCACATAAGAATTATATGTATGAAAAGACGCCGTTAAAGGTACGGCACACAAAAGAGGATGGACGCTTCTGTTCCTCTTTAATCTAAAGAGAACTTTCTTAAAGTGAAAGTTTATCTCTGACGACGTGGTGACGTGGTCCGACTATAGATTCCTGCGACGCCCTCTGAAAGTTGTGGCTTTATGAGCTCTCCAGCTCTTTTCCAGCTCACAACTATCTGCTGAACTAATTTAAATTCTGCTTCATTTTTCAGGAGCCCAAGTGTAGAGTTTGTCCTTCAGAGGAGCAGGTGCTGCTCACCCTGGCACGTTGGTGTATTAGACATGAGTCAGTGACTGTACCATGAACTAAAGCTCGATGCGTGAATATTAGGCTCTTCCCGCGCTGCCCTGTGTCTCAGAAGGTACAGAACGAGCATAGAGCTGAAAGAACTGTGATCATAAGCTCCAGCAGAATGTGTGGTCGTCGCTTCGTTGGATTAATGTGTTGAATCAAGAAATTCCTTTTCATCTTAAAAACCAGTATAAAAACATTTTATTGAATTTGTGAAACTGTAACAGACACAAACTCAAAAACCAACAAAACAAAGTGTGACTTCACGCGGTCTAAGAAGAACCTGCAGTGGTGCATTGGTTTAGCAGTCTCACTGATCAGTGGATCCTGTTCTAAAGCCCCCACGCAGAGTCGGACGGGCTGTGGTTGAGCAGCTAAAGCACGGCCGCTGACGTCAGACCACAGCTGTGGGAAGATGCTCAGCACGAGACAGATTAATGCACAAGCAGCACACAGCCCGTGTGACTCCACTCACAGAAGTTACTACTCCCACAGGTGAAAAGACTACATCTAATACATCACATTAGCCTAGAGTACTACCTCACTCTGCTCTTACTCAACAATAAGAGAATTACACACATGTAGACAAGAAGGAAACCTGACATTACAAAGACAGACAATCTGTGCAGGTATGTCAGTGTGAGCAAATCAGACATCTACATGTTCGTCAGTCTTTGTCAGTGGCAGAGTCAGAGGATGCTGAGGGAAGCGGATTGCTTCGCTGTTCCGCCTCATGTAGGCGTGGCCGCTGATGGGGTACCACATCTCTGTGAAGGTGAGGCTGGCCACGGTGATGGCGCAGCGCCCCAGCACCTTGAAGCCTGACTTGCGGTAGAAAGGAATGAGGAAGTCTTCGCACATCAGCACCGCTCGGCGCACGTTGGGCAGGCAGCGCAGGTACTGCAGGTAACGCCACATCAGAATGGGACCTTTGCCCTGCTGCCTGAAGGTGCGGTGGACGGCCAGGATGTGGATGTGGACTGTGGAGCCGCACGGCTTGTGGAGAGTCAGCGCTTCCTGTGGGATAGAGATCAGAATTACTGCTCAGGCCTTGGTTTCTCCCAATTTAAACTGGAAACGTGGAGACGTGTCTTACTGTAGTGAGTCTGTCCTGGTCCCAGAGAGAACCGATGATGAAGGCCACCAGCCGGCCCTCCTCAAACCAGCCCATGGACAGCTCTGGACACAGTGTGAGGAAGTGACGCACCTCATCCAGGTGCAGGGGACACTCACCTGACACCGAGATAAACGCTGGGAGAGAGACACAGAGAGACTTTTACGCGCGCTCATCACGCAGTAGTCAGACTTGGGTCTTTTTAGAGCACTCACCTTCTCGCTCGATCTCAAACACGCTGATGGCGTCCTGCGTGTTGAGCGGGCGGACCTCGCTCGCGGGGAGCGTGTGTCTCCTCTGGATGCCGGGGGACACGGACGGTGACGGCTGCATGGGTTTGATGAAAGGCTGCGCGCCCACTACGGACATGGTACGACGCGAACTCCGCTCCTCACCAGCACTTGTCTCGTGTGCGCCTCTGTCGGGACCTGCGAGGAGAAAACCATGATGCACGTCCGTATTTATGGGACTTTTCTCCCAGCTGTGATTCACCAGCTGATTTGCATTTGAATATTTGTTTTTAGTGAATGAATGAACGTCATAACTGTTCGACAATTTACTGAACCCGGTAATTAACTTTGTCCAACGATTGTCTCTAAAACCATTTGGCAGATAATAACATATAATTTTCCCTGAACCACATCCGGCTTCATCCAGTTGATCATTTAGTGAAAAACCAGTTCAACAGAGCTACAAGTTAAATGATGAAAACTGTGTTTAACACGTACCTGTTGTCCGGCTGTTTGTGACCGAGCTCTTGTGAACTGACTTGTTCTCCTTCTGCTGCCCTTTGTCTGTCTCCTCATTATGAAGTGATTATTACTATGAATCACATGATGGAGGATTACAACCCTTTATCTCTCCTCGGACAGAGCGCATCACTCACTGCACTGGAACAGGATTATTATTCATTGTCATTATCTAGTAGTTGATTTTGACACATTTGGCATTTTTAGATTAGCTGCAAGTATGTCCCATCAGTGGTGGAAGAAGAATCTGATCTTTAACTACAAGAAAAGAGAAAAACGTTTATGTGTGATTATTACCTCCCCCCTGCTCTTCTCCCTGTACACCAGCTGCTGCACATCCAGCCACGACTCATGATGACACCACCCTCCCTCATTGGACTCATCTGGGATGGTGATGAGTCTGCATAGAGGAGAGAGGTGGACCGGCTGGTGTCCTGGTGTAGCACCAACAACCTGGTGCTCAACACACAGAAGACAGTGGAGAT
>JAUMTR010000026.1:16610259-16631618 GCA_032270685.1 Microctenopoma stevenorrisi | reverse complement strand
CGCCAGGGGGCGTTACCATCGGCATTTATAAACGCTGTTCGGTGAATTTTAAATTGCAAACGGCAGAGAAAGGAGGCAAATTTTGACATATTTGGCTTGTCATAGTAGACGGCACATTGTGCAAGTCTTTTATTTTGAAAAACCGGAGGTTTTATGTGTTCTTATCCCTGGTTTGCTTTGTTGTATTATTGTCATATTGGCGGCCTGGTAGCTCAGTGCAGCGGGCTGGGATGCAGGAATAGCAGGATCGCTTACCAGCTGAGTCACATACCAGGTGTCAGCTGCCGGAGCGCCGCCTGTGGCTGTTCACCCCCCCCAAGGGGGAATGGGTCAAATGCAGAGAAGAAATTTCATTGTAACATGTAGATTTTTCTTCTTGTCTATGATTTTAATTGTACATAAGTAAAAATATTTTGTTTACTTTATCTAAACTTAGTTTCAGCGTTTTTTTGCATGAACACAAAAAGAGCGAATTAGGCTCCATAGACTTTAATGCTTTGTATAAGTAATAACTCATGAACTGTACACGTGAGCATCGGTAGTTTATCAGTTTATCAATGTGTAATACTGAGCATATTGAAAGACGACTGCAGTTTGTACTGGAGCAGATATATAAATACAGTTGGTGTCTATTAGATCTTTTTAAAATCTTAATAACTCAAAGTATAAAAGGTATCAATAAGAAAAGTCGTAGCACACATCTCCAAATAATCCCGCAGTTTGACGTGTCCGTCGTCGTGGAAAAAAAGCAGTTTTCCACTGTCATATGCAAATTTATGACTATTTTATGAAAATACCTTCTTGAATTTATGCATATATGCGGCATAAATGGGTGTCGAGTGACCAAAAAAAAGGCACAGAAGAAGAAGTAAGCAAACAAACAAAAGGCGTGAGCGCTGTTTCCAAGTCGCCGCTCAAACGTGTGAAGCACTGAGGCAACGAGGCAGCTCACAGTCACATTTTCATATTCATACTCAAGCAAACAATCCTAGAACAGGAGCAGAAACATACTACTCAGTTACAGTCTGACTAACAACTAAACTGACTGATATGATGATTAATGGAAAAATACGTCGGCTCTTTCAATGTTATTTTAGCACTTGGAAGCATCTTGAACAGAGATTTAATCATCATCCAGACAAACGAGTTGCTTTTCTGCAGCAGGGTGAAGACAGAGTCGTGCTTCGTGCTGCCTTAGGTGGGGTGATGAAGAGAGCGCTGGGGTCCAGCTGCTGGTGTCTGCTGAGGTTTGCGATGATCATGCTCGGTGGGGTTTGGGCACCAGATCGGTTGTTTTAAGTGCAGATGCTTCTGTGGGGGCTAAGAGGTGATCGTAGATGGGGCAGCAGAGATATAGGCCTCCTCCTCTTCCTCTTCATCCTACTCCGGCTGGGTTGCTGGTGTCTCATTGGCGTTGTTGTCTGTGATCTTGTTTTCTAGCTCGTCGTCAGACAGGAGGTCTAAGGAGGAGGTTCCTTCTACCTGCAGCTGACGCCGGCCTGAGCGACTGGAGGAGAAGCTGATGGGGCCGCTGCGCCTGCAGGAGAGTGGAGGTATGTCCTGACCCGTATTTACAGAAGGAACGTTAGAGGTGTCATTACACATTTATCACCTTTACTGTACCTGAGTCGGTTCTTGAGCGTGTGCACCTCGCGGCTCAGACCCTCGCTGGCCTCGGTGGCGTCATCCAGCTCTCTCTGCAGTTTCCTGCGCGAGGCGTTGGCCCTCGTGGCCTCCTCCTCGGCCTCCTCCAGCTGACGCTTCAGCTGCTTCATGCGAGAACTCGCCTTTTCCACCTTCACACAGAGGAAGACACACATTACACCAGGACCCGACCAGGCCTGTCACCAGGTAAGACGATTCGTACCTGTTCTTTGAACTGGTCGGCGTGGCGCCGCTCATCCTCCACCTGCATGCAGACTTCTTTCAGCTTCTTCTCCGTCCTCCTCACGATCTTGTTGGCTGCTGCTCGCTCCCTGCAACAGAGAAGACGTGACGTTACATGTGACCCGCGGATGCGTTTCAAATGTCTGATCCCGACTTTCTCACTTTGCCTCCTGCTCCAGCTGTTCCTCCAGCTGTGCTATCTTGGCCTCCAGTGCAGCGATGGAGGCCTTGAATCTGTTCTTCACTGAACCCTCCAGCTCGCCCAGTTTGGCTCGAAGCTCTTTGTTCTGACGCTCCAGCTGCTGGCGAGCGTTTTCACTCTTCTGGGCGGTGCTGCGCTCCGCACTGAGCTCTGTGGTCAGAGTGTCCACCTGGAGGAGGAAGGAGAGACGTTAAACACCTAACGTTTGAATCTGGCTGAAGATGGTTACTACGGATCTTTTACCTGCATCGTCGTCTTTCTGAAGCGGTCATTGAGTAGCTCCATATTACCCTGCTCCTCCTCCAGCTCCTCCTCCAGCTGGGCGATGCGAGCCTCCAGCCTCCTCTTCTCATCCATCAGAGCAGACCTGAAGCACAAAATCAACAGTGGAAAAGGAAGAGAGAGGCTCCTGGGAACATCTGTCCGCATGTGGTGCCACTTACTTCCCAGAGGTGCTGTTTGAGATCTCGTCCTGCAGCTCGTCCCGTTCCTGCTCGGCGTGGCGCCGGGCCCTCTCAGATGCTGCCAGATCCTGTGGAGAAGGGTCAAAGGTTAATGACGGGTTCTTTCTGGGAGGGACCTTTCAGCGGCGCGCCACGTAGCCCGTACCTCATGTAGCTGCACGACCTCGGCCTCCAGACTCTTGAGTTTCTTCTCATTTTCCTTGGATAAAGCAAAGATGTCATCTCTGGACGCCCGGGCGTCCTCCAGCTCCCTCTGGTAGTCCTTCACCTGGGCCTACAGGAGACAGCGCGTTACGTCTGCTCACCGAACGGACGGACGACAGGATTTGACACCTGAATCTGTTTGTACCTGTAACTTTCGCAGCTGCTTGATGGCTTCATCTCGGGCTTTGTTGGCTCCTTCTATGTGAACCTCTATATCCTTCAAATCCATCTCCAGTTTCTTCTTGGCAGCCACAGCCAGAGCTCTCTGCTTCCTCTCATCCTCCAGCTCCGCCTCCATCTCCCGCACCTGCTTGACCAGGGCTCTCTTCTTCTCGTCGTTCTGGTCGTCCCGACCCTGAAGGTCTCTCTCGTACTGAGCCTTCATGGCCTGCATGTTGACCTCCAGGCGCAGCTTGGCGTCCTCTGTGGCCTGCAGCTCGTCCTCCAGCTCCTCCAGCTGCGTCTTCATCTCCTCCAGCTGCTGCTCCAGAGTGCGCCTGGACTTCTCCAGCTCGTGGACCTGACAGATTTGAGGAAACCACAGTGTTTTTGTCGTGAAGACAGTGAATCAGAGCGCATGCGAGGTATCCGTCCCCACACTTACATTCTTGCCCACGTCATCCTTGGAGCTCATCAGATCTTCCATTTCGGAGCGAAGCTGCTTGTTAACCCTCTCCAGCTCCTCTTTGGCCTCGAGCGCCTCGTCCAGGGCTCTGGTCATAGACAGAGCCTTGGTCTCCTTCTCTCTGGCCTCGGCTTCAGCGCGGTCGCGCTCTTCAGCGTAACGAGCTGAGATGCTCTTCTCCTCAGCCAGCATCTACAGAGGACAATGTTAGATTCTAGTCTCCCCTTCGTAACATTTGTGAATGTGTCTGTAAACTCTTCCTCACCTGATCAAACTTCTTCTGCTTCTTCTCCAGGCTGGAGACGATCTGTCTCTGGTGGTCCAGGTCTACGGTCAGATCATCCAGCTCCTGCTGCAGACGAGTCTTTGTCTTCTCCATCTTTTCAAAGGCGATGGTCTTCTCTTCTAGGCGCTGGTTGGCCAGCTCCAGGTCCTTCACCAGCTTCTTCTTTGTCTCCTCCAGGCCCTCAATGGTTCCAACATCATCCTCCAGCTTCTTCTTACTCTCCGAGAGCTTCCAGTAAAAAACACGAGATATTAAAACGGTGCATAAAAATTAAAGATGGTTCCCTACATCAGAATCTCACGTCCTACCTGAGCCTGCACACTCAGCATCTGTTTCTCCAGATTCTTGCGCGCCCCCTCGTCCTCCTCCTGCTGCTCCTGCAGAGCGCTCTTCTCCTCCTCCAGCTGGCGTATGCGACTGCTGAGGTTTAGTTTCTGACGCGTCTCCTCCTGGAGCAGCTCCTAAACGACAGCGAGTGTTTGTCCAGTCAGTTTATCAGAAACGCGGACGGTGAAGTCCTGAGGCACCGACCCTCACCTGTGTGTCCTGCAGCTGACTCTCTGCTCCAGCAAAATCTTTGGCCACCTTGATGCCCTTCCTCTCTGCGTCTTCCAACAGGGCGGACACGTTGTCCAGCTCAGTCTGCGGGAACATTTTAAACCTGGTTCATGTCGCATTTCAGCAGAAATGAAAGAGACATTTCACCTGCATCCACGCGACACTCACCTGCAGTTTGTGCACGCGCTCACCCAGTTCCCCTTTGGCTCTTTCTCCCTCCGTGACTCTGGCCATGGACTCCTGCAGCTGAGCCTCCAGTTTCTTCCTCTTGTGTTCGGACTCTGACTTTGTCTGCTGCAGGATCTTGACTTCGCTGGCCAGCTCCTTGTTAGCGCTCTCCTGGCTCTGCTTGGTTTTTTCCAGGTTGGCTTTGAACTAAACGTGATAGAGACCTTTTTTCATGATGTAAACAAACCCACCTGACTTCACCCAGCTTGTGTCTGTAATGTTTTACCCTCTTGGCCTGCTCCAGCTGTTCAGACAGTTCTTCCAGGGCTGTCCCATGCCTCTGTCGCATCTCCTGGATCTGAGCCTCGTGGTTTCTGGTCTCCTCCTCAATGGCTTTTTTCAGCTCCGCCACCTCCTGCTCACGCTTGGTCCTACAATCAACACCCGCAGAAGGTCTTCATCATCTGCTGAACACAACTCTCTCCGTTTAAAAGTGTGAGTGTAAAATGCAGAAACCTGAGCTCCTGCTGTGCAGCAGTTGTATCCAGAGTGTCCTCCAGTTCGGTCTTCAGGGCCTCGAGCTCTTCACTCAAGTCCCTCTTGAGCTTCTCTGCCTTGTTTCTGGCCTGTTTCTCTGAGTCGAGGTCCTCCTGCAGCTCGGACAGCTGGGCCTGCAGCTCCCTCACCTGCTTCAGAGCGTTGTTCTTCTGGCCGATCTCGTCTTCACCCCTGTCAAACAACGACACATCTGTGCAACCAGACTTCAGAAATATGTGATATCATACATTAGAAATAAACCCAGGAACAACATGGCGCTGTATGGACGAGGCTGTGAACTGCTGGAAAGTCTCCACCGGGTGGCGACAGAGGCAGAAGCTCAGAATCCGTGTAACAAAGGATTCGACGTCTCCAGTTACGCTGCAGAGATTCTGTGCAAACATCTCCACATTCCAATGCAGTGAGGCTGTTCCTCTGTCTGCAGCAGGTGGGAATGTTTCTGACCTCAGACTGACTCACGCAGAGTGATGCCCCCCCGCCCCCGCATCTCCTACCTGCTCTGCATCAGCTGCTGCTCCTCTTCCTTCTTGCTCAGCTGGACTTTCAGCTCCTCCGTCTGCGCCTGCAGCTCAGCGATCTGGTCCTGGAAGTCGGACGTTTCCCCGTCCAGCTTCCTCTTAGCCTTCTCCAGTTCCTGGCGGGTCTTCTCCTCCTTCTTCAGCCTCTCTGGATTAGAAGGAGGAAATGACGAGTTAATGAAGCACCTTGTCCTGGATTAACTATTGTCTGGTCACTCGTTTACCTTCCAAGTCGACCATCATGATCTCCTGCTTGTTCTTCAGCTTCCCCAGGTTTTTGGCCTTTTCCTCCTCTTCTGCAAGCAGTGAGGTCACCTCATTGGTTCTGTCCTCCATCGACTTCTTCTCCTACAGGAGAAAGGAACAAGCACATTTTATCCACCCTGCTGTGGAGCGAAGAGCTGCAGCTCCTCACGGCCTGAATGATCCGTCTCCTCTTCTCCGTTCCTTCCATGTAAACCATCAACCTGGACACAGACCTTCAGGGCCCCTTCTGCTCACCTTAAGGAACTTGGAGTTCTGGTCCTCTAGAAGCAAAATGTCCTCTTCGTACTTCTTCATCTTCGCCTCAGCTGTCACTTTCTCCAGCTGCAGCTTCTGTCTGGCAGCTTCCTCCTCGTCCAGCTGTTCCTCCAGATCCTACACCAACATACATTTGATCAGAGCAAACAGGTTCTTCTAGAAGAACATACTGCACGCTCTGTGGACAAACCTGGACGTGCGCCTGCATCTTCTTCTTCTCGTTCTGCAGGCTCTGGGTCCTCTCCTCCTCTTCCTCCAGCCTGGACTCCAGGTCATGAAGGATCTCCTCCAGCTCTTGCTTTTTGGAAGCCAGCCGAGCCCTCATCTCCTCTGCCTCTGCAAACAGCTCTGTCTCTGCCTGCAGCTGCTCTGCTAGGATGTTCTTCTCCTCCATCAGCTGCACAGAAACAACGGTAAAATATTTATAAGCGTTTGAACATTACTTTGACTCCAGTGCTGCACAGAGCTTGTGTCCGACCTGCTGGTGTTTCCTCTCCATCTCCACAAGCTCTCCCTCCACCTTGGTCTGTTTCTCCTTGACCTTGACCAGCTCCTCGTCTTTAGCCTGCATCTCCTCCTCCTGCCTGGTCACCTGCAGCAGAGGCTTCACCTGCAGGTGTTTCACAGGATGATCACTGCTGTTCTTGTGCAAACACCAACGAAGGCACAGATGCAAACATTTACACGGGTACGCGCTCACCTTGGTGAAGAGTCTCCACCACTGCCAGTGACGCAGCTTCAGGTACGCAGCACAGTTTCTCTGGAGAACCTTCAGGGCACTGAGCTGCTGCTGTTTCTTTGCAAAGGCCCTGAAGCGTCACAGGAAGAGACGAGGAGAATGAGGCGACGCTGAAACGTTCTCTGTGGGATCTGACATACACTTGGAGCCGACACTTACTTGCGTGCCAGGTACCCACGACACACGGCCTGGAAGAAAATGATGATGTCTGTGATCTTCAGGTCCCTCTCCTCCTCCAGGTGGGCCAGGACCCCCGCCCTGAAGAAGATTTTACTCTGGCCGATACGGAACAAGTTGCTGTCCAGCTCCAGGGCTCGGATCTGTCAGAGAGAAAGAGACGCACTGTCAAAGGGGCGGCGGAGAAAATTAAGTTGGTCTGAAGAGGACAGCCTGGATTCCATCATGCAGTGAGATCTGTTCTAGGGCCCTACCATTCTCTCACAGGCCTGCTTTCCATCCATGAAGCCCTTAGGAATGGCGTTAGGAGTCAGGATCTCGTACCTGGACACAGCAGAAGACAACAATGAGGACACAGTGTGACGGAAGAAGACGCCACGCAGCAAACGTCACTGTGGACCTGCACTCAACACAAAACCTGCTGAGTTCACCTGAGATCAGGAAAAACAGAGTCTGATAAACGTGCAAACACCATCTGTGACAAACAGGAGACGGCACCTCTGTCTGAACTCCTGGAAGACGATGCGGTTGGGAAAGCCCTGTCTGCAGATCCGGATCCCCTCCAGGACGCCGTTACACCGCAGCTG
Organism: Microctenopoma stevenorrisi; assembly: GCA_032270685.1. Classification (NCBI taxonomy): domain Eukaryota; kingdom Metazoa; phylum Chordata; class Actinopteri; order Anabantiformes; family Anabantidae; genus Microctenopoma; species Microctenopoma stevenorrisi. The sequence goes on along the minus strand of JAUMTR010000026.1, from coordinate 16,624,123 downwards.
GTCCAGAACCAGGTGGGGGTCCAGTTTACCAGCCTGGGAGACGACGTGAGATTATGCATCTCATATGTGGCACATCAACTAGAAGCCAGCAGACAGTTAGGTCCGGTCCAGCTGGTCCCGGCGAGACTCACCCTTTTCTCGTGGTTGGGGATGATGCAGCGGACAAAGTTGGGGTTGGTGTTCCTCAGCGTGGCCATCAGCTTCGACAGCTGCTCCTTGTACAGTTGCCCCACCGTGCGGAACATGCCTTTCTTGGTCTTGTAGGCGGCGCCGAACGCCGTCTCGTTCATTCCTGCAACCTGGTCCAGACCCACGATCCGGTCGACTGATGATGACACGTGGAAAGAAGGGAACCGTTAAACACTGGAGGAAAGTGCAGAGTTCATCACATGACTGCAGAACAGAGAAGAACCCGGTGACTGATGAGGAGCCGCGTGCTCAGCTCTGTTCTCTCGTGATGAAGCATGAAGAGTGGCTGCAGCTCAGACCACAGAACCACGCAGAGTCAGAGCGTTTCTGTTTGGTGCGAGTCAACGTCACAAGAGGGAAAATAGCAACGTGACGATGAGTCCTCCGCTCTGCTGTCAGTGGGTCTGTGGTCCACGTTTCAGGCTGTAACTATGAAGGATAAGGATGGACGGTGTGTCTCAGACGGCTGGAGGTTAACACGACCAGCTTCCTCCTCATGTTGCAGCAACAGGAAGAATCTGTTCTTTTTCCTCCGTACATTTAATGAAGACATGAAAGATCAGGATCAGCTCAGAAATCTTGTGCTTGTTCGTGGACGACTACGATGACACCACTACTTTCTTCATCATTAAGCAGCATCGCTGTAAAACGGGACTGTGTGATCTGTTTTCTAAGGAATGAATTGATTTTGAACTCGGTGTGGAGGAAGAAGGAGCTCGTCAGTCTCAGCATCCGACGGCCTCGACAGACGACGTATGATTTTAATGACAGTAACGCAGCCATGCAACGTTCACAGTGCAGCCGTGACATGACAGGGAACCAGTGAGTGTTACTGACATTCACCTGGAGCTTCATGGAGCCCAGACACATTGTCATAGAAAGACGCTCTCTGAAACGTCTGAATGTCTGCAGCAGCAGAGAGAGAAGGCAGGAGAGTGACAGGAAGCAGGATTACAGCACCACCATTAGTGTTTCATAAGCTTCCGTTTAACCTGCCAGTGAAGAGAAGAGACTCACCGTCCTTCCACAGCTCGGCCACAAACTTGTCGGTGGACTGGTGCAGCAGCGTGGCCACGTTGTCGTTGAGAGGGTCCATGTTCTTCATCAGCCACTCGTCAGCTTTATAATCCACCTGAGGAAACAAACAAACCTGCTCAGAGCGCCGAGCTGCCGGTGGAACCCTCTGAGCCCCCCCCACCACAGCGTTAAACATCTGGATACATAGAAACGTGTTCTGTTTCCACACACCACTACAGCGCCGTCTCTACATGATCTGAGTGACGCCGTTTCTCTGACTCTGACGCGTGTTTTTCAGACCGGGCCTGTTCTCAGCGACCTGAGATGAGGAATGTAAGATCTCCATATGGTTTTCATCAGGATCCTGGAAAAGCAAACTCACTGCTCGTTCTTATTTTCCTCCTGAGCATCTCGTCGCCACGTGGGATTTATTCGACAGATTTAATCCTGGACTCTTGTTATCTGACTGGATCAGAGGTGTTTTCCATGGCAGGGCTGAGGAGACTTAAACAAACCCTCCGGGGTGGGGGGGGGGGTACGAGTTGACAGACGTCTTCTCTGGAACAGCAGCGTCTCCTCAACAACAAAGCGAAGGTGAAAGTTGAAAACCTCCGTTATGCAACCAGGCGCCAAAGACTCGATGTGAACCAGATGTGGTTTTTCCTACAACAACTGGACTATTGTGTTCAGGCAGGGACCTGGTTCACTGCACCTCTGCAGGAGTGAGGTCTGTATCGCAGAAGCAGGCTACAAAGTAGCAGGACACACAGATGTGAGGCTGCAGTAGCAGCTTCCACCCCAGGACACAAGTCACAATGTGAGTACATACCCTCCCTGCGTAGTGGATGATGCAGAAGTCGGCTTTGTCCTTGAGCTGACGTGGTTTCTGGAACTTGGCGTGAGTTCCCTGCTCCTGCAGCACCTTGTCTACAAAGGTCTTGTCTGTGGCCTTGGGAAACCAGCACTCCTCATCCAGCAGAGCCAGGATCCCAGGGGGGTTAGTCTGAAAGACACGTTTCATTAGACGCACATGTTCACCAGGAGACGCACACGCACACACACACACGCACACAAACACACGCACACACACACGCACACACACACAGCAGCAGAACCGACCGGCCTCTCGATGAGGTCGATGCAGGGCTGCAGGTCCAGGCCGAAGTCGATGAAGCTCCACTCGATGCCCTCCCTCTGGTACTCCTCCTGCTCCAGGATGAACATGGTGTGGTTGAAGAGCTGCTGCAGCTTCTCGTTGGTGTAGTTGATGCACAGCTGCTCGAACGAGTTCAGCTGAAAGGAAAGTACAGCTCAGTAACTGAAGTCCTTTATTTTACGAGTACACGAACAAACCGTTTGTCAGCACCTCGAAGATCTCGAAGCCAGCGATGTCCAGGATGCCGATGAATGACGCTCCCTGGCGCTTGGTCCTGTCCAGGGCCTTGTTGATGCGGTGGACCAGCCAGCGGAACAGCCGCTCGTACGTGGCTTTGGCCAGAGCTTCAACGGCAAAGTCAGCCTGAGGGAAAGCAACGAGCCGTGGTGAACAAGGGTTCCTCACGGTATGACCCAACAGATATGACCCTCCCAGCTGAGGGTCCCTCACCTGCTCTTTAGTCTGGGCCTTCTGCACATAGTCTCGTCCCACTTTGATCCTCGGGGTGAGGATAGCTCTGGTGAACTCCATCACATTCATCCCAAGCAGGTGGCAGAGCTTCTGAGCCGCTGGGAGCCGGGAGGAAACATTGAGCCGCGTGTCTTATAACGCAGGCGTTTGTGTGCACGGCGACGCTTACCTGTGTTGTCGGGCATGGAGGCCTGATCGGTGTTTCTCTCTTTCTTGAAGACAATGTTACCGAACTGCAGCACTGCGGAGACCACCTTCAACATACCTGCAGGGGGTTTTCAAACAGGTTCAGCTAGCATCAAGCTGCGGGGGGGGGGGGGGGTCATTCACAGAGGATTGGACTCACAGACGATCTCTTCGTGGGAGAAGCTCATGATGTGCATGGCCTCCATCGTCTCCTGGAAGTTGTCCTTGTCCTGCTGACCGGGGATGGGAATGTTACCGTTGGACAGGAAGCGGTATTTGTTGAAGCCTTCGAGGAGAAGGTCGGCTGCAGCCGGAGAGGAAGTAAACAGATTCGACATCAGACATCTTCTCAATGAGAAGTTAGCAGGAGAGAAAGAAACCAGCTTCCTTTCGTTCTGTCGTCGCCTGAAGCAGACACTCACTTCTGAGATGCTCCCCGGCTCCCGCCAGCAGACGGTAGAAAATGTGGAAGGTCCGTTCATCCTTGGCCTGTCTGATGGCTCTCGACTTCTCTAGAAGGTCTGAGAGCAGAACTTAAGGACTGACACAGGTGAAACAGCTGAATGAAAATAAAACGGTCACAGACTGGAACCACGACTCGTTTGGGAGGATACAGGTTTCAATGTTGGCTCCGACAATGTAGCCTGTGACGTCAAAGTTGATTCTGATGAACTTCCCCTGCAGGAAACAAGATGCACGTGTGTTTGTCTCGCGGTAATTCGAGCTCTTCTGCTGCCTTCGAGCTCTGAAAAACCCGTCAGGCTAACGGTCCTCAGGTGGTTTGATCTGCGGTCTGTCTCTTCACAGCTCGTCTTCATGCGAAACATCCGCTTTATAAAAGCAGATTATTAAACCGACTAATGCCTGGTTCCTGGTTATATCCAGGGACCAGTTCAGTACATTCGGTATCAGAGCGGAGAAACTCTGTTCTCTTCAAACTGATTTCAATGATGTGACACTGAGATTTATCGGATTACAACATCGTTCAGGTTTGTTTCCTTTGTTCTGAGCTAAAAATGAGAAGCTTAAAAAAGGACATATGTTATTTTCTCAGCAGCTCTGAGCAGGACAATAGATCTAGTTGTTACTGTGCAGGTTGTTTTTAACCCAAAGTAAAACGAGTTTGGTTCAAATAAAGCCTGAGATCATCCGGTTAATATATTTCAGAGCTGAAGTGAGAGAGCAGGAAGAGAAGCTTCTCCTTCAACTGGGAGCAGATGCGTCAGTAAGAAACTCACGAAGCGGGACGAGTTGTCATTCTTCACCGTCTTGGCGTTGCCGAACGATTCCAGGATGGGGTTAGCTTGCAGGAGCTGGCGTTCCAACTCGCCCTGTGGAGACAGGAGAGATAAGAATCCAGCGCCCGGCACTGTGAAATTATTTCTACGCTGTCTCTGCCAAAACATACACATGCTTGTATGACAGAATGAATTGTCCACGACGGAGCAGCTGAGTCGATATAAAGCCTCAGACATCAGCATTTATCAGGACTGTGTGACTCTCAGTCGGCTGCAGAACAACGTGACTTTAGTTAGAACTCGATAAGTTGAAGGGGCCGAGACACCCAAACGGTTTGATAGAGCTGCAGGCTGATGAGTGAAGGACTGCATGTCCCTGGGTTCACAGAGAGCGCACCACCATGACGGTGCGGCGGCTTCCCGCCACGTCTTAGAACCTGGACTGATCAATGGTTGGAACAATCCTGAAACCTCTGATCCTCCTGTGCATGACACAGTCTCCTGGTTCTGAAACAGCCAGTGCTAGTAGCGTCACGTCCAGACTCGCACAGGAGGAGAAGAGTCCGATCACCGGCCAGGAGTGGCCATTTAAAAACTCAGCTTAGACGCGTTGTTAACCCAGACGAGCAAGAACGAAGTAGACTACAGCGAAGTGAGGAAGACCGTGGATCCCACAGCCACAGGCAGCTACCTGTTTTCATTACACACCTTTTTATGGAAACGTTTCAGAACTCAGGGGAAAAAAGTGGGAAAGCAACACGTTGAGAACAGATTTGCTCTGCAGAGCCTCTTGGCGCCGTTCGATTGGAAACCACAACTAAACGAGGTCCAAGGTTTTCTGACTCACTGAGCTGTGCTGGAGGTCTGCACATAAAGCTCCGTCCCTCCGGACAGACGTGAAGGACAGGGTTACGGCGTCTGTCTCCCACGTACGGTATATGACCACACTGAGTTTATGACTGGTAGACCCCCCCCCACATTCCTTTGGCCTGTGCTCAGTGGCAGCTGTACCTGGAGGGAAAGCGTTGCGGGGTCAGTGTGCACAGCTGCACATTCAGTTCTATAGGGTCATTAGATTCAGACAGTGAGGGAGACGACGAGAACAGAAACATGTTCTGGATTAGAAGCAGGTTTAAACACTGCTGTGTTCCTGGTTTTTACAGCCACTCTTCTGCTTCCTCTTTGTGAACTCACTGTTGGCTGTAAACTCAGCTTATTGTTTCCGCCGGTTCTTTGACGGGAGCTCGGTGTGTCTCTGCTCTTTAGCTACAGCCAGTGGCAGTTCTAGGGGCGGGGCCATTGGCTCCAGCTGTAATCTGATTGGCCCCCTGAGGTGCCCCTGTCCTGTCAGTCCTTTTGTCCCTAGTGCGATTAGATGGATGCAATTCCAAGCACAAACACTAGAGGTGCTAATGAGGCGAATAGGAAAGTCAAGCGTCAATAAAACTTACAGAAGAAGATTAAAAGTTAAAAAAGCTGGATTTTAACATGCTGTGTGTGTTTGTGAGTATTTTGCCTATGTACAGTAAAAATACACATACAATTGTTACGGCGGTACAGTTTTTTATGTTGTTGGCCCCTCTCTGAATATAGTGGCCCCTTGATGCCCCTTACTCAGAAAAATCCTGGATCCGCCCCTGGCTACAACAGCTGGTTACTGAAGAATCTACAGGATACGCCGAGCTAGAGATGAATTATTAAGTGAAATTCTCTTCATCACTAACAGAAGATATTCATGAATATTTCAGAGAGTGGATGAACTGCTGATCCTTCATCATCTCCACTTTACACCAAGGCTGGTGTTCTCACATATTCACTGTACTGAAAGGTAAACGCTGAATGGCGAGGAGCCCGCGGGTCTAACAGAAGAAACATCAGCATCATTACAGCAGAGGCACGGGCTGAGAGAGAAGGACATGCACATGCACACACACTTAGAAAAAGCAGGAGGTACACTTGCCTGTAGCTTGAATGCTTTGGGAGATTCGGGCTGTTTGTTATGGATAAACAAATGCAAGTGTTAAAACCTGAAGCGCTCAGAACACGCTAACAGTTAGCTCAGAGCTCGCAGAACGGCAGGATGTGAAGCACAAGCAGAGGCCAGTCACATTATTAACATCTCTTATTATTACTGTATATTACACAGATTTAACTATAGCACAATAACAACAATTCACAAAGGAAAAGTTCAACATTTAGGGAAAAATGTTTTCTGGCAGTGAGTTAAGTGTTCCTACATGAAATACGCCACTTCAGTTGGCTAATGCTTAGCTTAGCTTAGCATAGTGACTGGAAACAAAGGGAAAGAGCTAGCCTCTCTGTTGATCAGTTATTTTCTATTAGTGTGGAAATAAATTAAAAATATAGTTAAAACTCCTCCTTTAAATTACCATATTATTAACCATAAAAAACCTGGAGAATCTGTACTGGGCCCGAGCACCCGGTGGTTTTAATGCTGGGCCAGTAACACAGCCTCAGACTGAACCTGTCTGCCAGCGTTAGAACCACCAGGTGACGTCACTCGCCCTGCTCAGACGGCTCCAGTTACAAAAAACAAACTATTTTTATCATTCTGACTAAAAAGTGTGACTTCATGACCTCTGCCCACACGTCGCTGGTCTCTACAGTATTCTCTTGTTCCCGTTACTGTTACGCTATGTTTTCTGTTGCAGGACTCTGGTCCAGACTAGAGGAGACATAATACGAGTAGGAGACGTGTGGGGCGCTCACAGGAATGTTGTGGTCTTTGCGTCCTTTGTGTGAGGAGGCAACGTGGGCCAGGTACTGGATGACCTTCTTCGTGTTCTCCGTCTTTCCAGCGCCCGATTCACCTCTGACGAGACAAAGCAGATTGACAGCATGGACACACACACACACAGTGAGACAGAGGGTGGAGGACGAGCCTTCACCATGACGCAGACTCTCTGCAGTCAGGACTTGGATTTATTGGTTGTGGGGTACGAACACATTTCATGAAAAACTCTGTCCGTTCTCCGCAGTTTAACAAAGTGCAGACAAAAGCCAAACCGAGCGAATTCTTCCTCATCGTTCCGACTGAGGAAAAAAGACGCTGTGTTGTTGTTTTCTGAATCCAACCGTTCCTCAATCAGTTGGTTTTACTGGAGAACCTGTGGTTTGCTGGGCCTGTCTCCAAAGTTTCCAGTCTCTCCTTCTGGGCTGTCTCTAATGATAGCTGTGTTCAGGCAGAGCCATCCACAGCCCCCACAGAGCCCGAAAACCGGGGCCAACACTGAAGCCGGGCCAGCAACACTACATCCAGCTACATACCAGTGGCTTTACTGTAGCTGCGTATTAGCTCTACAGCTCACAGGAGAAAATCCGAAAAAAAAAAATCAGAGTTCACCAGATCCAATAAGTCCAGTGTGGTTCAGCTTCTTCACGATGTCGTGCGGGAACACACACACACACACACACACACACACACACTCCTCATTCCTGGTGGATTATTCTGAAACTATCATCACAACCAGAGGAGAAGCAGCTGCTGTCACAGGATGACGAGTGAAAGAGGTGCAGCTACACCTCTGGACCATCTGTTGGGGGGGTGTCCCTGAACACCTCACAACACAACACTCTGTAAGAATATAACTATTATTATATAAAATCAGTGAGACAGCTTCTAGCAACTGCTCCAGCATCCCACTAACGGGTAACATCTCTGCCACCAACAGGGGGAGTAGTTCATAGGGCACATTATGCAGCCCCGAGCCACACTGGAAGAGTGTGCCACTTAATTAGTTGTTGCAGCAGAGGATGGAGGCCGGGCACCGAACCGCACTCGTAACTCCGTCAGTGCTGGGCTGAGCCGCAGCACAACCCAGCATCCGCAGAGAAGCTATTTGGATCCAGTCTTTAAATAACACACAGCGTGACGGTGGGCGGGAAAGGCTGAGTTCACAGCGACAGAACGAGCAGGACCTGAAGTAATCCAGGAGCTGATCCTCGTAAAGTGCTTACGCTGCAACAATGGCGTGATCTCACTTTTACATAAGGTGGAGCTGTGTAATCTTCAGCTGGGGACAGTTCCACTTTCTACACCATTAAGCTGCTTTATCAGAGGAAACACAACGGTGCAGCAGGAGGCGTCAGGAAACACGACCTGCAGCTAACAAACCAGTCAAAGTTCAACAGTAATGAACCGTGAATACGCAGCTGGAGGTAACACACACACACACACACACACACACACACGTGAAAGGGCAGCGGAGCGGAAACAGGAGAGTGAAGGTGAAGAGTGTCGCTCTACTTACGTGCAAAGGATCGATTGGTCCTCACGGTCTGTTCCCAGAAAACACAAAACACACAGTCAGCAACTTTCTGTCCACTGGTTCCAACCAGAACACAGTTAAACACACATTATTATTATTATATTTCTTCATTTTTAATTCCTCAGTCGTCAGACAGAGCAAAATCACAAAGTGACACATGGACCAGACGACGGGAGGATCTTTGCCTTGTGAGCTGTGTGAGAGACCACTCCATCAAAAACAGCATGTTCACACCTGCCACATGTCATCGCACACACACACACACACACACACTCTCTGTCACCATGACGTCACACAAACAGCTGCAGGCTTCAGATGCTTTTAAAGAAACTCTCTCCTGCTGCGGTTCACTACTCGCTGACATTCCTGCGGCAGGAAGTACGAGGATTTTTCATTTCCTGAGGAAAGAGTATGGAACACCTCCACATTCCTGAACGTGATGCAGAAGAACGAGGCCGCCCACGGTACGTTGACACACAGTGAAACACAAACGCGTGTTTATCCCGCTGCAGCTTTCAGCACTCGTCTCCAGGCATTCCCACAGTCCTCGTCCCTTGACCATCACTCAACAGGCGGAGATTCAGGTGGAGACATCCTCCCTCCTCATTTTCGTTTGAATGTCACCGCTGGTACCACGAGGTCCAGCTGTGTCCCAGATCATGGAGGAGAGTCACAGGAGACAACAGGAACAAGCTCCTGACTCAGCGCCAGCACTCAAGAACCGTTAAACCCATCTCCCTCCCTCGTCTGAATCTGTCGTCCCATGGTGCTTTGCTGCAGATCCCGTCTCCCTCACTCATGTGACATCTGACCCACATGCCCCTGTTCACGTGGGTCAGATGATGTTTAAGGTTTTATCTTCCTGCACTGAAGTGTGAACTCCTCTGTGGAGCAAACGCTGGTGACAAATGGGTCTGGTTCTGTGTCGGCACCAGAGCTTTAGTTTGGAGCCAGTCGACCTTTAGAGCTTCAAATGTTTGTCTGTGAGTTAGTTTTAGGTTCTGTTAACGTGCAGGTCGATGTCACAGTCACACAGGAAGTATGACAGGAAGTCTTTGGAGAAAAGCGTGTTTGGTCCCTGGCAGCAGCAGAAGGAAGCTGTTTGCAGCGTTCGTGGTGCGTCTTTATGTTTTCACCTGCAGACATCCGTCACCTCCACCACTCCACCCTTTAATGATTCAGTAAAGTGGATTCTGACTTTATTCCACGGACATCCTGCCCTCCAGCGCCCCACAGTCTCAAACTGTTCCCCGTTCGTGTTGACTTCAGGGGCTGATGATCGACTCGGCTTCTCACAAACAGGTCGGATCCAACACTTCTAACACAGGTCTTTAATCTGCATCTGTCCACTGTGACCTGTGCTGCTCCATCCATCTGGGCACATGCTGCTTCCTGTATCACCATGGCAACTAACGACTGGGTGTAGGGTGGACCAGTCTCTCTGAACAAGCTCTTCCCTTCCCGTTGCTCATTACTGCCTCGGTAAATCTTTACCCGCTTTGTGCCCCCCCTCCCGCCCCCCTGCTCTCATTTCCCTTTTCTCCCCATGAATGGTGCAAAGCCAGATCCTCAGACTACTGAAGAGAGGTTTCTTCCTGGAAACACAAACCGCTCTTTTAACGCCTGCAGCTGCTTCTCATTTGATCACCTTATCACCCTGTAACAACTCCCAGCCAGCTACTAGGCCGATGTTAACGGCCGATGGGAATGAGTCGGCCCATTCATCCACCGCGTCTCAGGTCAAACCACAGCCGAGCCGACACTCCAGACAGAGAGAAACACACTTTTAATTGACGTGACAGCCGTTAGGAGGCGTCTGTGTGGACAGAGCCCGTTTTCTGCGCGGACAATAACGACAGGAACGAATCTGGTGGGAGACTGGCTTTCCTTGGCTGCTAATCATTTATCCCCCAAGAGGATTAAACAAACCTTCATTCTTCACATTCCAGAGCATTCCACCCTCACCCGGTCCCACAAAACGGAATCATAACCCCCTGTTAGCGACCTCCTCGGTCCACTGGATCCCAACCACAACCACCAAATCATTCTCCACTGAACCAAACCGTCGGCTCCAGCTAGTTACTGCAGAGCGTTGGTTAAAAGTTAACTGTGCAGCCAAATGCCTCCTTCATCAGACCTCTCACCCATCAGCCAGAAACCAAACCGTCTAATGTTACAGTCAGGGGCCTGAACCGGATCAGCAGCCAGTTCATCTTCAGGTAGTTAGTTATCAGTGGAGGAGACGCTGACACGTCACATTTTTCCACTTAAAAACCACGATGTTCAACCTTTCTGGGCCTTTGCCACTAGAAGCGACACATTTTTTCCGCGCTGCAGCTCTCGCTCTGACAATTTGCTTCATAAAAGAAGTCGTAAAGCGCAACTGCACACAGTGAGAGATCTGGCGCCATGGCAACCACTTCACATGCAGAAGAAATCCTGAGTGATAGAGAGAGAGCCAGAGGTACACACAGCCACACAGACACAGCGCGGTCAGTGCATTAGTGCAAAGATAATACAGTGTAACAACGACAGCCAGACGCGCGAGGAGAACAGGATCCAGATCCACTTAAACCCAACGAGACAGAGCTCATTCACATTCCCAGACACGGGAAGCAGCAGTCGGAGTGATCTGGGAAGTGTTGTGGTGCCAGGGAACCTGCAGTGTGTAACTCAACAACGACATCGACACACGAAGGAAACTGGGTTAGACTCAGAGAAGGAGATGTTTAACACACTCATTTACTTTACTGAGGGATTATTCTTTATTAACGCACGGCCACGAGAAACCACCACGCTGCTGTGATGAATATGACCACGTGGGAAAACCAACATCTACCTAACTGAAGCCAAACCTGGAGTCTGAGCTCTCTGCTGAAGCTGTGAAGCAGCTGCCAGTTTGGCATGCAGAGACATTCTGATTGGTCGTTCGTGTGCGTCATTGTGTGTGTGCTGGAATTTGGATGCCCCTGGTTTCCCTCCCTGCCAGCTCCGGGGCCTCTCGCCTGTGTTTTCAGCAGACAGAGGTGACGTTATGGGGAAACTAGGGGCAGGTGTGCTGCAGGATTCTACAGCGTTTGATTGTCATTAAAAAAGAAGACGTCAGCACTTCCCAGGAGAAGGAAGACTGTGGCTGACCACATGAGCAGGGGTGTGGCGATAAGTGACCAGATAAGAGGACGACGAGGGAGAAAGCAGAAGGTGGAATGATGGCGTCACGATGGACGGAGGAGAAAGAACAGAAATAGCAGGTCACACTCGGAGATGAATCCCAACGCGGCGTCAGGATGGTGATAACAGCTGGCTGCTAAGATCACACACAGAAATAGACTGTGTGTGTCATCGTGGGTGTGTGGAGGGCCCCACCCTCTCTGGGGCGACGGCAGCGTGTGAAGGGACCACCTGGGCGAGCGTGCCATGGCGGAGAGAGAGGACAACGCAGCTCATCCACAGCAGAGCTTCCTGTGTCACAGCTCGTCTCAGCACCACAGAAGAAGAGCCGGCTCTCCTTCACGGACACTTCACGGCTCACAGAGATGCTTTAGTCAGAGGATCTGATCCCGTTTACCACATGTCTGTCTGCTGGAGTGATATATATCTACGGACAGGCTGCAGGTTTCTGGGCCAGGTGAGCTCCTGGCCTGTGGAGTATGCAAACGCATAAATGTGTTATGTTCAGGGAGACGCGGCAGACGCGCAGCTCAGCGGGTTTAATGTGTAAATGATAAGACGACAGAAAGAAAGCTGCAGGTTTATGAACAGCGTTGCACACATGTGGGGGGCGGAGCCTCGTGTGGAGCATTCAGACTTGGACTGTTTCCTTTGTCAAGTCCCACAAAGCACATTTTTCAAATGCTTGTGATGCAGGGGTGAAATGAAAAAGGCATGGGAGGGAAAACACGTTCCACATGTCTGGTGTACAGCGGAGCTTCCTGCGAGTCGGGAGGAGAGAGGACAGAGGTTCACGCGGCTCTTCATGAACTACATCACGTGATTAAAGTGACGTTTCACAGCTGAAGATCAAACTGGAACAGAAGTAAATAGGTTGTCAGACATAGGTTCTGTCTGTCATCGTACGTCATCTCCTCCTGCTGGCAGAGTTTTCATCACAACACCTGGATCCCTGTGTGTCAACAAGCTGCTGAGGGTCCAGTGAAAAAACAATGCACATTGTCATTAATGTCTCTCTCTTTGATATGTAACGTGCACACTGTGTTTGTGCTGCCGTCTACACAGAGGCCTAAATCTGCCTCGAGCGGGCCAATGAAGGGGGGGTGAGATATGGCAGAGTATCTGGCACCATAACCGATTGCAGATGGCGTTTTTGGCCTGCACAGTGGCTCTTTGTGACGGCCTCTAATGTCACAGTGCTGAGCCCTGCAGCCCCCAGGAAACAAACACAGAGGTATCTGACGAACACATTACTCCGAGCTCCACATTAATAAACACGCGGGTGTCAGTGGCTCGTTTATCGGAGACACACTGGATGCAGCGGCAGGTAACTCTATCTGCGTCTCTCATGACAACACTGTCCAGGAACGAGGGCGTTGCATGACAGCGGCTCTCTGCTGTGGACGGACACTCACCCTCCACCACCTGGCTGCGGGGGGGGACCAGGTTAAACACCCTCAGAATATGTGAAACACGTTTAGGCTCAGAGCACGAAACGCTTCGTTCCACAAACGGGATCGTACACACAGCAGCTTGTCGACCGTGACCCCAGCAGATGTCTGCGTGTACGTGTGGAGGGAATGCAGCAATAAATCAGAGCCGATACACGAGCCCCAAACTGAAATATGATTTTATTCTGTACAAACTCCACAGCTGCCTGTGTGTGTGTGTGTGTGTGTGTGTGTGTGAGTGAGTACACTCGCACATTCCCATTTGTCATCTCCTGAACATAGAGACCAGATATTGCTCATGAAGACCAGAAAACACACACACACACACCTGTCTTGTCACTCAGGACCAGGGTGTGCCCTCCACCAGCCCCCACTGCCCCAACAAGAGGCCTCATTTCCCAGGGACTGTAGCTCCAGGCCTGTCTGCACACACACACACACACACACACACACACACACACGGAGCCCTGGTCCCAGCCCCCTTCTCACTGCACAAAGCCCCTTTTGTGAGGCACAATGCTGCCCGCCCCCTCTGCCCTCCCCTCTCCTTTGTTTCCCCCCATAGCTCTGCCCCCCCCTCACTGTTTTCTTTTACAGTTTTTTCCACACTGACCCTCTGCTCTGCTCCTCACTGACACTCTGCTCTGCTCCTCACTGACACTCTGCTCTGCTCCACACTGAGCCTCTGCTCCTCAC
>JAUMTR010000026.1:16591397-16610159 GCA_032270685.1 Microctenopoma stevenorrisi | reverse complement strand
TGCTCCACACTGACACTCTGCTCCTCACTGACACTCTGCTCTGCTCCTCACTGACACTCTGCTCTGCTCCACACTGAGCCTCTGCTCCTCACTGACACTCTGCTCTGCTCCTCACTGACACTCTGCTCTGCTCCACACTGACCCTCTGCTCCTCACTGACACTCTGCTCTGCTCCTCACTGACACTCTGCTCTGCTCCACACTGACACTCTGCTCCTCACTGACACTCTGCTCTGCTCCTCACTGACACTCTGCTCTGCTCCACACTGACACTCTGCTCTGCTCCACACTGACACTCTGCTCCTCACTGACACTCTGCTCTGCTCCACACTGACACTCTGCTCCTCACTGACACTCTGCTCTGCTCCACACTGACACTATTCCTTCCGATGTGGTTAAACAAAGGGGAATAAATGGTGTAAAAACAGGTCCAGGTCCTTCATCTGGTTTCTACACTGTGGGCATTAATCATTTAATGGTGTCAAGAACTGTTCCAGTTACACTGAGAGCAAATACATTTTGTACCACGTGGGATTAAAGGATGCCGTGGATCTAATTGAAGACAGAGTTAGTGTCGAGCTGCACACACAGCCAAACCACGAGCATCTTCCCTCCTGTCTTATTTTCATCTGGTGTTAACATCTGGAAGCGGGTTCATCATCAGCATAACACCAGCGTTAGTAATGAAACGTTCTGTTTAGAGAAGGAAGACATAGTTAAGCATCTTTTCATCCTGCCTGAAGAATGCGCTCATGCTAAACATGAAATCACCGATCAGAGGCTGAGGTGCCTCCACATGTGTTCTGGGTGATTTCATTCTTATCACACATGTAGCATTCCTGACTCCGTATACACAGGAAATGCCCAGACGCAGGGTGTGACGCATACTTTACAACATGGACACGTTTTTTCAGTAGTTTCTAAAAATGTTTCCATCGACACCTTTCTGAGAGACACAGTCAGCAGATCACAGAAGCAGGTCAGCTGGTGTTCACGGTGCCGACTGGTATTCCATATGATTCCTAAGATATTCCCAGCGTGCACAGGCCAAAGGAGAAGCTTTAGAAAGGCGTGAACACACAGCGCCGTAAACTGAGCTGTAATCAGGGGAACACAGGCTAGATGGAGACGTGGAGGAGTGATAAGGAGGTGGACGTTCTCCTGATCAAACGGGAAGGAGGCAGCGACAAAGAAAACCGAACGTGCTGGGTGGAAGAAAGAGGACTGAACAAACTGGTGGGACTGGGAGAGGCCAGCTGCTCCACTCACAGAGGGAGAGCGATTAGAAAACAGGAGGAGACTCTGCAGCAGTTCAAGGATGCAGCTTTCTGACCCTGAACAACACTGACGGAGATTCAGTCAGCGACACACTGGGAAGAACCTCAGTGACACCTCTGTCTGAAATCCCAGAGGAGGGTTATTTCAGTCTCAGACAGATTTCCATGGCGACACGCCCCTGTTGAGCTGGAAACAGGCTGCCCGGACAGAGACAACCCGACGATGAGTGCGCGCGGGGAATTTAGCAGAGCGCAGCATGAAAGGCTTGGACAGTGATGACCTCATTCCAGTGGGCGCCCCTCCCCGCCCCTGGTGAGGGACAGCGGTCCGAAAGAATGAGCACCGCTGAGGGGGAAAGGGGGAAGAGTGGTGGCACAGCAGAGGTGTCCCATATCCCGCATGGTGATAATAGGACGGGGGGGTGCATGTGATGCTTTGTGCGTTGTTGTGGTTCTGGTATATTTAGAGTGTAGAACATGTGCAAAGACCAGGACTCCGATCAAAGTCCGCCAGCAGAGACTGAGGGCACGTAATGACAGGGAGCAGCAGTCAACACACTCCAGGGCTTCACAGCTGCAGCTGCTGGGTCATCCCGAGACGCGGTCCCGTCCAGGCCGAAGACCACGCATCACATAAAAAAACGGACAACAGGGAGCGACAGCAAAGAGAAACGACGGGCAGCAGCTGCAACAGAATCAGACAAAAGTTCTGCTCGTCACAGCAGTTCTTCTACATGGCAGCTTCATAAACAATCAGAACCCAAAGTGGGTCACTCGCCGTGTCTTCCGGGTCCTCGCTTTGCACACATGAACACACAACAATGCGCGGAGCAGCGAGTGCATCAAAACAAGTTGCACAACTACACGCTGGTCCCTCTCAGTCTGGATTGTGTGATGCTCCGCCTCCTGTGGGCTGTGTCACGTCACAAATCTGGAACCTTAAGAACTTACAACAGGATCCGAGTGAGATCAGACGTCTGAGAGACTGAGCTGGTGCTACAAACCTTCAGCTCTGTTTTTACACGTCACAGAAGAGGAAATGTATGAAGCGGTGGCCACAGTGCAGTAATAATACACATAAAAATGTTTTATGTTCACGTTCTATGAATATTGTGGTCCCTTGATGCCCCTTACTCTAGATCCGCCCATGTGTGCAGCCAAACCACAAGCAGGCGAGCTCATCTCCGTGTGTGGGGGCAGCATCACAGGTTACAGAACATTTAAAGCATCTTCACTGCTCGTATTTCACCATTAAACGCCCGCCGTACCTTGAAGCATGCAGCGGTACGCCGACTCTGAGATGGCATAGATGTGTGGAGGCATCTCGTGCCTCTTCTTCCCTCGGTACATCTCGATGATGTTCTCTGAGTAGATGGGCAGGTTCTTGTACGGGTTGATGACCACGCAGAAGAGGCCGGAGTACGTCTGCAAACACGGGGACAAACGTGGGAAATAAACACACTGCAGGAAATAGGTGAACAGGAGCGTGTGTGTGTGGAACCTGTGAGCGGCATGTTAGCGCGCAGACACTGTCTCCGCAGACACACTGAGCATCTTCAGTGCAGACACAACTGGCTCTGAAAGTCCTACAACAGTAGGAGACGTGAGCAGAGAGGAAGAGAAGTGCAGGGAGAGTGTGCTGCCACATGTAGCCTGCTTCCTGAGCGGTGGGGAGCGTCTGTTCGTCTTTTCATAAACAGAGATCATACAGGAAGAATCCAACGATGACCTGAGAGCTGTCATGTGTCACTGAGCCTCCTGACCCGGCTCGAGTGAGACACTGGAACATGAGTGACTCAGCAGCTACAGGATGAGAGAAGGTGACATACCGGGGCTGTTACGTCAGAGTCTGACCCTCCGTAGGATGGAGCAGCCATCCCGCTGACGGAGCTCTCTGAGGTCCAGGCCAGCTGGGGCGAGCTCAGGGACACACGGAGAGCCGGATGAAATTCTAACTCTCCACTCTCCTTTTTCGTGGCTAATGAAAAATTTATTCTGTCTTTTCTGTCTTCAGCTGGAGCTGCTATAAATACGGAGCCCCCCCCCATCACTGTGAAGAATCCTAGAGGGTCGATGAAATATAAAAATGTTTGCTACAGCTAAACCGACGAGGCGTGTGTCCCCGTCCAAAGAGAAGGTGATGTTTCCACTGTGAAACCAGAGCCGAGGCCCAGTAACAGCTGAGCAACAGCCGACCCCACCTGCCGTGTGGGGGGGCTTCTTTTAAAAGATGATCACCACACTGAAACAACTGCCCCCTGCTTCTCTCCAGCTTCAGTGAGTCACTGAATGATGTCACATCAACTCTTCTGTCTGTCGCTGACTAAAAACGAACGAGCAGTTTACGTCTCCCAGTGATCATCGTTCAGGACAGAGAAGGGAAGAGTGGGAATGCTGAGGCCACAGCGGGACAGTGTGTGATTCATCGCCCCCCCCCGTTCAGGTCCACACAGCGCCGACCATCAGACGCACGACGCAGCGTTGGAGCTGCTGGCCAGTAAAACAGGAGCAGGACGGACGTTTGGGAGGTGGAGAAGCCCCCACCCCCCTACACACAGTCTCTCTCTGTCCAAAGATTCAGCTAAAGCCAGGGGTAACAGCTGCTACATATGTGCTGGGTTCTGTTGGACCTGGGTCCATTTGACCCAGTTCACTTAAAGTGATTTGCTCCACTTACAGATGGTGACGGAGAGACTGCAGGAGGGGTACAGCGACCCCACCATGATCCCCACACGGACGCTTCCCAACCACGAACACAGCCTGGGGGGGTGTAATACGTCTACAGGGGCGGGGGTGGGGGTGGAGCAGGGGGGCTAAATGGGAAAATGTTCTCCCTGATAGAGAAGCAGCGCAGCCACACACACGTTTTCAATTAGTTCTAGACGAGAGTCAAATGAAGCAGCTCAGAACCAGATCTGAACAGTAGGAACCAGAACACTGAGCTATGTGGGGGTGGGGGGGGGGTAGAATCCGGTCTGGTCTAAACTGGTCCAACCCCCATTCTACTCGTGGAAACCGGGTCACTAACTGGGTCGAGACCACAACTGAAACACCTGGATTATTAGTATTGATCCAGACTTGGTTCTACCGACCAGGACGTGTCCATGAGAAAACCAAATGTTTGCCTCAGAACAGTGGGAGGGGCCAAACAGACTGCGAGCAGCAGTGTTGGTGGAGGAGGCCTGGTTCTCTGGAGGTGAGACAGAGATCGTGGGGGGGCACTAGAACACGAGGAGGGAGGTGTGTGTGTGTGTGTGTGTGTGTCCAATCACTGCCCAGCTGTGGCTCTGTGGGTCTGAAGGTTAACCAGCACTCACGTAGATGAGTCCGGAGTAGTAGCGGTCCTTCAGGTTGTGCAGCACCGACGCCTCGTTCAGGCAGGTGAGTTCGGCCATGTCCTCCACCTTGCTGAACTTGGGTGGGTTCATCTTCTGGATGTCGTCCTTGTTGACCACCACCTTCTTACCGTTCTCCGCCAGCTCCAGCAGCACCTCCTCGCCTCGCTCCTCTCGCACGCCGGCTGCCTCGAAGCCGTGGCGCTCCGAGGGGACCCACACCAGCTTCTTGGCGGTCCAGTCGGCCTGGGTGGCCGGGTTGTAGACCACAGCCCGGTCCACAAACAGGTACCGCTCTGGGTCCTCTTGCCCGCTCCGATGAGACATGTTACCTGGAGTTTACCTGCAGCAGACAGGTGGAAGCAGGCAGAACGATCCCACTGAATAATTCTGGTTCCTGTTGATTGATACACTTCACAACTTTCAAGTCAGGTTCTGGTTCCACATCATACAAGTGATCATTTAGAGCAAAAACTTTCATGTTGTAGTATTTGTACACATGATTACCAAATTCATTCTGAACACGGATCCTAGAGAACTTTACCGGATCGAACCCCGGTTTTTAGTTTCCAGACTGCGTAGCTCGCCGCGGGACGAACCGGGCCGCGGGACGTCTTCACGGTTCCGCTCTCGGCGCATGTTCGGTCCGGTGTTGATTAGAACCAGATACGAGCACCGAGGTTCCGCCAGCACCGCAGTACCGGGCGGAACCGTGACGTTGGTCCCGGGTTAATAAAAGCAGAACCGTCACCGTCAGACGACGCGAGTTTGACCGTTAGTTCGACGCGGCTGCGCAGTTTACTGCTCATTAAAATTGGACCCGAAACGTCCCAATAAACACTTAAAGTTCGACCTCCACCCTCCGCGGTGACGGCGCAGCCCAGCCCGTTGAACCTACCTGGAGCAGTGAGCGGAGCAGCGGTCAGCGACAGTCCGGTCTCCCCGTCAACGCAACTGGCTGCTGCGCGCAATCAGAACGCGCGCATGTGTTCGGGCTGCGGTGCGCGCCGCGGGCACGGGGCCGCCTCTGTAGGGGGGGGGGGGGGTCCTCACTCCCAGCACAGACACCGAGGAGGCTGCAGATCCAGGCTGTCTCGGTCCACGAGCCTCCGCCTGAGGACAGACACAGAAACGAGCCGAGTCCGGGGCCGTAGGACGCGTCCTGACCCGCAGCGAGCAGCGCGTTTCCGCGGCGGAGCCTTTAAAACTCCACGAGCACCATCCACGAGCTGCGCGCGACCAGCCGCTCACTCTGCGGCCCCCCGCCCCCCTCCACACACGCGCGCGCGCTGCTGCAAACCAATGACACGCACGAGAAAATATCTGCTGCTCGTGCGCAGAAAAGACAAAACACAAACACCACCCACCCTCTCCTGTCACCCTGTCACACAGACACCACCCTCTCCTGTCACCCTGTCACCCAAACACCACCCTCTCCTGTCACCCTGTCACACAGACACCACCCTCTCCTGTCACCCAAACACCACCCTCTCCTGTCACCCTGTCACACAGACACCACCCTCTCCTGTCACACACACACCACCCTCTCCTCTCACACAAACACCACCCTCTCCTGTCACCCTGTCACAAAAACACCACCCTCTCCTGTCACCCTGTCACAAAAACACCACGCTCTCCTGTCGCCCAAACACCACCCTCTCCTGTCACACACAGACACCACCCTCTCCTGTCACACACAAACACCACCCTCTCCTCTCACACAAACACCACCCTCTCCTCTCACACACACACACACCACCCTCTCGTGTCACACACAAACACCACCCTCTCGTGTCACACAAACACAACCCTCTCCTGTCACACACAAACACCACCCTCTCCTGTCACACACACACCACCCTCTCCTGTCACACACACACCACCCTCTCCTGTCACACAGACACCACCCTCTCCTGTCACACACACACCACCCTCTCCTGGGATTTTAAAGAGGAGTTTTATTACAAAAGAGGAAGAAATTCATCGTATTGAAGTTTTAACGTTGCTGGTTATGTACAGTGTGCAAATGCTGCAGGCTTCAGCGTCCTCCCCTCCAGGCTGCTCCACCCTTCTTTCCTCCTCCTCCTGGTCCGCCCTTCACTTTCTTCCTGACGCCACTCGCTTGTTCTGTGTCGTCCTCGTCTCCATCGCCTCGTTTGGACCTTTTTCTCTTCTCGCCTTGTTCCTTCATTTCCTGAGGAGCAGAACAGAAGGAGGAGAAACCTCTGAGTGTTTGTTTACGCAGCTCCGTCACGTTAACTGTGTTTGATGACTCGTTGATCGGTCTTTATTTTGTTGGGATGCTTGTGCAGTATAGTTGTTTCACACTTACCAGCCTGGCAAACCTCTGCGCCTCGCTCACCCTCTCCACCAGCATCATCACCTCCTCCTCCTGGGTGGGGAAGGCAGGAAGTTTCTTCCCGATCAGCGTCTCGATACGCTGGAAGAGCTCCACATCGTACCTAAGATGATGCAGAGGAGCAAGTTACAGGCACACGGACAGACAACACAACAAGAAGACGGAGATCTAATCAATGGTACAAATAAAAACGCAGCTCCTACTGAGTCACAAAAGTGATGGACTTCCCAGACCGTCCTGCTCTGGCTGTCCGTCCCACTCGGTGGATGTAATCCTACGAGGGCACATCCAATCAAATCACATCAGTGAAACATCAACACCACACGAAGCAGTGACGCGTCGTTCTGCACCGTGATACCTTGGAGTGAGTGGGGATGTCGTAATTGATGACGCAGTCCACGTGAGGGATGTCCAGTCCTCTGGAGGCCACGTCGGTCGCCAGCAGCACAGATCGAGACTTAGACTTGAATTTGTTCAGCGCTCCGAGGCGTTTGTTCTGGACACAGAGGATCAGCCGCAGCGGTCTCGTTAGTAAAGGAACTACTGCTTTTGCTGCCTCCCTACAAATCAGCGTGAAGCTCTACCTGACTCATCTGTCCGTGCAGAGGAATGGCGGTGATGCCGAGGTTCCTCAGCAGCAGCGCCACCCGCTGGGCGCTGTTACACGTGCTGCAGAAGATTATGAAGGAGTTTCCAGCCAGCTCGTTCAGGATGGACACCAGGTAACAGTCCTGCCAGTCAAACACACACGACGTCAGAGCTGCAGTGAACCCAGAGAGAGTGAACAGAAAGCTCCGCGGGATGAGTAAGCTGCAGGGGACCAACCCGCCTGGTGCCTCGTACCTTGTACTTGGACGGGATGAAGACGTAGTACTGCTGCAGCTTGTCCACTGTGGAGTATTTGGTGGAAACGGCACATTTCACAGGATCTTTCAGAGCTGCTCTCTCTAGTTTCTGGACCTGTGAACAAATTTAACAAAGAAATCATTCTCCAGCGTCGGCTGCTTACTGGTTTCCATAGCAACCAACGTCATAAGTTTTCTACCTTCTTGGTCATGGTGGCAGAGAACAAGAACGTGCGTCTCTCTCTGGGAATCACCTTCAAGATTTTATCCACCTGGCAACAAATTCAGAGAAAACATTTCCACTCAACCAATGATCATTAATTCTACAACAAAGGATCTGCTCGACGCGTACGGAGCTCTAACGACCCACCTCCGTCTCAAAGTCCATGTTGAGGATTCTGTCGGCTTCGTCCATGACCAGGAACTTCACAGCTCGTAGGGAGAAGCCCTTGGTGTTCTCCATGTGGTCAATGAGCCGACCAGGTGTAGCTGAAAACATGACGGGAGGTGTAGCCGTGTTCATATTCAGAATCACACTCTGGTCTCAGTAATAATAAAATAACTTTTCTTCCTATCGACAGTTAAACAGGTTTGAATAGAGATTAAGAGGCTGTTAGAGGAAACGTAAAGTAAAGTCTGTTTCTAAAATCCACCTCTAAAGTAAGCATGCCCCGCGTCCCGTCAGAACTTACCGATGACGATGTGAGGTTTTTTAGCCAGCACCAGTGACTGGGACATCATATCGATCCCTCCGACTACGACAGCTACGACACAGAAGAAGAAAGTTACAGGTACAGATCCACAGAGACGTCACAGCAAACTACTGCCCCGAAGAAGACACATACCACACTTTACACCAATGCTGGACCCCAGGGCCTCAAACTGCTCAGAGATCTGAAAGGCCAGCTCCCTGGTGGGGGTCAGGACGAGGGTATGGAGCCTCTGGGGTGAGGCGAGCAGCGACTGGAGGATGGGCAGGGCGAAGGCACCCGTCTTTCCTGAGCCCGTCTCTGCCAAGCCGATAACATCCTTCCCTGCCAACACACTCGCAGCGTTACTAGCTTCATTTACCAGGACGTTCACAGATATGCACAAAACATCTTTCACTTTGAGACTATGGGTCATTACAGCCACTAAATACACAAATCCTGGTATTTTCCAGCACAATGGTAACGATGGTATGGGGCCAAAAACTTATCAGAGTCTCTTTATAAAGACTAAACCCAGCAGAACTCTGCACGTCGATGGAAACAACTTGTCAACCGTCCTTTTCCTGCAGCCTCGGAGTGTGTCTCAGCTGCTTCTTAGTTTCCTGGCTCAGTGTAACCTGCCCTGTAAACTACAGCTGGTCTGAAATGTTAAACACATTTTGTGGAGCAGCAGAAAAAACATCTTCTAATGTTCCAGTGTGGTGCAGATGTAGGAAAAGTGCAAACAGAAGTCAGAGATCTAAAACGGCACTAAGCTGATATCAGTGTGAAGAACAAACAGGTCGCAGATATGTTGGTACTGTCCTGGTTTGAGTCTAAATCTGACGGGACCAGCAGCCACTGGTGTGTCCAGGTGTCACTCACCTCGCAGTGCTACTGGTATGGCCTCTACCTGAATCTTTGTGGGACTTTTCCATCCCAGCTGATCACAAGCCTCACAGAGGACCTCGGTGACGCCCTGTCGGTGGTGAACAACACAGACCGGCCATTGTGAAAAACTCCTCACACTATACGAGTGTTGTACCGTGTTGTCTAAAACTACGGACACAGTACTTTAGCTTGCTTCCCTACTCACAAGCTAACTGTGCTGCTAGGTGCCCCGGGTCTGAAATGCGTGACTCGTGGCGTCGCGTGGGACAAACCTACCAAATCCTTAAAGGTTTTCACCGCCTCTTCGTTTTCCCCGCTTTCCCCGCGACCATTCTCGTCCTCGCTGCTCGAACCGTCGAGAGTTCTGTTTGAGTTCGACTTCACGCTCTCCTCTCCGTCCGCCATGCTGTTGGCCGTCGCACAGTGGTGTCGTCAGCAGCTCCGCAGTGCGCAGATGCGGAAACGAGTAACTCCCGGTGGACGTTGGGAATTGTTGTTTTGACGTCAGTGAACTAAACTTTAAACATCAGCGAGCTACTGTTGATATATTTAAACTGGAACAGGCGAGATTCACCTGAATGTTTGACGTATCTTCACCACATTACATTTAAAGAACCATTTCATTTCTTGTGTTGTGGAACAAAATGATTTACAGTATAAAGTTAGAATAGATTTATAGGACAGCTGACAGTAACCAGGTCCATAAAGCTGCATTATATCACACTGAATCGTGAGGAAAACACGGTTTAGGTTTTTATTCAGCTCTGGGTCAGTTTCAGACAAATATTTTTCTCACATCTTTGTTTCAACATTTTTCAAGAACCAATAAAATAAACAGTTGGCGATAAAACAATAATACAAAAATGCCTTTTTTTGGTCATGTAAAATGACAGGTGGCTGAAGAAAAAACATAATTGTACAAAAAAAAACTTGTCAATAATTGTCTGGTATATTTTTACTGTTAAATGTTTTTTTTATGAGATGCCTACTAACGAATAGCAACCGATCATTGGTACTCACATATATAATCACATTAAATTCACACTCATTGTTCTGACTTAATAATCAGATGAAATGAAAACTCGTTTAGCTGAATGCTATCAGACAATCTACCTCTATTACTCAGAACACAAATATTCTCCCCACTAACAGCCTGTAGAGTGTCAGAGGAGTCCCTCCATCTCCCTCATGAAGGCTTCATACACCTGGTCCTTAGTCTTCATGCTGGGCTGGGACACAGCACCCATGTGGGCCGAGTTGGCAAAGCCCATATGAGCAGCTGCTGCCAGCTGTTTCTGCCCCTGACCACCACCCATGCCTTCATCTCCCCTCCTTCCTCCAACAACACCCCCTAATTTCTCCAGCGGCCCCGCCGCAGCCCCGGGCATTGTGCCACCCTTGTCCCTACGCACCCTCAGTGCCGTGGGCACAAAGCGCGTGACCTCTGCCTTGGGATTAATAATCTGGGGCTTGGCAGAGATGGTGGCTCCACCGGAGCCCGCACCAGTGATCATGCTGCCTCCTGCGGCAGCGACAGATGTGATGTTGGCTCGTTTTTCAATGGTGGCAGCATGGTGGTGGCCAGGGGGGTTGCTGGTGCCTGTAGATGCTGCTGCTGTTCCAGGGGGAGGGGGCATCTGCATGACACCCGGTCTCATGGGCATAGCAGGGGGTGGCAAGTTGTTCTGTGAAATGTCCTGGCTGGTTCCCGGAGCTTTTTGCCGCTGGACGATGCTGGGAGGAGCACTGAGCACGTTGGTGTTGAGAGGTGGAGGGAAGAGCGAGAGCGGGGGGGCAAGTGGGCGTGGGGGCCCTCCTGCTCTTGGGGGTGGTGGTGGGATGCCTTTGAGGAGACAGAACCAGATGTATAAAGTTTGCTTACATGTACAGAAGTCTTTACTTGTGCTGGGTTAGTCTGAGATTCACTGAGCAGCAACATTTAAATTACACACACACACACACACACACACGTGTCTACCTGGTGGTGCAGGGGGCTGTAGTCTGGGAGGGGGTCCTCGTGGTGGGGGGCCTGGTGGGAGGCCAGGAGGGGGGCCTGGTGGAGGGCCAGGGGGTCGACCTGGTGGAGGTCCAGGAGGTAGAAGACGAGGCATTGGACCCCTCATGGCTCCAGGCATTCCAGGAGGCCTCAGGAACGGAGGAGCACCTGAACAGAACAGAACATATCGTCTGAATATCTGAAGGTTCTCCCTCATCCAGGTCATGGTTTTCTCAAAAAGGTTTTATTCAAAGCAACTGGACTGGTTTGGATTCTTGACCGTAACATATCGTCTGGTTAACGAGCACAATCACCACATCCCTAAAACGCCGTACTTCAGAACCATTACTAACCCGGTGGGGGGCCAGGAGGAGGCCCAGAGGGTGGACCAGGAGGCCTCATTGGAGGAGCTGGGGGTGGCCCCAGGGGTGGAGGCCCAGTCATTGGTGGACCTTGCAGGTGTGGAGGCCCCGGCTGGCCCACCGGCCCAGGAGGGGGGGGTAGATGCTGGTTGGCCATGAGGCGGGGCTGGTTGTCCACCGGCGGCGGCCTGTCTTCACTGTCTGAGTTGTCTGATTCATCTGTGTATTCCTCCTCCACCTCTTCTTCCTCCTCCTCTTCAGGAACCGACTGACCTGAAACCCAACGAAACAAATTGTTTTTTCAGAAATTAAACAAATTGGAGCAGCAGCAGCAGCACTGGTAAACGACGGTACCTGCCATCCTTAACATCATGGCCTGGAGAGGGGTGATGGCCTTGGTCTTCTTCACCAGCCTCTTCTTCCTCTTTCTTTCACGTGGCGCCTCTGCAGGCATATCTGCGAAGCGCACACTGCGTCCTAACAGAATCACACACCAACACATTTATTAAAGTTCGGGGGGATATTAGGAAGAAAAACTTTTCTCTGCTACACCTAAAACATTTACAGATTTCTGACACTCACCAGCATGTCTATCATTCCTGTCTCTATCCTCTTGTCTTTCTCTGTCGTCATCCTGCCTGTCTATGCTCATTCTCTGCTCACCGTCCCGACCTTTGTCTCGCTCTTCTTCACTGTCCTCCTCAGAGTCACTGTCGTCATCGTCGTCCAAATCATCTCGATCGATGTCGCTCTCACTGCCACTGTCCCGATCTCTCCCCAAATCCATCACAGATTCTTTTTCTAAACCAGGAATGGAGGGCTCTGTTGAGAGGAAAACACATTACTTTACCTGGCAGACACTTTTACCAGCAGCTACCATCTGTTACCACATCTGTGTCCTACTGTCACTAAAAGAACAAACCCGTGTCTGTGCCGTAAGCTCGCCGGGACGGAATGCCGTACAGTGCCAGGACCTGTGGAGGTGGAGGCCCAGGTGGGGGACCAGGAGGCTTCTTCCCTGGAGGAAGACGTGGGACAGCGGGCACTGATGCCAACAGTGATGCAGAGGATGACGACAGAGGTCCTTTACTGTGAAATGCAGGCATGATTACTCTGTTAGCACAGCATCAGTCAGTAAAACCAGATACTGATTTACCTGCACAAACATTCAACACACGAGTAAACTCCTACCCAAAAGCAGAGGTCTTCTTCAGGATGGAGGGGGGTTGAGCTCCTGGTAGTGGGATGTCCTGGATGTGGATATTGGAGGGGGCATGTGGCATGTCTGGCAAAGGGATACTATCAACCTCCACTGACTCTGCATTCTGAGAGAAAAGGAAGAAGAGACCATAAATGGTCGCTAAAGACTTCAAACAAAACACAAACATGCTGAATTTTACAGTTTCAACGCAGAAGGATCAAGATCAATCAATTCACTATATTCAATTTCAATTCATCATTTTGGAGCCTGCAAAACTGTATTTAAGTTAAATCAGAGGAACGGCACGGTGTACTTTACACCCCCACTCACAGGACTGTCCACGTCCTTCCAACCAAACACACACACACACACACACACCTTAACAGAGTCAAAGTAGAGCGCCAGCTGCCCTCGTTTGGTCTCGTAGTCCAGTTCCAGTTTGCGCAGCTCTTTGTAGGTTTCAGGATTCTCTCTCTCATAAAGACGAACAATACGCTCAAACGTCTCACGTAACTTCTTCCTCTTGTCCCTCAACACCTTCTCATTCAGCAGAGGCTGCTGTACCGGGTTGAATTCTGTTGAAGGTTTTTCAGAAAGCTTCATTTTTCATGTGTAACATGTCAAAGTTTATGAGTTTTTGCTGTTGATAAGCGTTGAAACAAAAGACAGTAAAAAAGTGCGCATTCACAGATGGTATTTTACATTAAATCATTTAGACGGCTCACCCATCTCATCCAGCTTTTCCATATCTCTGATGATCTGCCTGGGATCCTTCATCTTCAGCACTGCTGCTCTCACCATCATCCTCTGCTTCTTGTTCTAGAAGCAAAAAAAATGTTATTAACACATATTGTCATTGACATAAACAGAAATCTTATGTTTCAGGACCATAAGTACCTTTTTCAACTCTCTTTTTCTGGCTTCCTTTCCTGTAAGAGAGAGAACAAGTATTAGTTTTCTGACTTCTGACAACAACTGATGTTTCAGCGCCTCAACAGCTTTGTGTGGTTTTTATTCTCTACTTACTGGCCTGGTCGGTGGGATTCATAAATTTCCCACTCTTGGTGGAGGAGGTCGAGCGTCGCCCCATTTTTGCTGACGTGTCTCCTTCAACCTGAAAACATGAATACCCAGTAATGGCGACAGGTGAAGAGAAATTAATGTACTGCAACCCAACATTAAAAAAACCTCACGCCAACCGTGACGTTTGGTGGAGAAAGCATTGCCATTTGACACTTTGCTGTCTCATCAAGATATCCAACAGAATGTCAGGATTTCTGTCTGCAAGCTGAAGTGCAGAAGAAGTTGGTAATGCAGCAGGACAATGCCCCTAATCACAGAGACACAAAGTCCACCTTTTGGAGAGACATACTTAGAATATATTGTAGCTGAAGCAGTTCAGTGAGGAACAATAGTCCCGTTTCACATTGTTCAGGTCCAATTCAAAGCTAGAGGAAGCATTTGGGTATTCTCTTGAATATGAGGTTATTGCTGCCTAACTGTGGGCCAACCAGTTAAACAAACACTGGTACCATTATAATTATTAAACCGTAGCTCTGTACTTTTACTGGATGTGTTCAAAATTCATATGAAAGATTACGAATGTGTTTTACAGATTTAGAATGATTGTGTTTGTTTATATTTGAGATTTTGGAGAAGAAATCACACAGATTACATTAATGTTCATCTCATGCAGAAAACCAGCAAAGAGAAAACAGTATAAGTACCTTTAACTATCTGTAGGTTGAGTTAATCCTACAACAAATTCTCTGTGTAATAACTGATATTTCCTTCTGCTATACTCATTTACTTTGACTGACATGATAAATAGCTAACTACTGATACAGTTAGCATTTAATAGGACGTAAATAAGGTAAACTTTATTAGATTTTAATAACTATGGTTAAACGCATTATTGAATATGACGGTTAACGTTAGCTAACAAGTTACAGTGAACACATGACCCAAACTAACTAAACCACTCTAATCGTACATTTGATACAGCCTACGCAAACGCTAAAGTTGTTTTAATAGCTAATAAACGAAAAAAGTTATAATTCATATGATATTAGCTCATCGTGCAGCATTTGGCTGCAAAGTTAGCTGCTAACCCCAAGTTAAGTTAGCGTTAGCCGCGTTTGTAGCTAGGGCCGCATTAGCATCGAAAGAAGCACAGGGGCAACGTGACTTTACCTTTTACACAGAATAAACCCGTAGAGCCCACCACTCCACACACGCACCAATTGGGGCTCAAAGTTAAACAGAAACGTAATGTTCTGTTAAAGCCTAAATTCAAAGAGTCTGGTCTAAATGAACAGCGACTCCGTTAGCCGTTCGCCATGTTTACTGCCGCGAGCAAGAGCGGAAGAGGCGATCTGACGTCATCGAAGCGGCAGTGTTATTATTATTCTTTTTTAATATCAATAGTATTTAGTATCTCAATTCATCACGGCTCATTACTAGTGAATTAATACTGTAATATAATGATCGTAATAATTTATAGTGAAATGGTTTGCCGTAACGTTGTCCTAAGTTTTTTAAAAGTTTTTTTTCTCTAAACTTTATTTAACATAATATGTACAATCAAATGAACTGTTTTATTGATACAGATTGATATTGACAGTATGATAATTCTGGAGGCTGCATTCTTTAAATATTGCTGCACACATGCTGTGTTTTATTACTTATTTTATCATATTAGTATTAATAAAGCTAATACAATTTCAGACAGAATAAAATTCAATTAAACTTTCTTTATATAGCGCTAATTCACACTTTTGCCATAATGTTTTGCGAGACCTTTTTTTTACCTTTAATTCAATTCAATTTTATTTGTATATTTACACTTCTGTTTCCCACGTGCTTTCCGGGGCACAACTGAGGAGTTACAGGAGAAACTGAACATACATGTAAGAAGGATATTGTTTAGTTTAGGTGTCACCAGTGCACTTTCCTCGGAGCCTTTCACGTGTCAGCGATGACCAGATGCCTGTGTCAAAATGTTTAACAATAAAGTGATGAAAACAACCAAGCAACCTACATTTTTCATAATTGTAATGTTAGATTTTGCATTTAGTTTAAACACAGTTTACATTTTAAATTCTGGCCACCAGATGTCGCCCTTTGAAACCTTCAAACTCAACTTAGTTTATCACTGAAGGAAAACACTAGAAAGCTGCTGAGATGTAAATCTGAGTGACTCATCCGTGGACGTATGTTCAGCAGTGTCCAGTTTTTTAATCAGTCAATCAGACAATATGTTGATGTTAGTATAGAGTTAATTTGATGATAACACTGTGTGATCAAAGTTGTCCGATTAAAGGAATGTGAGACAGGTGAGACACCACAGCTGTTCAGGATTTGTCTTCGTCATAAAATTAAACTTTAATATCTTCAAATTAAATATCTTAATGAACATTGGCTGTGTTTGCAGTCATATATGTTTTTTGACCTTAAGAAACATTTAAAGGAAGATGCAGTTTGTTAAGAGATAATAGAAAAAGTATTTTTCAAGGGAATACCCAAGTATTTTTTACCATTACCCACCCCACCCCCTCTCTTTTACCAGCAAGCCTCCACCCAACATAAATCTGAGCTACTGCCAACTCTCTACTTCACTTGCCAACATGCAGGAAGGCGGAATAATACAGGAATGATTCAGTCAAGGTTCAGTTGGTGTCAACGCTTGGTTACAGTAAACTTGTTCAAAGGATCAAAGAAACAGTCACAAACACTGACACATGTTCAAGTATCAACACAGCAAAAAGAGTTTATTGGAGTTACTGACAGGGCCGTTTCTGGGTCTGTGGGGGCCCTATGCAAGATTATTTTCAGGGCCCCTGTTTTAAATAGATGTTGTGAGTGGTGCATCATAGTAGGGTCTTTACTGAAAAAAAAACATGATTAAAGATTCAAACCAGAGCCACTGTTCCTTTTTTTGTTCTCTAAGATTCAACAATTTAGTTTATTACATAATGAATATAATTATGTAAAGAGCAGAAGTGCCCAAAGTTTTGAATAAACTGATAAATTAGATCATGTGACGATACCTGTGGGAAAGATTGGCAGCAAAGTGCAGTTTTAAAGCTAAGTTAATGTAATTGGGGCAATTTGAGTTTTAAAATGTGAATGAAGTCACCCAGAAAAAATCAAATAAAAAAATATTTAAATTTATCAGCCTGGTAGCAAACCAGAGTCTCTCACATTCTAACGCAGCAACTTACAGGCTGTGCTAACAAAGACATAGAATAATGGCAAAGATGTCTGGTTAAGGGCAAGTTAAAGGTAATGCTCTGGTGCAGCTGTTTCTGCGATACATAAAACATTTTTCAACAGTTTACAAAAGTTTCTGTCGACATTACAGAGAAAACACAATCTGGGAGATATTTGAATTACATGTACTTCTAACTTTCCATCATCGGTGGAGCTTTGAACTCTGAATCATGCAGGGAAATTCGACAGCAAAATACCAAGTTATTTATCTAAGAAAATGTGATGTAGCCTTGTTCCGTGTGAAGATAAAGTCAAACTGGTTTAATTCCTCAGGTGTTTACCGTGTGTACAAACCTGTTGGCTGTGCAAAAAGTCCTGCTTCCTTCTTTAGACGAACCCTGAAGCAGAAACAGTGGCTGAAGTTTGAATGTTATCAGGTCGTGAATATTTTTGGCAACAGGAAAAGGTAGGATAAGAAGAATAAGGAAGACACAGCGATTTCAGTTTGCTGCGCTGACAGATTCCAAACATTGGATAAATATTATCTAACGGAAACAATTCTGAACATTTTTGCTGAGAAAACCACGCCCTGTCTATTTTCCCAGCAAGGCTGAGCAGAAATCCCCCAGACTACCAACACCAGCATCCACCTCATGTCTGTAGCTTGTGTTTTAAACACGCAGCACAGCTGAAAAGAACTGAAAAGCAACCAGACATTTAGTATTCAGTACATTAGGTCATGGACACAATCATTCCCAGAGAGTTTAGAGGTGGAGGTTTGTGTCAGTTTGAGGAAATAAGAGGTGAACATGCCGGTGATGATCATACTTTAGGGGCTCGTGAACGACCAGAATGAACAAAAATGTTTTTACCACAGATTCACATGACAGCGGACAGGTCCCAGGCTGTTATCTTGACAGATTTGATTAGAGATAAGGCACAAATATCTTTCAAGAGGAAACGCTGGGCATTTTTACCACACAGCCTCTCTTCTACTGGCAAGGCCAACCCCAGCAGCATGTCTGTGCTCCACATGCCGAGAGGGAGGAGGGCGTGCAGAAACACGCTTCCTCACAGATCAACAAAACCAACCTTCAGCTTCCAGAAATAAAGTGAAGAGTTTCTCTGCAGAGCAGAAACAGACATTTACTGAGGAACAGGGACATTTTTCTCACAATTAAATTAAAGTCCAATGAAATCTATAGTAGCATTAGTCTTTGTGAACACTGGATGGTTCAGTATCTTCCAGAAGTAAATAAAGCAGTTTGTCAGAATAAGACGTAGTAAACAGCTGGTACACGATGTCCGTCGTACCAGAGTAAATATGTAGTTATGTACATGTATATAACATTATTACAACAGACACAAATGTTTTTTCCTTTTACTTTATTGTTGAGAATTACAGAAAATCAGAAAACAGTTGATTACATTTCACTAAAATCACACAGAGAACCTAATGATAACCTAAAGATTATTATTATTTACAACCAACTCAACGTCAAACAGTGATGGTCACACTTTAGTCGTGTCTGTGGGACTGCAGCAGTCATGTGATGCTCGTGTGGGGACGCGGGATCTTTGGTTCAGCTTTAACAT
>JAUMTR010000026.1:16546146-16568646 GCA_032270685.1 Microctenopoma stevenorrisi | reverse complement strand
GGATGGACGGGGACAGATGGGACTGGACGGGGGCGGAGACAGCACTGAAAATCCCGCACAAAGTCACTAAGTGAGCGTCACTGTGGGATCAGAGTTATTCTGGGCGTTTAAGCTAATCGGCATAATCTCTGTGATCCAGAAGGAAACGGGATTAACGTCACGCTCTGAAACTCTCTTTCAGAAATCCTCAGCAGACATGAATGCCAACCCCCCTGCAGGAAGTGCCCTGGCCCCCAGTGGAGTGACTGGCCCCACCACACCTAGGAAGGGGCCACCCAAGTTCAAGCAGAGGCAGACTCGCACCTTCAAGAGCAAGGCCCCCAAACCAGGCCAGAAGGGGTAAGAGTCTTCCGCCCTTCGTCACCAGGTGGGTTCAGACACTCGGAGCGCCCCCCCTGATCTGTTGGTGTTTTCTTTCCAGCTTTGGTGACGACATTCCCGGCATGGAGGGTCTGGGCACGGACTTCACCGTGGTGTGCCCATGGGAAGCCTTCGGCGACATGGAGCTCAGCGACTTGGCCAAATACGGCATCATTTAAAGCAGCGCCTTCCTCGTCTCCTCCGTCCTCCGTCTCCGCCCTGCCTTCTCTCCAGCCCGGCTCGGCACGCCGCGATAAGGCTGCCGGCGCCCCCCCTAATGCCCTCTCGTCTATCTACCTCACGTTTCGCTGCACCAAGTGCAGCGAGTTATTTTTCTATGATTATTATTATATGATACTGTTCACAGTATATATGCTGGAAACACGAAGACGAGAAAACTAACTCTGCTCACCTTGTTCCCGCTCCCTTCATCCAGCTACAGTAGTCTTCACCTGACCCCCCCTCTCCTAACCTAAGGCACTCTTAGCTTGAATTTTCTGTTAGCATGTTCAGATTTGACTCCTCCGTCCTCCTCCATCCTCCCTTGCTCCTCTGCTCCTCCCTGGTTGGTTGGTTGTCTTTTCTGCTCCTCTCTGTCAGGAGGAGCGTTCTCCCTCCCGTCCCTGCTGCTGTCCGAGCCCTCGTCCTTCCTTAGACCCGATGAAGACATGTACTGAATGTTCTGTGTTCTGAGCACGTTCCACACACTCTGTACTGTAGATGCTGTAAAGTGGGTTGTTTCTAGCACACATGTTGTCCTTCTCTTTTTTCTGGAACAAACAGAATCTAACAACAATCATTGATATTTTTATCGCACACTGATGATCATTAATTAACACTCGTTTCTCTGCTGGAAGCGGAAAGTAATTCATGAATTTATTCCTGCAAATGTAACAAGAAAACTGCTTTGATGTGAAAACTAAAGATGTTTCTATATTGAACAATATGAATATTCTTTTCTAAGACACATCTACGTCCTTCACTACTGATGCGTTAGTGTCAAACCAAACACGTCAAAATAATCAGAATCAGAAATAAAGCCGAGAGCAGAACTGACAAAGCCACAGACGATGATTGTGAGCGTGTGTTTCTGGTTCTGGTTCTGGTCAGTCAGATAAGACGTTTGTCCATATGTGTCCGTAATGTTACAGGACAAACACGTCGTTCAGTTCAGTCGAGGAGCCAAGTGTTTGTCTAAAAACGTACACGGTAAAAACGGCAAATCAATTTTAATAAATACTCACAAACTACAAAAATCCACTAGCAGACAGTATCACCACCTTTAAAACAGTTAAAAACTCACTTGTTCAAAATGTACTTCAAGTGAGTCTAACACACACACACACACACACACACACACACACACACAGACACTCATTACGTTTTCCAGCACTAAACAATTCCTATGCATGTTTTTGTCTTGACGAGTTAGGCCTCATCAGGGTTCCTTGTTGTAGTATCTCAGCTTTTACGAGAACTGAATGGTAACTGCTGGTGTCTTCGCCTTGTAAGTCGCTTTGGATAAAAGCGTCTGACAAGCAGAGTAAAGTAAAGTAAAGTAGAGTAAATCCAGCTTTTTATTTATTTTATAAACCTTTTTACTTTAAATCTTCTTCTGTGAGATTTATTGACGCCTGACTTTCCTATTCGCCTCATTAGCACCACTAGTGTTTGGGTTTGGAATTGCATCCATCTAATGGCACTAGACTAGACCTAAAGGACTGAGTGACAGGACAGGGGTACCTCAGGGGGCCAATCAGATATCAGCTGCAGTCTATGCCCCTGTGGCTCCGCCCCTAGAACCTCCACTGAAGTTAAAATGAAACTTTTAACGAGTGCCGTTCAGTTTTTGGTCTGGACACATGTAATAAAGTGACTCTCACTCTAACTCTGGTTACGTCTGTGGGCTGAGAGGAAACAATCTGCATCCAGGTTTCTCCAGAGGTGGGAAAAGGTTCTGGAGCAGGATGTGTTGGTGAAAGGCTTCACTGCAGCAGCAGGAAAACTCATCAGATCATTACAGTGGAGAAGAATTTCCAACATCTCACAGTAACCCTGGATCTGGATCAGGATCTGGATCCACTGCGAGTTTCCTCTCGGTCTGGAATCAGCACCAAGCGACCGGGGGTCTGATTTAGGGAACTATTGTGCAGAGACCTGTGCACCTGTGTGAGTTTAGGGCCCGACACACCCTGTGAACACGGAGCGTGTGCAGACACGAGCTGAGGCGCTGCGTGTGAGCTCATTAAAACCAACCGTCTCTTCCTGACAGAAGTCTCCCTGAGGCCGAGTCACTGCGTTCAGTTTGTTGTGGCTGTGATTTCCTGGTAACTAAGGCAACGCCTGGTCCCGTTCTGTCTCCAGGTGAGGCGGGGGTGAGTCAGTTGCACTCACCTTCTCCGCTCCGTGAGTGCGTCTCCGGTTGATCTGGATCCGCTGCGCTCGTTATCTAGAGACGAGATGCAAATTCATATGAGAAATAGATTTATAAACAAGGGAGGAGTGAGCGCTCCCTCCCTCCCTCCCTCCCTCCCCCGTGCACCAACACCTACAGGTGTGTGAGCCCCACCTATTGATCCTGCTCCGGTAGTAGCGGAGCTGCAGGTCTCTCTGCTCTTGCACAACCTGCTGATGCTCGGTGGAAACAGTCGTCCGTCCCAGTGGCCTCAGACCTCAGCGGCACCTCGTGCTCTTCCCGTTACCTGGAGCTGGCAGCGACATGAGCAGCAGCTGCAGAAACACTACACCTGCAGACACCTACGACACGGAGGAGCAGCCAGGACAGATCGGCGGACGGTGAGTGTCTGTTTCACGCGTGTCGCTGAGCTCAGGCTGCTTGTTGATTAAGAAGAGACAGATCGACTGAGTCATATTCAAATCCTTGATGGAAATCACCTCCTGGAACTCTCTGATCTCCGGACTATACAAATGAAGACTGGTTTCAGGGCAAAGCTTGTTCTGGGCCTTAACGACTAAAGGTTATCGCTGGAATCTGAATCTGAAACAAAGGCCTCGTTATGAGCTGCAGGAAGAGACAACAATCTATCACAGCTCCACATCTCGTCCTGTGTCTCCTGAAATCTGTGTGTGTGCGTGTGTTACCCTGCAGAACACCCAACCTCTTCGTCTCCATTCCTAGCCTGGCTCTCCCTCCCCGGCCGTGTTCTGGCTTGTCCCTACACTCCCTGCTCTTCCTCTCTCCTGTCCTGATCCTGTCATCGTCCGTCAGTGTGTTGCTGCGTGTTTGATGGTTGTGTCTTTGTTTCAGGCAGTGAGAAGGACTGAATCCTCCCGGGATCCCTGGAATCATGGCGCCTCTATCTGAGAAGCACACATCCCTGTTCCCCCTCCTCCTCCTCTTCGTCTACGTGCCCCTCACCTGCCTGTCCCAGTCCACCAACAGCACGTCCTCGAACACTCTCCCTCCTTCCTCAAACCTCACGTCCCTGAACGGCGTGCCGGGCTGCGGCGCAGGACTGAACCCCGTGTACAGGTACCTGTGTGACCGGCGGGCAGCGTGGGGGATCATCGTGGAGACTCTGGCCTCTTCGGGCTTCCTGTTCAGCATCATTCTGCTCTTCGGCCTGTTGTTCTGGTCCCTGTGCGCCTGTGCCGCCTCCCCAAACCAATGCGGCCGCATCGGAGGCCCAGTAGCCTCCATGTTCCTGTTCTTGTTGGCCACCGCTGGGATCTTCGCCATCGCCTTCGCCTTCGTCATCGGCCTCACCCCGCAGATCTGCCCCACCAGGATCTTCCTCTTTAGCGTGCTCTTCTCGCTGGCCTTCTCCTGCCTGCTGGCTCGCTGCCTTGCTCTGCTGGGCCTGGCAGCGGCCCGGGGCTGCGGGGAACCCGCCATCGCTCTCGGACTCTTCACTGTGCAAGTAATCATCTCGACTCAGTGGCTGATTGTTGTGCTGGTAAGAGACAATAACCCCTGCAGCTACAGCCAGCAGGAGTTCGCCATGCTGCAGATCTACGTGCTGTGCCTCCTCGCCATCGGCGCCATCCTCTCCCTGCACCTCCTGTGCCAGTCCTGCTCCACACACAGCTACAACTACACTGGGCCCAACAACCAGCAGCGGCGGGTTCAGGCCACGGCGATGTTCCTCACGCTGCTGCTCTCCGCCTGCATCTGGGTGGTGTGGATCGCCCTGCTCACCAAGGGAAACGTGGCAGTGGGCCGTCGGCCGCAGTGGGACGACCCGGTGGTCAGCATCGCCTTGGTGGCCAACGGCTGGGTGCTACTGATGGGGCACGGCTTGTCCCAGCTCGCCTTCCTCTGCAGGGGTGTGGGCAAGTCCAAAGACGTGCCTCTGAACTTCATCGGCTGGACCAGCCCCAGCGCCGACATCCCGGGACTGGCCAGTCAGAAGGAAGGGAAAGAAAACGGAAGCTTTGAGAACGACGGCGGGAACAGGAGAGGTGAGTGTCTGACACGTGTTCACTTTACTGGTAAGAGAAGAAAATCAGCCGTCACAGCGTTTGAGTCTTTTTAAAGTCACCAACACTTTTCATTCAACCGGTTTTTCCACTAACGTTGAGGTGAGACTGTGAAAGTTCTAATAACTCTAACTTAACGCTGAATGCACTCACATCACAAGACGTCTGCTGACACACGGTACAAGCCTCCCTGAGGAACTTCCTGTCAGTCAGCTCGGCGTCTAAAGTGATGATGATGATAATTAGCTCCCACTCGTCTCCCCCTTCAGGCAGGAGAAAGGACCCGTCTCTGCGTTCGCCCTACGAGTCTGGATTCTCCATGACGGTGAGTAATAAAGCTGCCAGCTCCACACAGCTGATTACCGTGACCTTTGACCCAGGCACTTTATGGGTTTTTAGCTGCAGTGACGTGACGGATGTGCGTGTGTGTTTCAGGAAATCGACCCGGAGAAAGATTACACCATTCCTCGCCCTCAGACCACCAACTACAGGGAACCTTACGATGAATATTATGGACATGATTAAATCTTTAGTCTGACGTCTCACACTCTCTCAGTGACACGATCCACGGCTCTTTTCTGCTGCAGATGTAAATATTTCTATGTTGTGTTGTAAAAAAAAGTTATGTGAAAGTAAGATTTTAAATCGTCTCGTGTGCTGGAGGTTCGTCATCGAGGCTGGAAGGTTTGAGCAGTCCACTTTTCTTCTGATGGGAAATCCACATCTCAAACGCCCAGTGTGTGTGTGTGTGTGTGTGAGAACAGGCGTGCGTGTCTGAGACGGTGTGTAATAGCCCTGAGGTGAGAGGAGAGGCGTGAAACTGTCACTGTGAAGGTGCCAAACTGCAGAGCAGAGCGCAGACGTGTGAGCGGTGGAGAGAGGGAGATGAGTCGAGTTCAGCGCACACAGACACGCTCTGGTGTTTGTGTGCATACGTGTGACGTGTTCCCAATAAAAGATGTGTCTGTAAAGAGGCCGCGTGTTTGTAATGTTCTCGTCACAGTAAGAGGGGCAGTGCTGCAGCTGCACCACCAGGGGGCAGCAATCTAAAGGCTGCAGCAGATCACAGCAGTAACTGAGCGTGACCCCCCCCAGTGGCCTACAGAGACTCCGCCCCCCTGTTAGAAAGCCTGCGTGGTCTCCTTCCTTCAGTGACCTCAGTGACTCACACAGGACCAATCAGCTTCTTGTGCGTTAGAGTGATGAGCAGCAACGGCGTTTCCAGCAGCATCCAACCTCCAACCTATTTCCAGCCACATCCAACCTATTTCCAGCCACATCCAACCTATTCCCAACCACATCCAACCTATTTCCAACCACATCCAACCTATTCCCAGCCACATCCAACCTATTTCCAGCCACATCCAACCTATTTCCAGCCATCAAGTCCAGATGCAGTTTAAGATTGTTCCCCATTGTTTCCCTCGGCAGCGACGTGACAGGTGGAGGCACCACCTCCAGGCTGCTCATGCAGATTTGGTGTGAGGACTCCAGAGGAGTTTAGTCTCCGTCACTGCCTCCATCAGCCACTGCACAGCTACGTGTCCTTTATCTCTAGACATCTGTCCTCAGACCTCGCTCCTCATTGGACGAGCTCGTTTCAAAGTGATAAAACCCGAGACAATGGTGGGAAGAAGTGAGACAACGGACACCGGCCAGTTCTGTGGGAAATGCTCGGTCACCTGTCGGTGAAGACGCGAGGAGGACGAGCTGTTAGAAAGCACCGAACAAAGAGCAGAGTAAAAACCAAACAGTTTATTTATTATATACATTCAATAATAATGAAGAAACAGAAAGTACATGTCACTCACTGAACAAACTAAATCACCTGGTTAAACGAGCTTTAAGAGCATGTGACAGAAAAAGCTCCACATGCATTTCAAACCCATTTATAAGTCCTGCAGCTGAGCGAGGAGGGGGAGGCAGCTTCACCAGAAATAGGGGTCCAGCTGCTGTGAGCGGTGATCGCTATGACGACTGGGGGATCCCCCCCACCCAGACACTGTACTGGACCTTCCATCACAACATGCAAGTTCTTTCTCTGCTCCTGCTACGTGAGCCGTCCTCCTCCTTCTCCTGCTGCTGCTCCTCCTCCTCCTGCTGCTCCTCCAGCACTATGATTTGATTTCATGCACAAATGAAATGTCGCCCTTCCTCTCTCACAAAATCATGCATAGCAACACTTCTGATAATACTTGTAAGGAATAATAAGACTAAAAAAAGAAAGGAGGAGGTAACGCGCATCAAAAACACTCATGGACCTACAGCACACAATCATACAAAACAACATCACTTCTCCTTAGACTGTGCCCCCTCCCCCCTCCCCCGGGGGAAAGGAGAAAAGACGGTGGGCGACGTTGTTCTCCTGTCAGTCAATGATTAATGGCTCGGCTTCTCACCTTCGCCGCCACAAAGCTCCTACACCAGCCCCCCCGCTGAGCCACAGGGCTGCCCCCCCCCCTTTCTGTGCGCGGCCCCTCGCGTGTGGACTGAGTTCCTTTGTGGCTCCGAGACCTTTTTAACATCATAATTGTTTCACAAAAATAAGAAATACATCAGGACCAAAAATGTGCTTTTTTCAGAAAATCTTTGGAACCAAAGAGGCAAAAAAGAGCAACAACAACAACAACAACAACAACACAGTGAGATGAGGAGATGTCTGTGGTCCCTCGGTCAGCCGAGTGAGGACGACACAGTCCCAGAGACGCGATGCTGGCGATGGACGACTAGCAACTATAAATAAAACAGCGCCCTGACTTCTCCACGTTTTTCTGATCCGGGATCAGACACCGTTTCCCGCGCCTGTCGGTGTTAACGTCTCCGCCTGGCCAGGAGGGACTCCCGTTTGACAGATGATCGGTGTCCCGCGTGGGTCCCCGCCTCCTCATCGATCCCACGCGTTGGTTCGCTGCGTCGCTGCCGCAGCTGGAATGTCCGACGGTTCAGGGCGTGTGAAGAAGGAAGCAGAGCGAGGCGGCGTGGACACGGGGGCAGTGTCGTAGTGTCTCTCAGGTCCACGCAGCTTCTCATCGACGGCAGTAAAAGAAAAACTGAGGTAATGCAGAAAAAAACAAACCACTGGTTTTTTTCTTTGTCGTTGTGTTTCCTGCTTATCTTGAGGCTGGGTGGGGTGGGGGTGTTGTTGCCAGGACAACAGTGGTTGTCATCAGTGGGATGTTTGCTCTTCCCAACATTAAAAGAAAGAATTCCTGCAGCTTCGTGGAGACGTTTGATTGTTTTTCCATTATCACACCACGACGAGCAACCGGAGCAGTGTAGTGTTTGAAAAGTGGGATACCGCACACGCGGTGTCGAGAGTGTGTGCGTGTGTGTGTGCGTGTGTGCGTTGGGGGGGATGTAGCGTCAGCTCAGACAGTCGTGTGCAGGATCCATAGTGTTTCTCTGAAGCTCTCGGCTCCAGCTCGTAGCGTGGGACACGCTCCTGGCAGCTTTTTGTTTTTTTCATTGTTCCCACGTCGGCGACAGACGTGGAAGATTCCAGAAGATGAGTTGATGATGTGGCAACGGCCGAACAAAAAAATGAAGTCGTCAGCATCGTCCATGTGCAGAAAAGTGAGCCAAATGAACAGCTTGAAAAAAAAGGGTTTGGGAGTCCTGTGAAGTTCCTCGGGTGTGATTTGTGGTTCTAGTACGGAGCGAAGCGGCTGTATCCCGCCCGGTATAAACTGGCCTGTGAGAGACAGAGCGACAGGTTGTGAGTTCTGCTCTGAAGCAGCTGTTAGTAACTGTGCAGAGCTCGCGTCACGGCTCTTACCATGGCTCCCACTCCGTACGCAGCAGCAGCTGGAGCCAGAGCGTGGTATGGATCGGTGGTGTACACGCGGCCGTAGCTGGTGACACAAACACAGGAGACGATTCATGTGACATCATCCGACTAACTCAGCAGAATATTTACATATTTCCTAAAAGTACCAACAGACTTATCCACCCACCTGCAGGTGGCGCTAACAGCCTGAGATACAGTGGTGTGAAAAACTATTTGCCTCCTTCCTGATTTCTTGTTCTTTTGCATGTTTGTCACACAAAATGTTTCTGATCATCAAACACGGTTTTTGATGAGCAGAAACATTTAAGTGTGACAAACATGCAAAAGAATAAGAAAACAGGAAGGGGGCAAAAAGTTTTTCACACCACTGTATTTCGTTT
The DNA here is from genome assembly GCA_032270685.1 of Microctenopoma stevenorrisi. Lineage (NCBI taxonomy): Eukaryota > Metazoa > Chordata > Actinopteri > Anabantiformes > Anabantidae > Microctenopoma > Microctenopoma stevenorrisi. The sequence goes on along the minus strand of JAUMTR010000026.1, from coordinate 16,559,679 downwards.
TTTCGGGGTGTACCTGACGTGAGCCCCGTGTTCACCTCACCTGTCGCTGTAGGCAGCAGCTGCAGCGGTTGCTCCGGTTACAGCTGCAGGCTGGGCGTAGCGGTAGGCGGCGGCGGCGGCGGCGGCAGCTGCAGCAGCAGGGTAGCCCCCCTATAGACACACACACACACAACACGAGTGAGTCAGGTGGCGTGTAACTGTAGAGAGACCAGCATACTGTGACTTTGTTCAATGACTTTACGCAGTCGACATTTTTTTTATGTTTTACATCAAAATGTGAAACGAGGTGATTTATCAGCGACACAGAGAGAGGAGACTGTGGACGTGTTATCACCACAACAGGACCGTGGAGGTCATAAGGAACCACACTGACACGCCGACACAGAAAACAGACACATCAGGAGAAGAGCGACAGTCTGAAGACGCTGCGGGGAACTAGAGTCAGAGCGCTTTATGACCAGAAACGTTTGTTATCATGATTATTTGATGATGCGGCCTGGTAGCTCAACGGGTTAAGCGTCAGACTGGGATTTAGGAGGTCGCAGGTTCGAACCCCGTCTGACTCCTAATCCATCCCCTACCAGGTGTGTCCCTGAGCAAGACACCCAGCGCTAGCTCCTTGTAAGTCGCTTTGGATAAAAGTGTCTGCCAAGCAAAGTAAAGTAAATACAATTATTTACATTTCGATTATTTAAGTTACATATATAGTTAAAATAGTTATATTTTTACAAAGAGTTTATGAAAACAGGAGTTAATGAGTAAAAGGACTTTTGTTAGAAAAAAAAGTGTTTTCTCAGAAAACATTTTGATATAGCATAATTTAAAACAATTCTGGTTGTATCTATGATCCTTGTTCTTGTTCTTTCTTACCTATGACAGGGTTGTAGCACTGCATGGTCAAAGCATTGTACTTCACAGCACATGAGCCAATAACATAAAGCCTTCCATGACAAGCTGTGGCAGTGAAATTAGTCACATATTTTAACGCAGGGCAGGACATAGCCCAGGTGTTGTTGTATGGGTCATAATGCTCCACTTCAACTCTGTCTGATGTTGTACCTAAAGAGAGGAAATGTAAGCAGAACAAGTGATGAGGGCGAGGGAGTCTAAATGCTGCCCTTGGAATCGGAACATGTTCCAGGATATTCAGCCACAAAGAAGAAATGCAAGCAAATTCTCAAAAATTATCACCGCAGACGCCATTAAGAGCAGATGAGCTACTGGAGTTTATCAGTTTTCAAGCGCGCTGCAGGTTTTAAACACCACATGCAGGACTCTATTTATTTTCTTACCTCCAATGACGTAAATCTCCCCGTTAAGTGTTGCCGATGTGTGGTTAGTGCGAGGCCGGAGCATAGGTGCCACGGTAACCCACCTTCCCTGCCTTGTGATGTACTTCCAGGTCTCTGTGGTTGACCAGGTGTTGGTATTTGAACCTCGCGAGCCCCCTGTCAGATAGACCAGACCAAGAGTCAAGAGTCAAGAGTCTGAAAATGACTAAAAAAAAGGCCTGCTCTGCTTATGATTACTACTCTGACTCTTTGCACACACTCGTCCCACCTGAGACATACACGTCATTGTTCAAGGACACCAGAGAATAACCCCACTTGTTAGGGTTGGGGAAATTAGGGAGCTCGTACCACTGTTCTAGAGGGAAAGAGAAAAGGGGGTTGATGTTTGAGATAAAGCTTTTCACAGTATGCAGATGAAGACGTACCAGGGAAATAAGGCAAAGACACACAGATATGTTCAGCACCAGTAAGTTAAAGCTAAGTTGTCTGTTGGCCTGAAACAGTCCAGAATTGTGACTGTCAAAGTTGTTGTGCATCAACAGATATTAAGAAATCTTACAATGTTGTCCAACAATGTTTTCCTTCACATCCTTAAGTGAAAGACATGGACTTTAATCCAGCTCTGTGCAATAAAACATTCATTTGAGGAACTGAGATGATCCGATTTTGTCACATCCAGGCCACATTCCTGCACAGTCATTTTTCTGTCAGCACTACACTTAACAACCTACAACATCTGCCAAAATGATTCAAGGAATCAGACAGACGTTTCCCAAGAAATGATTGTTGTAAAACGCGTTGTGAACTTAAACACACTTAAAAGTTTAATGAAGTTGAAAGAATATTTTACTAGTCTTTGTGTTGTAGAAGGTACAGTTGCTGGGGGGCTGTCTTTGCAGTCTCGGGTCTCTGTCCTCATCTTCATCCGAGTCATCTTCATCATCTGAGTCATCCAGTGAACGACCTCCCATTACAAACAGCACCTCTTGCAGGTTTGGTTTTGGACCCTGAGAGCTGAGTCTGCCCAAACATTGTGGTGCCAGATCCGTTTTCTAGAAAAGTGAAACTCATGATTATTTAAATCTATTTAGATTGAGCAAAGACACATTAGAAAGGAGAATGTGTGAACTTACTAACCTCTCTGTGAATCTTTTCTACAACCTCTCTGCAGCTGGGAGAGGCCTGCACCAGACTGTCCTTCAGCAGGGTGTCAGTCAGGTAGTCCAGGCTGAGCAGAGCGAGACAAGACAAGCTGAGGAGCTCTGGAAGGTGGCAGAGTCGAGACTCCTCGCAGTACCTAACCCATTTCAGGATGGCCTCCACACGGGTGCACTCTGACCGGATTTTTAGTCCTTCGTTAGACAGGCAGGCTATCAGTCTGTCTTTTCCCAAAAGTAGAAACTCCTCACCTTGTTGTACAGCCTCAAAGTTCTCCAAGAGGAAGGCCCAAGCTTTGGCCACCACCTCGGGGCATCCATGGATCTCCCCAAACTCTAGGATTCCCAGGCAGTTGGTTGCATCAATCTGATTCTGGAGATATCGGCTGCAAACAGCTCTCACTGTCTGGAACTGTAGCTGGCTGGAGGTGCAGATTAACCCCTCTACATTGCTCTGGTTGATGGTCAGTTTACCTGTGTAGGCAAAGTCCAGCAAGCAGCTGAGGATATCAGGATCAACCTCGTGAAGCTCCACACGTGCAGCTATGCTCTCCACAAAGTCCCCTGAGAACATGACGCGGAAGTACGTGCTGCAGAGGGCCAGCACACCGCGATGACATGGAAAGTCCCGTCCACCAGCACTCAGGGTTACATCAACTAATTTGGGGTGAGAGCAGAGTGAACGCAAGCCCTCCAGGATGCTCTGAGGATGGGAGGACAAGCAGAAGTCCAGGTCATCCACATTACGCACCATGCTCAAATGTAGGTCAAATCTTCTTTGAGAAAAAAGTCAGTGCGTTAGGGCTCACCTGAAAAACACAAAAAACAAGTGAGATACATTACAAAGTACGTCTGACAACAAGATATTGTATTTAATGTAACCTGTCATAAAGAAAAAAGTGGTGCATAGTAATATCTTATTTTCAGTAATAACTAATATGTGTGTGTGTGTTTTACTGTGGTGTAATTAAAAAAGACTAAAAGGGAAAAAGAGACAATTAACTTAATTTAACTTGATCCTGATAACGTGATCTTTCTAATTTGTCCTGTAAAAAAGTGCCTTGTCTTCTAAGTGTGTCATCAACATGTTGTTACTAGCACAATAAAGTACTCTCAGCTCGTGATTAGTATGATATGTTTTCACAGCATGACTCAAAGCTCCTCTGAAGCCAACAGTAAATTACTTTTCCTGTCATCAAACTAATGAACCAACAAGTACAACTCACCACAGAAGATAATGGAAATAATGGCTCATCGTTCCAGTAAAAAAGCAGTTTGTAGCTAAGCAGCTGGTTAGGTCAACACGAAGCGGGCAGCATGGCGGAAAACTTTTGCCAAGTCACTGAGATGGGCTGCCTGTCGTTCACTGGGTTATTTTTAGGACTGACCGTGACGCTGTGCTGAAGTCAGATCCCAAACAACATGCGGGACCCACAGCTGCTGTTACAGCCACATATTTAGAATTTTCTCAGTGGTCCTGGAGGCCAGCACAGGAGATACATCACATTCAGCAAGCATTCAGTGTTCATGTTAAGATATTAAAGGATGATAAATAAATGTTCCGTTAGTTTACCTTAGGCACCGTCCTTTGTAATAGGTCTGTGTACGTTTTGAAATGTGTTGATGCCATTGCAAATCTGACACCAGAGTCTAACAGTCCCACATCTAAATGTCCTACTGCAGTATTACAAACGTTTAAAAATGTACTAACAAAGTCCAGACATCTGAAATGCAGTGATGTTTAATGCTTAACACAGTAATGGACAATATAAAATTTACAAAACTAGAATTCAATTTAGCCAATATCTGACCAAAGAAAACGTAAACAGGGTTAAGAATCAAACTAAACATTCAGCGCCAACCGTCAGTGCTTGAAAACTGCTTCACACAATTCAGTTTACAATTCAGTAGCGTTTAGGTTGGATGCCTAGCCCTACTGTCATCAACTACAAAGCATACAAAATTATCAAAAGAATTATACAAGCAACTACTCAAAATCAAAAATCTCTGCCTCCTTCTCTTTCCAAAAAGCAAAACTACGGTCAATGTATTTGCAAATCTCTTCATTACTAAAACTTGAAATGTCAGTCCCTGTGTAGATCATCCCCTCATCAGGAGTAGGTGTCTGCACAATGACTTTAGGAACCCGTCGAACCTCTGGGAGGCTGTGTTTCACCGATTCTGTAGTATTTTCAGACTGACTCACAGCATTTCCAAAGAACTTTATTTTAATGTCCTCAAACCCGTCCTTCCACTCGCGGTTTCCAGCCTCAATATCTTGCATGACAGCCTTGTGAAAGTCTCTGACTGTCTCCCAGGGAAAGCTCCCGATGTGATCGAACACCTCGAAACACAGCAGGTGTCTCATTTTGCGTTCGTCCACAGGCAGCTCCAGCTCCAGGATGTGAAAATAGCCCAGCATGAAGAGGTCCAAAGTCAGGCTGTCGTACTCCACAGGCATGCCATCCAGCCTGGGTAGGAACTGCTCTGGGGAGAAGATGGGTTTCTGCCTGTGGAGTCTGGACATAACACTGCACCGTTAATGGATTTTTTTTGGGCTAGCACTGCTCTATATTTGGAATATGGAATATATTAACTAACAGACAAAATATTAAGTTAGAAGAAGTTAGAAGTTAGAAGAAGATGCAACCCCACCTGCGTATCTGTCTAGACGGGACACTGGAAATCATGTTCCTCCAGTTTCCCAGCATCTTGTTGACAGCGCTCCTCTGCTTAAAGAAGTGCCCCAGAGAACTGTTCATCATCTTCGACTGGGCGCTCTCTATGCTGCCTCCATGACCTGACACAGCCTTGTCAGCTACCTCCGGGTGTCCGCCGCTCAGCTTCCTCTCTGCTGCGTCCTTGCTCTTCAGTGTTACAGAATAAGCGGATTTCTTCCAGTGGCCTAGGAACAGAACAACTATGCGCTCCTTCCTAAGGCTCGTGGTCTCCAGAACCTCTGCAACATTTTCATTACTGTCAATCCCAGAATCAGTTTTCTGGTCTGTTTTAGGGGCTGGATTCGAGACTTGGGGCTGCTTGTCTGAAACTGCAGCTTCTAGCAGTGCGGAAGAACTTAACACTACAGCCTCATTAGGCTCATTGGACAAAGGCAAGTTCAGTGTCTCAAAATTAGACTTGAGAGTCCTAACAGAAACCCCAAACTGATGGATTTCGTCCTCTATCCTGTCCCTGCGTCCCCTGGTGGAGTTGTGTCTGTCTGACGTCTGAGAGAACACAGCGATCAGGTCGGTGTTGGGCATCTTGCTGTAGGGCTGGTCTGTCAAGTTGGTCAGGAGCAGAGACATGCTCTTTACAATGCCTGAGATACGGCCGCACCAAACAGGCAGAGGAATTTGACTTGTGAAGTTTCGGAACTGTGTGTTGACGGTGATGTTGACGATGGGTGCAGGCAGGATGTGCCGGAGCTCGTCAGCTAAACGAGCCAGCTCCAGCTCGTAGCCTTCACAGTTCTTCTGCATGGAGACACTGGCAATCTGCTGCTCCAGATAGATGAGGTCATCCTCTGTAAGCAGCTCCCCAGAGGGCCCCAGGATGGCATTGTGGGCTTGGGAGTACCTCCAGCTGACTTTGGGATATCTGTTCCCATTTTCCTGTAAGAGAGTGCAGATTAAAAATACAGTCTGTCAAATTTAAAGTCATTTTGAACATTTCAAAATGGCTAGGCGTGAGAAGAACAAGAGTAATGACACAGTAAAACTGTCATCCAAACCTCAGAATTATGACTCGGACTAGTAATGTGACTTGTTATATGCAATCAAAAGTAAATGATAATGGTAAAAGTGGAATCAGAAACTCAGACCGCAACTAGCTTTGCTCATTGCAGTGTGCATAAGGCTTAGTCAGCAGCTGTGCAACACGGTCTTTAGAGCTTTATTATTTTCATTTTGGAATAATATACATAACATGACAAATTGAAACTGCTTGCAGAAACTGAATGATATCAGGACCTTTATTGTTTGATTTGTCATGAAAACAGACGTGTAATATTGGGACAAATGTAGGAAGCTTATTATGTTAAATCTAAGTCTTCAAAGAGACCTTTACATTACCTTCCTCCTCTGATCCTCCTCATCCAGTAGCCGGGCCTGCAGCTGTCTCACCATGACCTGTCGCTTCCATTCTGCAATGGGGCTGCCTCTGTCGTCATGGGTGGGCACCAGATAGTCGATGTCCGACAGGTTGGCCTCCTCGGTGGGCAGGACCACCATTTTGTTCTTTTCAAACATCAGTGATTGTGTCATTGAGGAGGAGAAGCACTGGCAAAGGAAGGATGTTCAAACTGAGAAAGCTTAATTGCACTTACCGCCTGCCCAGTGAAGGTTCCTGATATCCCCGACTGCTTCAACGATGTAATGGACTTCAGGTCACCGAGAAGTTTCTTTTCAGCCAGGAAATTAGTGTCTGGCACCATCGTCTTATCAGCAGAGGCCGTCGTCTCTCTGCCAGCTGCCTTTGGCTGATTGAAACCCCTAATAACTGCAAAACAAATCACAATCACCTCAGTCAATCGTAGTTTAAAAACACTTTGTTATTCTGAAAGAGGGATTAAATTAGACAGATATAAATGATCCTCTCACCAGAGGCTGCGATTTGAACCTGCTCTATTCTGCTGACAGAGCTTTTCCCCGGCTGCGCACGTGTGGAAGGATCAGAGGGCGAAGGAGGTGGCTGAGGGTATCTTGCCTGTGGGGACTCCTCACTCTCAGGTTGCTCATTTGGAATAGTAAGATGATTACTGAGGTGATCACTGATACTATTGTGTTACCTATATTAATAATACGGAATCGCCAGATGATGACTGATAGAAACTAATCTTACCTTTAAACTATCCATGTGTGTGTCACTCAGGCACCCGTAGTAGTCCTCCCTGCTGCACTGCAACAACACCTTTACCTTCACTTCTTCCTCCACTTGCGCGATTACCTCGACGCGCTCGTCCACGCGGGTCGTCTGCAAAGACAACAATGGGACTCTAAATATGTGAGACTTTAACAAACAGGTTGGAAGAGCTGAGAGTTTCTCTACTGTTGAAATGCGCTGTATTCAAAGTGTTTGTCTGTCCATGATTTAATTTCGAGTTTTAGTTTCTGCACTCGTGCGAATATATGAGAACTTAGCTGGGGGGCACTGAAAGATTTAGACAGTGTATTAACGATGAGAAACAAGTAGAAATCTAGTACATAAGGTTGTAGCTGAGTTGGCTTTGTTTTTATATGACAATAAAAATGTATATCATGCAGCTAAAACAACAGTTTAAAAGTCTACCTTGGTAATATGCTAGATCACTCAACATGATTGTAATTATGAGCAAAACAGTAAAACAAGTGCATGTATGGAAACATTTACATCCACTTTAATGAACCTGCATTGTTCTAATGCACTCCACACAGAATACATATCACATTCAGCTCTCCAAGGACACTATTAGTAACCAAAACATGCGTGTTGTTGTGCTCTGTGTCCACGAGGTGGTCCCTGCCATTTCCTCTCACACGGCACTTTGATGTCGAACAGCACGGAATCTGCTGTGACACTACTCAGGCGGAGAAATAAACTTCCCCGAAGTTGTGCAATCCATAAATAGATAAACAAGGGGGGTAGAAAAAGGGGGAGTGGGAGAGCCTCATTCCTTTGTGACCCTTCTCGTAACAGTTCAGTGTCCTAAAAGCTGCAGTGAACTGCTCCTTATGTGTGTGTGTTTAATTAGACTCAGTGGCCAGGGAGCATTTGGTTTTCATCAGCACCCCATCACAATTGCAGATATAGATAGCCCAACCCTGCTTTGGCCCAGATCCACCCAGCTTCTATCAAAGACCACAAAGACCCCGATCACAACAGATGAGGAGCCAAGACTTAAGAAACAGCTACTCAGTGCTGCCTCAACATGCAGCACCAGTAATCTGTGGTGCCTGTAGGTCGAGCCATGAGAGAGTTTAAGTATTTCAGCACACCATGTGTATTTAAGAAACACGTCTTGTAATTCTGCGCTCTGGAATCAATCATTAAAACAACCTGCTTCCACATGAAATATTCACGTCCTTGGTGATAAATTGCAACGTGGAATGTATACAATGGACACGCATTATACACAGAACACTATAGTGTAAATACATGTCCACTCACATTTTAAAATACTCTCAGGTTTCCTGTGTGGAGGTAAATGCTTGTGAGGCTCGTATATGGAGAACACAAATGTTTTTGCCAACATTTGCAGCCTTATTTCATCCACTGTGGCAAAACAAGACAAATGACAGTATTTGACTACTTCGTACTGGAACATTCTAACAACTACTGGATTAAAAACTATATCCAGAAACAGAGCAGAGTTAAGAAAAAAGAGACAAAGCATGTCCAATTTACAAAAAGTCAACAATGACAAAATATAGTCATTGGCCTGGAGCCTGGTGCATTAGTCATGCCTAACTGTAAGAGGCAATAACTGACCAGAACATAGGTAAAACTAAGCCAAAACACATGCCATCGAGGCCTCTTTAACTGAAATGAGTATGAGTAAGGAAATGTTCCTTTTATTTTACAAAAATAATTACTTAGCCTGTCCGATCAGTTTCTTAGGAACAAATACTGAAAGAAAAATAAACCAATAAAGCAGAAATAAATGCAAAGGTATTGCAATTGTGATACAAAAACTTTAAAAGTCATCTAAAGCTCACTAACCTTGACAAAGTCTCTGAGCACGCAGCAGTTTCAGCTTCACTGCTCAATGAACCTCCCGAGGCACTGTCTGGTGCCTTCAGGTATCCAGGGCGGCCACACTGGTACTGAGGATGTGACGCTATCTTAAGATCACCGACCACACGTTTGACACCATCACAGCATGTACGCCACCGGGCCAAGGGCCGCCAGGCAATAAACAATAAACTCTGATCGGAGAGTGCTGTTAATAATTAAGGGAAAAGGATTGGGTGGCTGGTAATGTCACTAATGCATGGACAAACCAATGGCCATGTTGTCGCACGAAGGGAGGTATCAGCGGAAGACTTGTCAAAGAAGCTGGAAAACAGACATTTTATCCAAGTGCGTTCAGGTGATTTTTCCACTTGGGCCAATTGGACGAGGGATCCTCTTTTTTTTTTACGAATAGGACGTAAACTCGCCTGAGACAGTGGAAACAGAATGTGACACCAAAAGCATTTTCTTCTTTTGGCTGAAACTGTGTCTTTGTAAGTGATGTGCGGGGGCACTCCTCTGTTTCTGAAGCTTTGGCAGTGGCCTGTGTATGATCATTCAAATGGATATCCAGAGAAACACAGCAAAACTGATTAGGGCACAAATCAGGAATGATCACAATGTGCGCCGTCACAGTGGACCTACAGTATGTGTACCGGATGTTTGTTCTAAGACATGACTTCAGCTCAGTAAAAACCAACCATCCAACCTGTAGGAGGGAAATAAAAAAAAAACAACCTAAAGAGAGTGTATATGTTAGCAACGTCACACTAGTTTTTGCATCTACGTATATCACATGAGGATCTGATAAAGAGTTTATACTGCTGGAGCCAGACATTCTAAAAAGCCATAAGAGCATATGTTTTTTTCCCCATTGCAAAAAACAATGTGGAAATATAAACTGTGTCTTAAAAAAACACGATGATGAATGGGAGCGAAAGTGTTTTCTCTGTCGAAGTATTCTAAAAATACCATTCTCAGACAACAGTATCTTCGGCCCGATCGCTGCGTATAGAGAGCAAAAGCCACAAGCGTGTGTGAAGTAAGTCTCATGCCACGCACTGTTTATTTGATTGCAGCTGTTCCCGAGATGCGAGAGGAGGAAGAGCGGCTTGACAGGGCTGAACGAATCTGACCTCGTTGTGAGTGATCCAAACATGCGGTGAGGCCAAACACCCAGCTCTCCCAGGTCAATGTCCCTCTTCATTTAGGGCCTGCTCGGAAATGAGATTATGTGACTGACATTTTAGAACCAATGAAACCAGTGATCTGCGTAGAACTCGAAAAACATGAAACAAAATCAACGTAATTTAATGTAATTATGGCGTGTCTGCTGCAGGTACGCAGCTCGACTCACAGCACAGAGCAGTAGCCTGATGTCCAAATATTATGGGGGACCTAAATCTATTAACTTCTAGTCCGGGTTCTGTCTCAGGTGACGCCTTTGTTCATATCAAGCCTCTGTTTGTGTGTCTACATGTCTATTACCAAGGAACCCAATACGTAATCTGTCTGGTACCAACATCAGACAGTATCCAAAGGTGACAATCATAGCACTTCCAAGTCCCTGAAAAAAAGGACATGACACACAATCAAAGGTGTGTTTGAAGCCAGTGACATCTTGCTCTCCAACTCCACACAGGGATAGAGTTGCAGGTTCCAGGCATCAGAATGGTGAAAACGCTGAAACTTAAGCTTGTGGATCTCATAACGGGCTCAGCCCCTGGGCCTTCTATCTGAGCCGCTGGAGAGGGGTAACTGATAGGCCCATACCCGGTGGCGGCTCCGGCTGCGTCCGTTGCTGCAGCGGCTCCGGCGCTAATTAGCACTCCATTGTTGATGAGGGAATTATTTCAGAAAGGAAGCTCGGCAGCCACGGCCCACTGGCTCCCTATCATCATCCTCTTCAAGTATGAGTGCGGCTCTTCTCCTCTGACTTATTTAGGCTTCCACTAGCTAAAAGCTTTCTTTGCTCTGCATACACAAGTGTGGAGTCTGCGCTATAGGCAGCCAGTGAAGCGTGATAGGGACAGACTGCATGTGCGGTTCAACAACTCTGTATTTACTGGTTCTTATTTACAATCAACTCAGCTGTAGTTCTGCGAACCTAATTATTACGTTTGTAGGTAAAACTAATTAAGGTCAACACAATGTATAATAACAGGCTGAAAGCTACAAACTGACTCTGTTAACTTGAGTTAATAAACTTATTTTTATTGCCTTGACCTCTGACTTGAACAGGCAAAACCACCACAAACAAGGTGTTACCACTAAAATATTCATCAGTCACATTAGGGAGTGTTGTGCTTTCTCAGCTTATCTCAGAGAGGCCTCTGTGGCAAAGTAAGGACAGAGAATCACCTCCAGCACTCACCTGCCCGTTATGCCTTATTTAACACAACAACCTTCTTACAGCTCTTAGACTGAGCCAGGTCAGTGAAAGAAATGCAAGCGCCCCACACTAGCTTTGATTTTCCTGACCAGTTTCATAAAAACGAAGGTCATAAACTGGAGGAATGTGTAAATACACAACAGGTGAAGAGGAGCTTACATTTTTCTCCACAGCACGGAGATATCTGGCACATTCATAGTGTCCGTTGTACTCTGCCAAGTCTGCTGCTGTGAACCCATCGGTGTCCTGATCTGAAGGCTTCGCTTGATGAACCAAAAGAATTTTACAGCACTAAAAAGAAGAAATACGACAATGTAAGTAGGAACAGAAGCAACAATATACTGGACATTCTTTGGGAAAGCTGCTTTTCTTTTAGCAGATATTAGCCAAACAACAGAAAAACTATAGAAAGTTGCACCTAACCTCTAGTTCTCCATTCTCTGCAGCATCGTGAAGTGGAGACCCTCCCCAGAAATCCTTCATAAGCTTTAAACCCATGTGAAGCAGCCTCTCCAAGATACAATAGTGCCCCCTGCTGGCAGCAAAGTGCAGGGCCGTGGCTCCGTCTCTGTCCTGGCAGGAGAGGCTGACATCAGTACAGGTCACCTATGAAAACAGAAACTGTATGTTCAGGAAAGAAACAACAACCTGAAAATGTTTTTAGTAATTTTATAAGTGTGTGTTTGTCTGCCGACCAGCCACACAACCACTGCTTCGTGACCCATGTGAGCAGCAGCATGCAGGCAGCTCATCCCATCGTGGGCCCTCAGGTGGACATCAGCACCGCATTCCTTCACAAGGTACTCCACTACATGTAGGTGACCTTCCTGACAGGCCAGGTACAATGGAGTAGCACCGATCACCGTCTGATGGTTTACTAACCTGTTCAACATATAATTACATAAGGGGTACCCAAAGTTAGGCTACGGGTGTCAGACAAGTACAGAACTCTACTTGCAACAATGCACCAATCTTATATGATTATTCTGCTGGACAAACATGTCCTATATCCTTTCAGTTAAATGCAAAATGCGCTCTATGTTTCCATTGAAAGATGTTGTGACGTTCACTTCTAAAACAACAAATACAAAAGTAATTAAACTATTTTACTGATGCACTGATTTGCAGGACAAAACAATTACCCCTCTGGACAATTAATAGTCAGTAGCGTATCCTTTCTGACAACAGCCACTTAAGAAACATGTGTCCACTCAGTTAGTTTCTAGGTTGGCACATGTTGAGGGATCTCACTAGAACAGGGGTAGGCAAGTTCGTTCCTAGAGAGTTGCAGCCCTGCTTGTTTTCCAACCATCCAGCTGTTGACCAAGAGCAGGAACTGTTGATTACCTGGCTCAGGTGTGTTCAGCCAGTAAGAAGCCGTGAGTGCAGGGATGGTTGGAAAACAAGCAGGGCTGCGGCTCCCTAGGACCGAACTTGCCCACCCCTGCACTAGAACAATGTTGTCTGTGCCTGAAGCAGCAAAACAGCCCCACAGCATTATGCTTCCACCACCAGCTGAGGGAAGGGTTGAAAGAAGTATCCATGTAGCGTAACAGCTCGAGTTTGGTCTCCTCTGGCCAAACTGAGAAAAAGTATCCCAGAGGTGTTGCTGTGTGAAAAATAGAGGTTTACTATCCTCAAAGACTAAGACTCAGTCTCCCGTGTAATATCCAAAAGAGGACAATTCAGCGACAATCACCTTGTTGACATTTCAGACTATTTCTCATCCAAAGATTTAGCACTCTTGCATCTCCACCACGCCCCACGGAATTACTCTCTTTGTGTTTTGCATTCTAGACACTGTGAAACATAGTGGACCTGTAAATGGCCGCATGGTTGTCCTCCTTAATATAGTCCCTGTCTGTAACTGGCATGGACAGACACACTTGTCCAACAGCTGTAGGTTTATTTATAAGACCTCAATCTTACTTAGACTGCTTCCTCCCTGTAGATCATACAGAGCTAATTTCAACAATTAACT
>JAUMTR010000026.1:16496042-16515210 GCA_032270685.1 Microctenopoma stevenorrisi | reverse complement strand
ATATATATATATATATATATTTTTTTTTTTTTTTTAATATATATATTTTATTTTATTTTTATCGATTCTATCCTCTTCTAATTTTAAGTTCAACTTGATCATGTTATTCTAATCAGCTTTTTGTATTTTATTCAATAAAATAAATGTTCTGCTGTACTTTAGTGAGTCTGCATCAGATTACTGTCTCTAATGTGTCTCCACATTCATAAAAACACAGATGTGGGAATTATGTCAAGTGTGAGTGTAAATATATTAAAATAAAATATTCTGTGTTAGCTCTTTATCAAAAATTAACAAGGAGGGAAATTAAATGTACAGAGAACAACACAGCAGCAGGATTTCATTCGCAGTCTGGATTATTTTATAAGAAATCAAACGGTACAGTCATGTTTTTAATGTGTTTGCGCCACCTTGTGGTTTTTAAATGACAGGGCGCCTGCAGGTGATATGATAGTACTTATCAACCGTGTTTTCAGAGGTGGTAGAAGTACACACATTACTAATCAAACGCCGCCACAAATGGACCAGCACTCTGAGAGTGAAGTGCTCTGTCTCAAACAAGGAATCTGACTCTAATATGTCTCTTGTGCACGAGAAGAAGAATAAATGTGTGTAAATAATGATTAAATGGGAAGTTTAATGAGTGACTTCATGTACAAACTGTACTTTATGCTTTACTTGTCAGACTCTTTTATCCAAAGCAAATTACAAAGAGAAGACACCAACAGTTACCATTCAGTTCCCGTCAAATCTGAGATAGTACAACAATGGACCCTGGTAAGATCTAACTCGTAACAAACAGTAGGATTTCTGTGGCTGTATTAGTGTCACAGGGTTATTTTTTAGTCCATTTGTGAACCATGTGAGAGACGGCCTGACTGTGGAGCAGCACCAGGTTGTGCTGACTGTCCTGTTTAGACATGTTGGTGTCCAAAGGTCAAGGTTACTCTGACTTTCTTTCCTATTATTATGAAGGCAACAGTATTATCTTGAAGACTTTTCTTCAAATTTGGCACAAAGAGACACTGGGACTCAAACATGAACTCATTCGATTTGTGAGGTTGAAGTTCAAAGGTCAAAGTCACCGTGGCCTCTCATCCATCCTTTGTCAGCACTGCATCTCAGAAACGCCTGGAGAGAATTTCATCATCATCATCTGGCAGCAGGATTCGTTTATACACACCGCGGACACAACACTACACCATCCACAGCGATGTAGGTTAGCTGACAACACCTATCAGTTTCACAAAGGGGACTAATTTAATCAGTGAATGATAAAGTAGTGCACTAGAACATTTAGATTCAAGATTCAAAACACTTTATTAATCCCAGGGGGAATTTGTTTTGCCTACTTACAGCCGCTCTCATTTCAGAAAAGATTCAAAGACCCGCACCCGTAATTTGAACCAATGAAATATAGATACAAAACAACAAATGTATAAGAACAAAAACAAAAACATGATGACATCACTCTCTAGAGTTGTTGTTCTCCCCTCTCTCGTTACGGAGGGAGGTGAGGGAGGAACTGTAGAGTTTGATGGCCACAGGAAGAAATTATTTCCTGTGTTGAGCGCTTGACATTGTGACATTGAGTCTCTGGCTGAACGTGCTCCTCTGTCCTCAGGACACTGTGTCGGGGGTGGGAGGGATTGAGAGGAGTTTGGAGAGTGTCCTCCTCTCAGCTACAACATGTGGAGGGTCCAGCTCCACCCCCAGAACAGAACCAGCCCTCCTGATTAATTTGTTAATATGTGTCAGACATATGTTAGTGTCTGACACCTTCAAGCTGCTGAAATTTAGACACTTGATGATTTTATGTTAG
Organism: Microctenopoma stevenorrisi; assembly: GCA_032270685.1. Classification (NCBI taxonomy): domain Eukaryota; kingdom Metazoa; phylum Chordata; class Actinopteri; order Anabantiformes; family Anabantidae; genus Microctenopoma; species Microctenopoma stevenorrisi. Next base: position 16,513,388 of record JAUMTR010000026.1, on the reverse strand, counting down.
CTTCCAGAAACACAGGCAGGAACCTTAGTTCAGAGATTTGTGATTGGACCAGACAGAATAACTTTGTCCGTCTGTGGACCTTTTTCAGTAGAAACTGCTGTTTTAAAGATGGTCTGCTCTTTTTCGAACTCCTTACTTACTACAGACATGCTGTGATGAATTTAGATTGTCTAACGGTAATTTTTGCTTCCACATAAAAATAAATAAAATCTGATTTAATTACCATTAGACTACTCATTGGGTAAAGTTTTTGTGGTGTCCATGTATAGACCCCTGTGGCACACCACTGCAGACGATACCTGATAAATTTATAAGCTATTCTATTTATATACTACATCAAAATATTGTGGTTTATACATTTCACAGTTTCTATGGGCTAAGTGTGTCCAGCAGCTACAACTCACAAGGATCCAATCAATGAGACAATGAGTTGTTGAACCAGGTAACCACTGTATCTGCGTACGTGTTTGTCTGCCTGGTGCTTTTTGGTGTATTAGTGTTGATGTTCGGTACATTTGCATCAAACAACTTAAAGAAAGTCACTTATTCTTCAGTCTACCGCCAGCAGAATGTCTGTGTGCACAGGAGCAGCTGGGGTTGTGGTGTGTTGGGTGTCTTTCTTTCCCCTCTCTACCTGTCCCCCTGCCACCCACTGAACCTGCAGTGATGGACGACAGACAGGTCGCATCACTGCTCACAGCCTGTCACACAGAGAGCAGAGAAGCCGTTGCTACGACCTCACAGTATCAGTATCACTGAAACTAAGTCAAAGAAATCTACAGTAAACTCTGTGTAAATCAGAAAAGAACTGAGATTTAACTGCTGAAGGGCAGTTTAGTTAGCACAAGAGGAATTTAAGATCTCCCGTCTCCCTGCTTTACATCACTGTTTTCTCTCCTCTGAATCCACATTTAACAATATTCATTTCACATCCTCTTGTAGCCAGCAGACAAGGCTCCAGGTTAGAAATTCTCATCCACTCTGAGGAATAAGAAGAAGAAAACAAGTTCACACATTATTTTTTCTAACTTCTGACTTGAGGTTAAAGTGAGAAATGACCTGACACTCTTCAAATGAATCATATTGTTAAAGCAGCTAAAGTAAAGAAACGGAAAGTAAGCAGCTCATTCGGACTTCCTTTAAAATCTGTGACTGTCTGCAGGTACTGCTGCGTCCTATACTTTGTGTGGGAGCAGATTCCAGAGCACATGCACCAGTTAGAGTAAGATTTTAGCTCCAAAGCAACAGGAAATACATCCACGACCCTGCACTCACAGCAAACCAGAGAGAACAGGTTTATACGGCAGATTATACACTACTCACGGTCAACATAACACATACATTGTTTATGTAAACTAAAAGTATTTTTTGTGATTCATATCTTCTTCTTCTTCGCGTGAGACTGGTGGGGCGGCGCCCCAGCGCCCTCTGCAAACACCTACAGTGGGAAGACGTGTATGTTTGGACTGTGCTTTTTTATTGACTGCCTGTTGTGTCATGTGGCTCACTTACACTCACTTATATCTTACACTACGTGTGAAGATATCTGGAAGTGGAGGCCTGGCAACTGGATTTCTCTCTTGTTAGGTTGAAACATCTCGCTGCTCATCCAGGTGTCTTCAACCAAACAATGAGTTCAGCTTAATGTGGGGGGGCTTTGGATCAGGAGGTAGAGCTGTCGTCTGGTGGCCGCCTTCTTTTTGTAATTTCCTCTTACAACTGAAGCTTTATTTGGAAAGGACTGAAACCTGTTGTGGTACAACCACTTCACGCTGTTAAAAACAAGGCATCAAGTCTGATTTAAATACAGTCCTACATGGTTTCTATGTGTTCTCTGGATTTCATTGGTTCATAACGTCACAACCTGTCCAGTGTTGTCCAACGTCTCGATTTTAGGACGGTGCAGTAAAACTACTGGAGCATCTGCTAGAATCTGTATTTTAGCAGCTCAGAGTAGCTGTAAAATGACTTTAGTTGTGATTTGGCGCCATACAAATAAAGTTGATTTGAATTGAACCAGACATTAACAAACTCAAGTTGTAATTTTCTCATGCAGTTTGTGAAAATCGTGTTTGATCTTGATGTTTTCAGTTGTTTCTGCAAATAAATTCTACCTGATTTGTGCGTTTACACTCAATCAATCTACCTTAACTATATTATTCACAGGTGGTAAAGAGACAGAGACGGGCTGGCTTTCGTTTTTAACTAAGTTTCATTTCAGCTTTCTCTGCGCAGCCACAGTAGATGTAGGAGTTAACCTCAGATTGAGTGGTTGCCTCCTGTCAGTCACAGCTGTCAGCCAATGGGAGGCATGGAAGAGGGCAGGGAGGCGGGGCGTGCGGTCTTAAGAGGGTGGAAAACTAAACGCAGCAGCAGTGAGGGGTTAGGATCTGGTCTGCAGGTGATCTTTGTCCTCTGTTTTCTTAAAAAAAAGTGGAACAGCATCTTACAAACACAGGTACATGTTTCGTTTGTGTTTAATTGTGTGGCAGCGATTTGTATGACATAAGGCAAGGTGGACAGGCGCGCTGTGTATTAACGTGTGTCTAATAATGTGTATTAATCCTGTTCTCCTTCTCACACAGCGCATAACAAACCGCTGTCGCCATGGCTGTGGACGGATGCGGCGCTTTCTGCAAATACGTGCTCGTTATTTTTAACGTCATCTTTGCGGTAAGTCTGTGGGTTCGTTTGCGCATGCTCAGTTCTACTTCCTCAAACGTTAATTAACCGGTGATGTTACCTACTTTCTCATGATGGTAACGATATGTGATCTTGTGAATCCACCTTTAGGACCCCTTTTCTCTCAGCAACTGCTGCATCGTTTCTGGATATTTTCAGACGTCTTAAATAGAGGTTTTTATGTTTGTGTAGCTGTCCCTCAGTTGGAGCCACCTCATGTTTTTCTTCCGTAGCAGGTGGCAGCAACAACGTGCCACCTGCTGATGCACGGATTTATGCACCGGCAAGAAAAGGTTTGGAAACACCTCATTGACCAGTGTGCGTGTTAAACACAGCGGGGTTCAGATCTGACGTTACACAGCCAGGAGGAACAGGGGTCGTCATGGTAACGGTGGGGCGGTATCCTGCTACAAATGCCAAAGCAGCCCCAGATTGTTATGTTTCCACCTCCATCTGCACGGCAGCTGTAGGTTCTTCGCTTGGCTCCTCACGCCTCAAATTTGCACTCACCAAAGTCAAAGACTTGGTTCCAGCCATCTAAACATCATCACGCCAACCTTTTCTCCGATTTACCAAATTAGTTTGTTTTCTTGGCTTCTCCACTCAGACAATCCAGCCAGTTCAGGATCTGAACCCGTCTTCTGGACAGATGTGCCCATGGCGTTTTCTCTGGACACTGTAGTGCACGCCTGCTAAAGACAGAATCTCTTGGCTACGTCTCTTTCGACTAGAGAGTTACTGAGGACGTTTTTAGTTGGGGCTAAATATAAACTCTCCTGAGATGATTTGACCTGAGAGACAAACATCACAGATTTATTTGATTTAACTACATTTTAATAAATCCTTCATTCTATTATTGTCATGGTGTTTCCAAACTTTTTCCTTCCGATGTCCTAGACATCACCACATCTGACTGTGAACCTTAACAGATGTTCTTAGAACAACTGGAGACGTGAAACCGGTTCACCAGGAATGTCTGTGTACTGAACTGTCACATTATGGTTTCACTTCTCGTTTGGCAGCTGGTCGGATGTGCCTTCCTGGGTCTCGGCATGTGGCTGAGGTTCAGCCCAAGCACCAGAGGCATCTTTCAAATCGAGGGCCTCAACTCGAGCACATTTGTTGTTGGTGAGTTCTGCAAAAATCATTCAGTTTCTAAAGTTCTAAAATACACTGACTGACGAATGTTCCCCTCTGTCCGTGTCAGGCGTGACTGTCCTCATAGCTCTCGGTATAGTGATGCTGATCGTGGTGTCGTTCGGAGATTACGGCGCCTGCAGTGAGAAAAGATCTGCGCTGCAAGTGGTGAGATGTTATTTTGTTTGTGCAGGAAGTAAAGTGCTGCACGTGATTCGATCGTCATCACCTTACTAATAAAAACTAAAGCTTCCTGATGAAACACAACCGTGAGACATGAAAAGTGGTTTTCATGCAGAGAGTGTGAGAGTTATGACCCCACAGTTCAAACAGCTGTCTGCTTCCTGGAAGCTTGAAAATACAGCTGTGACGTCTTTTTATTTTCCACTATTCTCTCACAGCCGTGTCTCAGCGTAGATGTGCGAAAGTCACGTAGCGTAGGAGCGGCTCAAGCTTTTTGTTCGGCATGAACAAACGGGCACGAACCTGCTTCTCTGCCCGAACACGTCGGGAAATCAGACCTATTCACAACTACTTCATTTAATCCTGCAGCATTCGAAGGTGCTTTATGAAAGATTTCCAACTTGCCCCTGAGGTGATGTGGTTGTAATTGAACTCTCGTTCCAGTTCGCCGTCCTCGTGACCATCCTGGCTTTGGCCGAAGGTGTTGTTGGATTTCTTGCTTATTCCCAGCGTGACGAGGTGAGAGGGCAACAGGGGTGGGGGTGGGGTGGGGCAGAAACTAACGCGGGGCACTCTTAACCACGATGCTGTTTTAATTGTGACTCTGAAGGTGGGAATGAGGATGGCTGAGTTCTACACCACCATGTACGGTCTGTATGTGAACAGTGGAGACCCCGGCCTCGCCGTCACGCTGCTGTTCATCCACAATCTGGTAAGAAACAGACTCACTGGCTCCTCTTGTTTTTTACGGTACAGTGAACACACCATGCTCCTGCTGCCAGTCTTTCCCCAGTGGCCACAGCTGGTACTGCACTAAACGATGAGACCAGCATTATAAAACATGTTGATCCTTCATCTCCTTCATCTCCTTTCTCCTCCTCCTCCTCCTCCTCCTCCTGCTCTGTAGCTTCACTGCTGTGGAATCACTGGAGTCTCACTGATAGAGATCGCACAGAAAACCTGTCCCGACCCAGACGGCTTCCTGGAGCACATCAAGATGCCCGTAAGTCGTCCACTGAGCGGAGACATGTCACGCTCATTTGTGTGTTCGTAGAGGGACTTCACATTCTTATGTCCCGGTCTTCTCACAGAGTTGTCCCATGCTCATTGCGAGCGTCTTCGACAGTAAAGCGCTCCTGGTGATGGGGGTGTTCGTTGGGACCGGAGTTCTTTTGGTAAGCGATGTATTTTGTTTCCATGCCAAACCTTCCCACTCACGCACTGTACACTGCACGTTACAGCAGAGAGGAGGCGGAAGGTGAGAAACCACCGTCCTCCAGCTACTGCAGCCTCCGAACACACTAGATCAGTCTCTGGGAGCAGGGTGGCCTGCCCCCGTGCAGGCGCTAACCCACGTGGCAGTGAGACAGGTCAGAGTTGGCACACGTGAAGCTGAGCGTCAGGTACAGAGCTTCATCATCATCTTCATCTTCATAAGATGAATCATTGTCATTTCTGCTGCAGGGATGTTAACCTCTGGTCCTCGAGGGCCACAGTCCTGCAGGTTGTCCAGCCCACACGTTGCTGATTACCTGGTACAGGTGTGTTCAGCCAATCAGCAGCTGCAGGTGTGAGGTTAGTTGGAAAACAGGCAGGACTGTGGCCCTCGAGGACCAGAGTTTGACACCTGTGCATTAGCGTGTTAGCACGTAGCTACCGCTGCGCTCGATGCACATCAGAGGTAAACCACGACTCAGAACAGCCAGCTGTTACCAGCCAATGGTCTGAGCTCCCTGGTAACCTACTGCCACGACCAGCTCCCGATTTAAGAATCAAACTGTAACGACGTCCCCGATCCTCCAAACACTCCACGACATGCACGCTGGCAGAGAGCCTGTTAGAAACCTGGTGGAGGAATCTGCCTGTGAAGATCCGGGTTTTCTCCACTCCGATCACAGGAATCACGTGTCAGAGCTCCGGGTGTAGGTGTAGGTGCAGCTCTGCTGCTGCTGCTCAGTACAGATGACATTAGACTGATGTGGGAACCAGCTCGTCTCTGCAGAGGAAACATGCTTCGCTTGATTTTGTTTTTGATGATGACTCTTTTCTAATCACTCTGCACCCCCCCCCCTCTCAATCACCCCCCCTCCCCCCAGATCCTGGCTCTGATTTTCAGCCTCGTCCTCAGTAAAAGCATTCGTGCATCTGCCTCAGCGCCTCAGTACATCGTCCTGACTCAGTCCACTCCTGTCCTCTCTTACCCGCAACCATCCCAGCAAGAGTTTGTCTCCACCATCCCCTACCCCTACCCCTACCCCCACCCCGACCAGGACCCTGTAGTCTTCAGCCCCCTCCCTGTGGCTCAGCCATAGTGGGGCTCTTGGTTTCATGCTCTCTCGTGTTGGCTTTAGTTTCCCGGTAGAGGTCATTTAAACTTCCTGTTTGTTCTTACGCACTTTCTCACCGCTCGCTGCAGGGAACCTTCAGCTCCACTCAAAGGAAAAATCCACCCTAAAATCCACTCTCATTGGCCAGATGCTAATAAAGCTCCAGATTATTGCACACCAATCTTCATCCTCATACACAAACATCAGCAGGGCTGGATTTTCTCTTGACGTGCCTACACACACACACACACACACACACACACACACACACACACCTCTTTGCGTGGCTGCATGTAGAATGATGGCAGCGCCTGGGAAGTGCAGCCTGTCGCACTAACTCATCTGCGCTTGTTTAAATCCTGGTTGTTCTTTGTTCCACCCCTGCTCTTTACTTCCTCCTCCTCCTCCTCCTCCTCCTCCTCCTCCCCCCGTGTGTCTGCATGACAGATTGTTGCCCTGGCCTGCAGCGCTATCCTCCTGAAACAGATCAAGAAAGTCGATCAGGGCATCGCCGCCTACTATTCGGCCGTGTACTGAGGAGGGGATCCGGTGGTCGACAGACACCGGCGTCATTGAGGAAGAGCGTCGCTGGACTTCAGGCTGGAACAGCCAATCAGTGTTTACGCATTTGTCTGCATGTGAACCACTGTTACTGCTTTTTTATATCCTGCAACGCGTCAGTGTGCTAATAAGCTCGTGCTCACCCCCCCCCTTTTTTTTTTAGCTATAATCTGCTTTTCAGACAGTTGTTTAGTTGTTGCTGCTGCTGCTTAAACCATTATTCATCTGAGACGCCGAGGTGCTTCCGGCCTGACGGGACTGAAGGCGACCAGCGTCTCCCACTGAGACGACCGGTCACCATGGAGCCGAGTGGGCTGCAGCTCTCTCCAGTGAGAGTGGGAGAAAAACTCACCTATGATCCAGGCGTGTTTAAAAAATAAAGTGTACAAAAAGAAAAGGGACCATTTTGTAAAAGATATTTTCATAAGTGTGAGGCGCTGGCGTCCAGCCTCTGACTGGACACTGGCGGGTTCAAAGCTGATTTGACTTTGACTTAAAACTAAAGGATGTAAAGTGTCATGTTTTGAAAGGGAAACGCTTGCGTACTCATTTCCTGTGTCAACTGTTGCACTATTGTTACTATTGCACTATAAACTTTCTATAAAAAAATGGAAACGTGACGACAGATTTGTGCAAGTGTCTTTATTTCAAACCTCACTGTCGGGACCTGTGAGACAAAGGATTCGATAAGACGCGTTGAGCAGCGAGAATGTTGTTGATCAACCTGCTGTTGGACTCACCGTCGCACGTGACAGCGCAGTCGTCTGCAGCAAAGCACAACTGCGCCAAGCACAAGAAGTAGATCTGAGGGACACACACACACACACACACACACCTTGATTTACTGCACTACAGTCGGCCCCAGCAGCCCGTGGTTGGTCAGCTGAGTGTGTGCGTGTAGTGGGCTTTACCTCTGGATCCTCCGGGTCTGAGGATCCGCCTGCAGCCACGTCAGAGGGACTTTCTGAGAGCAGGAAGCTGGAGCTCACAATCCTCCGGATGTGGTGGGAGGGAGGCGGCTGTGCTTCGCCCGGACTGGAGCAGCTGAAAGTAGAAGAGTGAAAGGAAACGTTTGATGTTTGAGTCATTAATGTTCCCCGTGTGGGGAAGATGATTAAATTCAGTCCGTCCTCGTTCAACCTGCAGAGTTACGACGGCAGAAGTGAATCCGTGTTTAAGTAACTGGTAGAACCAGTTCAGTCCTTGTCCAGACACCTTAACAAACATTCACCGTGACCAAGTGTTAACATCTGGAACATCTGTAAACATACCCATCGTAAACCGGCATCCAGCTGGCAGACTGAGTGCGAGTGTAAGCCAGGCAGGAGCGAACCAGCAGAACCAGGTCTGGTTCTGGAGGATCCAGCAGACTCACTTCCAGATGGAGCGGTCTGCCCAGCAGAAGACTGAGAGGCAGGTGAGCCTCGGGGTAAAAGCTGGTGAAGGACTGGTCTACGAGGAAAAGAAGGACGGATGACGAGTCTGGTCCTCAGGGACGCTCGATAAATAAACGTACCTGTAGCGACTCTCAGCGGCACAGTGACGGTGGGCGGAGCAGACTGAGCAGGATGCTCCATCACGTGGTGAGTCACCTCACCTGGTGAGGGACCGCACGCCACCTGCCTGTGGATCAGCAGGCGAGTCCATCAATCTGTTTATTCACAACAAACTCCCAGGAAAGAACATGGAATAAAATGCAGATTTTATTTCACCAGTGAATCTAAAAGAACACATGCAGTGAAAGCTCCGCCTCACGTCACCTGACAGGAGAGTTCTCCAGCAGAGAAGTGTGGTCTGGTTGGAGCGAGGGGGAACCGTGCAGCAGTCCAAACACCTGACAAGAGGAGATCTGTTAGCTGTGATCTGTCCGTCACTTCGTCCCAGCGGCTCAGGGCCAAGCGTCTTACATGCCGAGAGTGTCCACAGCCATCCACAGGCACCACAAAGACGCCGGGGTCAGAGGTCAAGTTCTCCAACGTGCACGACACGTTACTGCCCTCAGAAGGGGCCAGAACACAGTCCGGCACCACAAGGACCAGATGCTGTTCCACTGTACAGTAGACAGACAGACACACACACACACACGTGAGTCCCGCGTCATGAATCTCTGCTACAGCCATCAATGGAGACACATTTTTAAAAGTCTGAACTATGTCGGGGGACCTCACAGGTCAACTCTTGCTATGTTCTAACGGCTGGTGTAGGCGGATGTCAAACTTTTCTGTTCCTGTATTTCTGTGGTTGGTGCAGACCTGCAGCTCACACTCACCCTGCAAAGGGTATGAGCAGCAGCCCACAGAGCCGCTGCAGTAGAAGTCTGACACCAGGCCACCGGGTGGATCGGGGGGCATGTTGACCTCGAGGCTTCCTGAGCAAACAAAGATGACCGTTCCATTCAGCACCACGAGAGATGAGTGACGGGTTAGGTGTGTGGTTACAGAGTCTAGAGTCTCCTGTCTGCCCCCTTGTGGGGATCTGGAGTCAAGACGCCACTAAACACGTCTGCAGCTCAACAGTGAAAACCAATTACTTTACCTTCTTGTGGACGTTCCTGAGCCACATGATGGGGAGAGAAGCTGAACGGTGGCTGAGGGACACGGTCTGATCCTGCCCCTCCACCACGAGCCAGCAGATCCATCCTGCTGTGGTCAGATGAAGGCTGAGATTCAGCTCTTCCAGAGTCTACAGCACCTGCAGGACTGTGGTGGAGGCCATAAAAGGAGTAGTGAGGATTTAAGAGCGGATTCTGAACATTAGTAAGGGACAGCGTGGCTGATGGAGCCGTTTGACGGGATGTTGGAGATTCTTGTTTCTTCGCACTCTGTAATGTCCCAGGTCCATGATACTGGCGATGAGGGTAGAAGTGGTATGGGTGAGGGGGAGGAGGAGGATGGTGGTTGGCCAGTGGAGCGGGGACTGGTTCAGGAGAGGACCTGGGGAGGAGCCTCTGTTTGTCATCCAGTGCTGGATGTCTGATCCACTCTGGGTTGTGCTGCTCAGCGAAGGGAACAACAGACACGTTGGTTTCTGCAGCTACATCAGGATGTAGCGGAGCCACTCTTCTAGCTTCACCCTTAGAAATATACGGGAGGTAATGGAACGGATAAAGATGTGGAGGGTGAAGCACATGAGGCTCCGGGGCAGAGGGACCCAAGTCTGGACGTGTTGCAAACGTGTCAGGAGTTTGAAGTACAGGCGGAGAAAACTGGTCAGACGAAGGCTGCTCCAGAACCTCAGGACCTGGACCAGGAAGAGGAATTTTAGGGTGGTGGTAGTAGTGGTAGAATGAAGTGACGGCATGGCCGGGGGGGTGGACATGAGGAGCTTCTGTTGTGGCACCGTCAGCCTCAGGGACACTTTGTCGCTGAAGATCTGGGGACACAGGACTCGAATCTTTCATCTCACCTGCAGGCGATGACGAACTGAAATGTTTATCAGACCGTTTCACAGGAACCTCAGGGGAGTCCCGAGAGTCCGGGACGAGCTGTGGACCAAATGCAGGGTCTGGAGCTGCAGGCGGGGCGTTACCAGGGTTATATGCGTCATACACATAAGGTCCAGGATAACCGTGGCGATATGTAGGGTGGGGGTGATACAGTGGGGCCAGGTAGAACGGTGGAGCCCATGGAAAAGGCTCTGTGGATTCTGCCCCGGCCCCTGGTGGATCTCTGGTTCTGTAATGAGAGATGTCGATAAGCAGCTCAGTTTGTGGGAGTTCCTCGTGGGGGGAGACGGGACAGGACAGTGTGAAGGTGTCTCCTCCCATCTGAAGAGAAAGTGTGTGTTTCCCGTCCTGAAAAAGACCAGACGCGTTTTTGACTCGTTACTGATGAAGCCACTTCTCGTTGGAGGAGTTAAACTCCTGCGCCTCTCACCTTGACCGCGACGCCGCAGGTAACCAGGGGAGCCGTTATAAAGACATCCGCGTGTCGTCTCTCCAGGGTGTAGCCACACTGCTCCACCAACACCAGCAACGGGGTCCAGTCCCCTCTCACTGAAGTCGACAGAAACAGAACTACAGTCCGGTTTCTAGAATCACTGCACGAAAACCCAACGCTGACAGAAGGAAAAGTGAAAGTTACCATTTACCCTGAGCTCCTCCACAGCAGCTGGTCCCTGCACCCAGACAGTCATAACGTACAGGGAACAGCACAGTGAAGACGGACCGGTGTCCTGCAGCTGGACCCGAGAGACCGGGCAGGACATCCGGACCGGAGTCCTCCTCCACAGCAGGGGCAGCACGTAGTGGTCGTCCTGAACAATCAGAATTTAGTTTAAAACGTCCGGTGGTGGAGACGCGTGCACGACCACCGAACAACACCTAAAAACAGCCGTCAACCACCCACGGGTGGAAAAATCAGTGAGCACAGGGCCCACGTACTGCACCTCCTGAGAGACGTGGCAGGCGCCGTGCTGCACCGTCAGACTGAGGTCTCTGTGCGTGGTCTGGACGGAGTAACCACAGCGAGGCGGCAGCTGAGACAAGGGGACGGATCTCGTGTTTACTGAGACACAAAAGGACAGAAACCAAACCCTCATCAGAACACGTGGCACATGGACCGTGCCTGTCACACGCACACACACACACACACACACAAACACACACGTACACACACACACACACACACACACAGCTCCACCTGCAGCTTCACCTGCGCCCAGCTGCAGCTGCACCGCGCGCCTCCTCCTCACTGTGAGGGTCATGGTGTCATCTCCACACTCCACCACCGGCTGCAGCTTCTGCCAGCTCTGCTCCGAGCCCCTGACCTGCTGACTTTGGCTCCGAGCCGCCTGGCCTGGAAGCACAAAGCCAGAACCACCTCAGAACCCTGAACCAGTCCGAGTGATTCACCGAGTTTATGAAGCAGTGAAACCAGACGCTTCAACGTGTGAATATTCATGTTTCTAATCCACATTTGTCAGAACATGAAAGAACACACAGAAGGATTAATAAAGGGTCCGAGTGGACTCACCTGGAGCAGAAGAACCGGACTGAGAGCCCACACTAGGGACGTTTGGTTCAAGTTGACCAATGATGTAAAACTTGCCATAAATGACTTTCTGGATTTTTCCTTCAGTGCAGAAAAGAGGATAAAAGCTCCAGTCCTCCTCCGTTTGCTTGTGGCGGGTTTTGGACCTCTTGTCCTTTACAGAAGGCCCCATTCTGGTCCAGTGTCCCTGTTCAGGCCTTGCTCCTGCAGGTGGTTTGGTGTGAGCCCCCTCTCTGGGGCTTTCTAGCCGGTAAATCGCCAACAGATTTGGCCAGTCTTGGTCTGCCTGCCCCGGATCCAGCTCTCGTCTGGAAGAATGTCGGAGCCTTGTTGTCGTCACACCGCGGTTCCGGACATAACGAGGATCCAGTTGAAAGTTCGGTTCTGCTGGACGAGGAGGCGGCTCACAGCAGCTCTCTGACGGGAAACGTATTAATGTGAAGGTGTAAATGAGGAAGACCTTGAACCTGTATCTGTTTTCTTTCAAACACATTTTCTTTCTGTCGGTTCACCAAAGCACCGGCATGCACCGCGCAGCCGCACTGCTCTTAAACACTTCCTGGTAACACACCTGTTCACTAATTGGCCTCAATTAGCTGCGTGGCGCATGCTCAGTAGGTTTGGCTTTGCCTCACAGTTCAGGTCTGTTTTATTCCTCCAGTTCTTTTCAAATTAAACTGAACCAGACCTAAACGTCTTAGTTTCTGATGCTCTGGTAAATAAATGCTCGTGACACTGTTCTCTGTTTGAATTTGTTATTAAAATAAAAATAAAATTCAACGAAGATTGAGTTTAATCTAAAACGTTTCAGTGTTGTCCACTAGGGGGCAGCGCTGCGCTGTGCGTTAACACTATCTCTAAGACCTGATGTAAAACACTCCTCTCATGTTTGTAATGTGGAAATAACTTCTTTTTGTTTACACATTTTTACGTAGCTTTTTCTGTCTCTCAGGTCTCATCCCATACATCAAGCTGAACCCATCACGTGCTTGATAGAAATGATTTAGTCTTCTTCCTGTGTATATATTTTATGCACAGAGCTTCTTGTTCCAACTTAAAGCCTTTTTACTTGTGTATGACAGTGCACTGTGATAAATTCCTCAGTGACTCATGGAAATCCAATATAACTGATGTATAATATATCGTCTATACCGCTCCTCTACAGAAACCTGCCTCTGCTCTCTGCAGGTCGCTGGATATTGTAGATATAACACGTGTTCAAAGTGAGGCTCGAAGAGCTGGTTCCATGTACTGTACTTGGACCTGCAGGAACGTTTTACAGGTCCACAAGAATCATTGTATTTTGCACTAATTTCAGCGGAAACAGAGGCAGATGCAGAGGTCACTTGGTAAACGTCCAGTTCCTGCAGACACTGGTCATCAGATGTGATCCGAGCACATCTTTACTGAACACGCTCACTAAACAAACTGATGGAGGAAAAAGTCGTGGAAGCGCCTTCTTGTACCTGTGGAACATCCAGGAGGAACTTCATCGTTCCTCCTCATAGAAGTGCTTCAGCTCAGACAGATTCTGAAACGAGGTCCAGGCTCTGACTGGATTTTATGTCTCTGAAGTCATTCTGTGGTAGATTTACTTTGATGTTTAAGGTCATTGTCCTGCTGCATCTTCTGAACTTCATGCGTGACCAATTTATGCAGAAAATCAGTCAATTGCATTTCTTGTCAATTTTTTGCGAGGACAAGTTAGAACAGCTTTGAGAATTTGATCCACTGTGGTTTCAAATAAATGGAAATACACCTGGAAGTGGAGAAAAGCTGCTGTCAGGTCAGGCTGGTCTGCACTCAGAGTTAAAACATCCAGATAAAACTGAAACTTAAAGTTGTGACTGAGGACAGTGTATCAGCCAATCACATAAAAGCTGGCAACAGATAAAGATAATTAATCATTAGTTCTTATTTTATTCAATTTGATCTTTGTAGTATTATTTCTCTCGTGAACTAACTAACTCACATCTGGTTCAACTGTTACCACTGTGATTTGAAGAACTACGCTTCGTAAAAGAGGATCTGAAGCTGTGTCGTATTCGCGCGCGTGTGTGAAGGAGTTGCTGCTGGGGGGGGTTGGAGATCAGTTGATGATGGGCGCGGCCGTGGGATGACTCATATTTGGAGTTGCCTAGCTACAGCCAGGAGTTGTTTTCTTTAGATTCCAAATGTGAGTACAGTGTGTTCGTCTGGGTTTCATTGAGAGAGCGAGGCTTTGTGGGGGCGGCGTAAACACAGGGGTGGTGCTGGGCAGGAAACAGGAGGAGCTGCAGAAATGTTCCCAAAGAGGAGAAGAAGTCACGTGAGGAGAAGCTGAATTTTAAGGTAGAGGCAGAAGAAACACGAAGTTCTCGGGTGAGGAAGTGAATCAAGAATGAAAACCCCTGGCCAGTAACCATGGAAACAGGTCGGCTCACTAAATATGAGGAATAATTTTCTTATTGAATCTAAATGTTGGCCGCGGCACCACAACACACAAGATGTGCAGCGCAGCTTGAATATCAGCCTCTCGTCTGCTTCACAACACTGCTGCAGCTGAAACGTCTGATTTTCATTCAGGTCTTGGGCAGGAAGCCAAACAGGGCACAAAGAACTTTCTGCCTTCATGTTTGCATATGGTTTTGTGTCTTAATCTAATTTGAACATCAGCCCATCAGTTACTGGGTTCAGACTCGTTGCCGTGAGTCCACTCAAGACAAAGCTTCAGCACCAAAGGTTGCTGCCTTCAGTGTGAGGAGTTTCTGACCACTACTATGAGATGCAGAAGTTCCAAATGCATAGTTTACACATCCTAACAAAGAATATATACTACTCGTTATTTGATCAGACCACCTTCCACAAAGCATGTGCACCTTCAGAGAAATGATCTTGTAGCATCAAACTCGGCTCAAAAATCATTTTCAGCAGAAGAAGAGCAGAACATGAGCTGTACCGTCGTAGCATGTGCCTGTACGATCAAACAGGGAGCGGACCGAGTACAGAGCCCTGTGGAACCCCGTTAGTGATGTAGTGGGTGTTTACAGGTAGTTAGCACAAGGTCAGCGTTAGTCCTGAGACACGTGACACACAGGCTTATTCCCTGATTACGTCCCAGTCTCATCGCTCGTTTCTGGGCTTTTTACACACAAAGAACAAAGTAATCTTCACAAATTAATAAAAAAAACTGTGGGACAAAAACATGAAACATGTGACTTGTTGGAAAAGACCTGGACACATATGAAAAGAAGCGAAATGCTCTCAGATAAGAAAAGCTATGTGTTTTTCTTTCTCCGGCGCCCGTGGCAACGTGTCACTCCCTCAGAGCTGGATGAGTAGGAAATATGTGTGTACAGTTCAGTCTCTGTGTGTTTGTTCATCTCCAGAAACTAGGACATGTGTCACAGCCTCAGGAGCCAGATGAGGATCTGAGCATGTGTGTAGGTGCGCGAGAATGTGTGTGTCCTCGTCCTCCACCGACATGTCTGTGCAGCAGCTCAACATCCAAACCAGTCCGGTGACACTGGGAGATGGGTGATGGGCCACTCCAGCAATTAGTCCACAGCCCCGGGGGGGAGTTGGGCTGTAATACTGGCTCCTCTGTTTGCTGTGTTCATCCAACAGAAGAGCTCCGGCTGCTTTGATAACAGGAGCTTAGACGTCTCAGGGCAGGGAGCAACATTGAGTAAGACGGAGCAGAGTGAGACAGCCAACCACAGATAGCTTTACTATTGTGTAAAGCGGCAGTGACTCGGCTGTGGTCGGGACTCACTCTGCTGGCATGTAGTCACCGCTTTGCTGTGTTTCACACAGTCATGTAGGAATTCTCTTTGCAAACACCCTCATTAAGGGATTTCCACATTACTCAACCAGAAATAGCAATCTGTCTTACTTAGGTCTCGTGTCCATCAGCTGGCGTTGAGCTGATGCTCTATGTGTCCGGCTTAAAGCGGGAGATGTGAAAATGACTCATCATCCATCATGTAAAATGTGCTAATGTGTTTTTGTGTGGTTCTGACCCCACAGAGTACAGTGTGACCGGAACTAATGGAACCACCCTGAGAAATGATTTCAAGGAATCATCATTAATACTTGTGCACACAACGCCTGGCATCTCAGACAATATCTCAACTGTTCCAACTGATCCTCTATGACTCTGGTTTTTCCAGTACTGATCAGCAGTGGCAGCATTACAAAAGACTGACTGTTGAGCAAGGCATCCTATTGGTTGACTTGTGTTTGGATGTCAAAACATCGCGTTGTGTCCCGCCCCTTGATGTGTACAGTGGTAAACATTGGTGTGGTCAAAGCTCCCTCCCAGGTTTTTACTCTGAAAAATGGAATTTCACCGCATTTCCTCAACAACTGAAAACGACCGGATTCTTGCATAACTCAAGCGGCAGACAGTGTTTTTGCTGCTGATGTGGACTCACTGTGTAAAGACGCACTGTGTGTGGCACCGAGGGAACCGTGGCTCACTTCATCTGCAAGGTGGGGTCGACACGCCCAGAGCGGATCAGGTCCAACCGCATTCTAACCCTTCTCAGTGTAACACGCTCTCTGCATCATCCTCAAGCTGTGTCTCACAAGTAACTGTCGCTGAGTTTAACTCCTCGCTCTCGTGTAGATATACAGTGAGAATGTCCCGGTGTGAGCTCGAGCACCGTCGTCCACACCCTCCCCCTCATGGGTGAAGCTGACAGAACAACAATCATAGAGGTCTGGGACACGTTAAGTTTCAGCATCGAGGTGTGGTGTCTGAAAAACGGAGGAACGTTCATTCATTCACATTTTCAGATGGTTGCACGGGTGGTGCAGGAAAAAGCAGCTCTTAGCATTTACAGGACTGTAGGAGTAAAAACAAGCACTACGAGAATAATGAAGGAATAAAAGAGGCACCACCCACCTCAGCTACACCTGTGATTTACAGCATGAACAAGCTTCTAAAAGAAGCCTGTGAAACATGATAAACATGGTAAAAGTGTGAGAGCATCAGTGGCAGCAGGTGTTAGGAAGACGAGAGATGATCAAGAGCCGCTGTGAAACTCAATCAGTGTGAAACACAGTGATACCTCTATGGACGAACGCTGTCAGAGAACACGAGAAGAAAAAGTGTTGGTAGTTGGTATCCGTCCCAGTCCTGACATCCTGTCCTCCTAACGTCCTGACGTCCTAACTTCCTGATGTTCTAACATCCTGACGTCCTAACATCCTGACGTCCCGACAACCTAACTTCCCGACGTCCTAACTTCCAGACGTCCTAACTTGCTGACGTCCTAACTTCCTGACGTCCTAACTTGCTGACGTCCTAACTTCCTGACGTCCTAACTTGCTGACGTCCTAACTTGCTGACGTCCTAACTTCCTGATGTTCTAACATCCTGACGTCCCGACAACCTAACTTCCCGACGTCCTAACTTGCTGACGTCCTAACTTCCTGATGTTCTAACATCCTGACGTCCCGACAACCTAACTTCCCGACGT
>JAUMTR010000026.1:16462152-16495766 GCA_032270685.1 Microctenopoma stevenorrisi | reverse complement strand
TCCTAACTTGCTGACGTCCTAACTTGCTGACGTCCTATCCTCCTAACATCCTAACTTCCAGACGTCCTAACTTGCTGTCGTCCTATCCTCCTAACATCCTGACGTCCTAACTTCCTGACGTCCTATCCTCCTAACATCCTGACGTCCTAACTTCCTGACGTCCTATCCTCCTAACATCCTAACTTCCAGACGTCCTAACTTGCTGTCGTCCTATCCTCCTAACTTCCTGACGTCCTAACTTCCTGACGTCCTAACTTGCTGACGTCCTAACTTCCTGACGTCCTAACTTCCTGACGTCCTAACTTGCTGACGTCCTAACTTCCTGACGTCCTAACTTCCTGACGTCCTAACTTGCTGACGTCCTAACTTGCTGACGTCCTATCCTCCTAACTTCCTGACGTCCGTGGTATAACATCCTCTCTGAGTCAAACTGACTTCTGCTGCTGTGGTTTCTTAAATTTCAGCTTTTCAAATAAATGTGCTTCTTTTTTGGGGCTTTGCCAAAAAAAAAAAAAAACAATTTGGTGCTAATTGTTCTTGAGAAAAACAGCTTCCATGGTTTTTGATGGCGTTGTCGTGGCAACGGGTGAAAGCCGAGGCGTTACCATGGCATTGTTTAGCGTTGTCTGTTTATCATTCCAGCCTCCTGAGTCTGTCTACACATGTAAAACGTTATTTTCTATGACAACCGTGGAAAAATGCAGTTTTATTCTTAGCAAAAAGAAGTGGCTCGGTTCCATTGTTAGAAGAAGAACGTGCTGCAAACTGTGCTGCAGCCTCCTGAGGTCAACGTACTGGCAGGTGGATGTTTCTGAAGCCTGTTATTATCCTGCTGCCTGATACCTGAGGCTGACATGACGCTGACCAGGTGCTGCGCTCAGCTCTGACTCACACTTCTGTTTGTGTGTTGGCATATTTATGTTTCCACCAGAAGCAAACAAGTGACCTCGGCCTCCCAGTCCACACCCAGAGTGCTTCCACTTTGATTAGCACGCGCACCCACACACACACACACACACTCCCTCCAGCTTCCTTCCTGTGTCCTAGAAACTTCATTCAACCTTTGTGTTTTTATGAAGCTTTAAATATTAACATGTTCTGCAGGAACATTCATTTTTTAACTGGTGCATTCTTCCACAAACTTCAGGTAAACTTTCACCCACTAACACCGTACACTGTACTAACAACGGGTGAAAAGGATTCAGACCAACCTGCCGGCGGGCGACTGACCCTCCTCACTTATTTTTGTACTGACACCTGAACTGATTTTATTCCTCAGCTGTGTTTTGCTCTTATGTTTCCATCCTTAGCAGCCGACGTCACGGTGCAGGTATTCTGTCTGCAGCGCGTTACCGTCCTCAGGAGATCTTTAAAATCCAGCTGATAATAACTGCAGTGAAAAACAGAAATACACCAATAGTGTTTCTGAGGCTTTTATTTAGATAGGATGATCAGCTGATTTCCTCTCTGTGTCACAGACAAAGATTCAACCGTAAAATGAGCTCAGTGACTAAAGTTCGCATGTTTTTTGTTTGATTTATTTTTAAGTGAAACTGAAATCCATTTTTTTACTTTCATTATATTTGGTACCTGTGCTTCTCCACATTACTGCTGCTTCTTCCTCCGTCGCACTTAGAGCAGTGAACTTAACCAATCAAAATAAATACACAAAGGTCCGGTTCAGACTGTTCCGGCGACCAAACCAGACCAGCACATGTGACGTGCAGCAGCTGATCCAACGATGCTGGTGACTGATAATTAATGACATGTCTCCAGCCCCTCCTCAGAAATCCCTCCATCCCTCCCTCCCTCCCTCCCTCCCTCCCTCGCTCGCTCCGTTCTGTTCCCTCGGACTTTCTCACTCAAGTTATGACTTGCCCCCCCTTCTTCCCCCCTCACACCCAACAACATTCCTTCATCCTGAAAACGCTTCCTCCGTAACAAAGGCAGGCGAAGGGAGAGGGCAGTGGTTAGGGAGCGAGAGCTGGGCCGGGCTGCAGTCTGTCGCCATGGCAACGTGCGTAGATCACTGTCAACAGTGCCCAGTGTTGTGGGAGTTCCCGTCTCAAACATCAGTGAGTCATCAGCTGCCCTCCCAGACCATCATCATCATCTTCGTCATCAGCTCAGTGACAAAAACTGGAGCCTGTGTGAAAGACAGAGAGAATGAGAGGGCGGGACCTAAAGATGGAGGAGGTGTGGGTAAAAAAGAAAGGGGGGGGGTCATGTGATCAAGAGAGAGGCTCGTCCGCCCTGTGGGGTGTGGACTTTAAAACAGGGCAGAGTAAAAGTTACTAGTTGGTGCAGTTAAGAGTGCGAGTCTCTGAGAGCAGGAGGAATTAGACCTGAACACGCGTCAAACAGTAAGTGCTGCGGTTACGTGTGTTCTGTTCGCCATGTGAGGAGCAGGTGTGTGTGCGTGTGTGTGTGTGAGGGATGCGGTTCACATCCAGCAGCTGGCGACACGTCGAGCTTCCAGGACAGATTTTAATGGAAGCATCCAGCTGCAGAGCAGTGGCTCCTTATTGTTACTCGTCACAGTTCAGGAGACGGGTCCAGAGCTCAGAACCCGACCTCTCCCTGTGTGTGTGAGTCTGTTAGTGTGTGCGTGTGTGTGTGTGTGTGTGTAGGTCTGCGTGTCGTGTCAGGGACCCAGCCCTTGACCACTCCTTTACGATGGAGGGAACAAGCACATTCCAGATGCTCCTGCTGCTCAGCTCGGCCGTGGCCGGGTCAGAGCGGGCTGCTGCAGACACGGGGCTGTGGACTGTGTGGTGCTGACCACTAGTTTCAACGTGTGTGTGTGGGGTGGGGTGGGGGTGGGGCAGCGAGGCGCGGGAAGACCAGGTATTCACTACAGTTATTTTAAGGAGTGGCGGGTTTTACAGGACAAGCCCAAACTCGCTGTCACCAACTTCCCTCCTTCCCTCTGGGAGCCTCTGGTTCACAGCAGCGTGTGTTTAATCAGGATGAAGCGATCGTTCTCCGTCAGCACCAGCCTCCACCTCTGCTCTCAGCTCCTGAACGTTGGTTTCACTGCAAGCGTTTAAGTCCCAGTAATTAGAAGTTGGAAGGCCACGCCCTGAGCGGGTGCCAGGTTTGGCCTCGCTGTGCTGCTGTGCGAGTGTGTTTATGAGCGCATTGTGTGTGAGAGTGTGTGTGTGTGTGTGAGCGTGTGTGTGAGCGCGTGTGTGAGTGTGTGAGCGCGTGTGTGTGTGTGAGCGCGCGCCTGTGTGTGTGTGTGTGTGTGTGTGTGAGCGTGTGAGTGTGTGTGTGTGAGCGTGTGTGTGAGCGCGTGTGTGTGAGTGTGTGAGCGCGTGTGTGTGTGTGAGCGCGTGTGTGTGTGTGAGCGCGTGTGTGTGAGCGCGTGTGTGTGAGTGTGTGAGCGCGTGTGTGTGTGTGAGCGCGCGTGTGTGTGTGTGAGCGCGTGTGTGTGAGTGTGTGAGCTAACCCTAACCCAACGTTCGACTCTTTCTGCCTCTGTATTTCACGGTGACTGTGCGTTTGCCCTGCAGCCATGTTCACGCAGCATAATGAGGGTGGAAGGTGGTGTAACGAGTTTCCCTTCCCTGCACCTCCCTCTCTGCAGCACAGTCATCATGCTGATTCTCCTCGCTGGCATCTTCCTCCTGCACATCGCCGGCGTCGTCCTCCTCCTGGTGGCTACCATTGACAATGTAAGTAGCTCTGTGCTCATGAGTTTTATTTCCAGCTACCTCCACCCCCCTGGTGGAGGATGTTGTATATTTTTATTAATAAGATATGGGTAAAACATCTGTTTTAATCCTTTTCAATCAACAATTGAATACTTGGCAAATAAAATATAATCTTACATATAGTATGAGTTTAACAGACCTTTAACAGGCACATTCCAAAGGAGATGCAGAGTTGTAAAGTTAAGATCACACAGAGGGGGATAGCTCAAGATAAACTCAGATGGTCAGGTTGTCAGTGAGTTAGGTTTGTGGGGGAGCTGTGCTCAAGGTTTTATGGCTGGCCATCCCAGGACATGAGGCAGAGGGGTCCATGAATGTTTGTTTTAGGGAAAGAAGGCTTGGGGGGTCAGCAAATGGTTTACTTGGAGTTAGAGGACCGTGATAACCTCGCTCCACAGGTGGGCACAAGCACACAGACCAACAGGCGGGAACCAAGAGTCACACGGGAAACAGGACGTCCGCAGGCTCCCGGGAGATGAGCCAATCAGGAGACAAGTGGAGGAGGATCCTATTTGTACCATTCTGTGCATAAAGACTTGTTGTAACTTGAACAGCAGTTGGACTGACCACTGACGGACGCTGTCTGTTGGTGTTAGCAGTTCAGCCCAGCGCTGGAAACTCTTACTGTTCTGATAATTAAAACTGATTGTTACTCTAACTTAACTGATTCCTCTCCTTCCTAAATGAAGAACCCGGGAATGTCTCTTAGTTATGATTTTAGAGACAACAAGGATCAGCTGCTCACCTGTGCTTCATCACTGGAGGCCTTCCTCCTCCTCCTCCTCCTCATACCTGTGATGTCAGCGTGTGCACGCTGTTCACGCTCATGTGCATATGTCAGATTCCTGCCTGTGTCTCAGTGACTGTTGGATATCAGAATGAGGTGGATGTGCATTCCTCCACCTGACCCCACCCCCACCCCCCGTGTCAGAAACGTCTGCTTTGAATTTTCTGCGTGTTTCTGATTCCTTCAAGATGATTTGATTCATTTTCCTCGAGTTATTGTGACAGAGCTGAAATATGATTTCTAATGCACCCCCTCCCCACCCCCCAGGCCTGGTGGATGACGAAGACCATCTCCACGGATGTGTGGGCGCGGTGGGTGATGAACAACACGCAGTGGACACAAACTGACCTCCCCACAGGCTCCACATACCCACAAGGTGAGATCCACCTGCAAACACGTGATCCTCCCCCCCTTTATCACACACACACACACACACACACACACACACACACACACACACACAGCCCGCTTCACTGCTCCCTCTCTGGCTCCCCCTGCAGATTACCTCCAGGCGGTGCAGGCCAGCTCCGTCCTCGCCTGCATATTCTCCATCCTGGGCATCTTCGTGTTCGTGGCTCAGCTCTTCACCCTGGAAAAAGGAAAGAGGTTCACCATCTCTGGCGTCTTTCAGTTCCTTGCCTGTGAGTATTTTGTTTGTCATCCACTGGCCTCCACCTGTTGCCCCCCTTACTGATGTCCACGCCTCCTCCCCCAGGCCTGTGCATCATGATCGCAGCCTCCATCTACACGGACCGCTTCCACCTGGAGGAGTCCAACGGCTGGTACGGTCACTGCTTCATCCTGGCGTGGATCTCCTTCGCCCTCACGTTCCTCTCCTCCGTCATTTATTTCGTGCTACGCAAGAAGACTGCGTGAGGAGGACACTAGAGCGAGCTCCAGCCGTGCCGCCACCGCTGGCTGGATCTACCCTTTCAGCTCCAATCTCAGAGATGTGACCTCAGATTTCAGCTGCTAGTGTATGTTCAGCTGTAGACTCTCCCCCTCACACGCAGGTGTTTAACTGATTCCGCTCACGGACCGCGTGCGGCTCGGTTCTGCAGCTCCTGAGAGGCAGACTCAGTCAATCACGGCTGGATTCGACAGTGTCCTCGACTCAGAGTTAGAATATTTGTTCAGGTTCATGAGACTTTGACTTATAATGTACATGTGTGTAATGTTTTCTGAGTGTTGGATAAAAAAGGGGCCGATTCGGATTTTAGGTTTTTTCCTTGTTATATTGTCGGTTTGGACATTTTGCTCCCGTGTGACCTTCAGTGATGGCGACGAGTTGGTAAATCTGCACCAGAGCAACGGTTAAAAGTCTCAAATGTACTTTTCTGATTATTAAGCAACACAGTCGAGTTAGTTTTGCGGTTTTACCGCTGATGACGCACAACACGATCGCACTGCAGGAAACTACAGTTAATCTGTTCTGAGCAGTTTCCAATGAATCAAATCCAACCATTTAGGGAATGATATCCATCGATTTTCTGTTTCCACTCCACTTCATGTGTAAATATATTTCGTTTCAAACACTCTGTATGTCTGATGCTGTTTTATTTTCATGACGATTATTTTTACAACATTAAACTTGACTTTAAACCAGTTGCGGACGTTCTCGTGCTTTTAGAATCAGCTTACTGACCTCTGCTGACGATGGACGGCAGCAGGATGGACCCCTTCATCATGAAGCAGGGTCTATAGATATCGATATCTATATCTAGAGATATAAAGAGAATCTGTGTTGTGCTCAGGTTGGAGGACCACGCCGTGCTTTTCATTTCCTTTCTTTATTAGAACAGCGAGAACCACAGTGGAACAGGGACAGTGTGAAACGGACTCGTGGGTCCGGGTCCTGTTGAGCAGCTCAAAGCGGGCTGTAGTCCTCCTGCGGTTTGTAGTGGTTCTCCTGGTGTCCCGGCACGGCGCGGACAGA
Source organism: Microctenopoma stevenorrisi (assembly GCA_032270685.1). NCBI lineage: Eukaryota > Metazoa > Chordata > Actinopteri > Anabantiformes > Anabantidae > Microctenopoma > Microctenopoma stevenorrisi. The sequence continues at coordinate 16,489,327 of JAUMTR010000026.1, read as the reverse complement.
GACGGACAGAGGAGGTGACGGACACGGAGAAGGGAGGGAAAGGCGGTGGAACGGGGACGCAGGTGCCGGATGAGAGGGTGGAGGAGGGAAGGAGTCAGAGTGGGTGAGAGGAAAAGAGTGGGAGTGTGTGAGTCTGGGGGTGGAGGCAGGTAACGGTCCAGGTGGGGTCTCGTAGTACGGAGACAGGTGGGAGATCCTGGGTGGAGACGGGGGGCAGGCCAGGGGCATGGTGGGGTTGGGAGGGGTGTAGTAAGGAGCCGGCGGCAGGAACCAGTTAAAGCTGCAGGGGTTGAGTCCGGAGCTGCGCCTGGGCCCCACCATCAGGACCTTCTTGGTGTAGTTGTTGAGCGTGGAGACGCCGGCCGACATGCAGACAGTGAAGGCGAACCAGGCCACACTGATGGAGACACACGGGGGGGGGGACACCGGATCAGAGAGGGAACCACAGCACCGACCGTGTTCTGTCTCGAGACTTTCATCGACTTTCTCTCGCTCAGGGTCAAACAGAAAGGTCAAAGGTCACAGGAAGTGTATAAATCGTCCTCCTGATTCCTCCTTAGGGAGTCTGTAGTGTCTTACCACATTCAGTCTCATCACATACTGAGCTGTGACCGTTTGGGTGTAGAGGTGGTGTCACAGGATTTGACCCGACCCATGAGGTGAACAGATAAACACGCAGCACTGACCTGTGTGTGTGTGTGTGTGTGTGATGAACTCACTAGAACGCCCATGAGTAGCCGTAGCTGTGAGGCTTGAAGTCTTCTGGTCCCATTGAGGCCGTGGTCTGAAACACCTGCATGAACATCATGTGACCCACCATCCCGAGCAGACCTGAGAGCACAGAGAGCGTTCAGCGCAGCGCCGCCGTTCACAGACGCACAGGGACAAAGCTTCCGTACCTCCGAGCACCGTGAAAATGGCGGCGAAGGCGTTGAGCAGCAGGCCCCAGCGCTGAGTGGACGGGAACCAGGCGCCGATACACAGCTGCACAGACAGCAGCGTGCAGCTGACCAGCAGCAGGCCGACGTACATGAGCTCCAGAGACAGCGACAGCCACATCATGGCTGCGGGAGGACAAGAGGCTGAAGATGAGCGACACAGGACACAGGGGAACAGTGACGCAGACGAGACGTTACCTTTCTCATCTCCTGGAGTCAGCGTGTAGAAACCGCGGCACTTCTCCTCTGAAAGCAGAGAACACACGTGGTTAGAACCGCGCCGCAGATGAAACCACCTGATGGCGGATGAGCAGATTTGCTCTGACGGTGGCATCGACAGGACAACTCTTACTACGTCAGACACTTTGCTTAGGTTGAACGGGGAAGTTTCTGTTTCCAGATGTGTTGACATGACAGCTGTAGTGATGACGGACGGAAGCTCTGCACAGAGTCACTGTTAAAGCTGCCGGAGCTACATGTTTGGCCACTAGAGGGCAGCAGAAACAGCAATGACATGTTCAAACCTTTGAAACCAATAGGCATCAGAGGATTTTGGAGGATGTGGACCCAGAGGAGACACGGGATCTGTACTCTCCCTTTTCCAACCTTCTTGCAGGAAACACTGACGACCAAGTACACACCTCCCGTCTCTCTGCAGGCGCTTTAAACTCACCTAACAAGCCCGTTCAGGTAGAACCAACCTGGAGGATAAACCTGTGGTCTCTGAATGACGCAGAGAACCTTTCACTCACACGTGACCTCCCTGACCTGAAGACGTGAACAACCCAACAGCTCTACAGAGGTAAACAGCAGCTCAGCTACGAGGGGACTCACATTAGTCACTAGTTAACTCCACGCACGGCCAGTTTGTAGCAGCAGGACGTTCTGCACTGAAGTGTTGAGCCTGGAGCGGCTCCAGCTGCCACGGAGCTGCGTCTCTGGGAGAATCGCGACCTGGACGACCGCGTCTCTGCGTCATGTTAGCTGGTTACCAACAGCTGTGTGGGTGGAACTGGAAGCTGTAAGTCACTAAAGAATCTGTGGCGCTCAGGGAAACAAACAAACATATGAGCCACTGATAATTACAAAATGCTCATGGGTCATAATTCAGCTGAGACTTCTGGCTTCAAATCAGCTGCGAAGTGTTTGTGCATCCTGTTAACCTCTCTCTCTCTCTCTCTCTCTGGGTTTCTAATCCATAATTGAATCATGCTGTTGGATTCCAAATCTCTGCGAGCGGCGCACACACAGATAATAATCCTCTTTGGGGCCAAGCATCAAACACACACACACACACACACCTGAGCACCTCGGATCCTTCCTCTCCTCCCGTGACCTATTTTACCGCAGGTCCCACTACTGCCACAGTTACAACACAGTGTTGTTTCCTGTGTGTTTGTGGATCATCGTCTCACCTTGGGAATATCCTCTACGCCACACGCACGCACGCACCCACACACGCACGCACACACACACACACACACGCACACACACACAGCCTGATCCGCACAGATCACAGCGGCTTATGAAACCCCCCGTGATGCAGTGTGACACCGGCTGTACACTGAACACATGCTCACGTGTTTAACTCAACGAGGGCCACTCATTAATTAAGTTCCCTTCTTGCTTAAACCGGGTCAGGATCCCTAACCCGAACCCGAACCGTAAATGTTTCTCACCCCACGCGTCTGTGTAGATGTTCTCCTCACAGGTGACAAACAGGCCGGTGTGGAACCTGGGGAAGACGAAGCGGTCGTCCCCCGTCTCCCAGGAGAACTGGATGCTGGAGGAGTTGGACACGCCGGGGACGGGGATGCAGTTGCTGTGCTTGGTGGGCGAACAGAGCGGCTTGGGCACCTTCTGTTTGCCCACACACCAGTAGGAGGACACGAGGGCCACGCTGCCCAGGAAGAGGGACACGAGCGTCTGCAGGAAGGAGAGGCGAGGGGAGCGCATCTGCTGCAGGAAGGTCATCATGTTGGGGTCGGAGGACGGCTCGGGCTGGTGGAGGAGACGTTAAACATCTGTGTGAGTGAGTCAGTAGCTAAAGCACGAGTTCAGGTAAAAACACCAGCAGCCCGTTTCCACGGAGACGCAGCTCTGCCCAACGTGTGCGGGGAGCCAGAGGTCGGCACAGAGCTGGTGAGAACCCAGAACCCCCGACGTTTGTAAAAAGCACTCACCTCCTTCACGCTCCTTGTCCCCGGGTTCCTCATGGAGCGAGGTGAACGAAACATCCTACTCCTCCACCCATCTGTGCCTCCTCTCACTCCTCATCACATCCAGAGATCCAGACTGACCTCTGAGCGCAGTGCGAGTGTCCGCCGTTATGATCCAACCCCAGCAGCCAGACACGACCGGAGCATATCTCACACACACTCACACACACACACACACACACACACGCTGCCCCTTCTTTAATCCATCCATATAAATCCAGAGCAGACGATTCTGCTCCATCTGTTTTCATTTCTGATTCCTAGACTCATTTTGATCTATTTCATTCATCTCTCCTTATCTGCCCCCCCCCCCACGCTCTGCAGAAACACGCAGCACCGACTGATCTGAAAATCAACACGACCTTGAAACGGCGAGTAAACACATTACAGCAGCGCTGCTGTGTGTGTGTGTGTGTGTGTGTGTGTCCGGCCGTTATTTGACTGGACTCGTGCTGCTGCTGCCAGAGGACGACCACGGTGCCCCCCCGCTCACAGGTCTCCTCACCACCTGTCGTATTCTCTGCACTTTAACACCATTACGTGTGTAGCTCGTTAGCGTGGAGCCGCTTCCTTCTGAAACATGAACTCAAACCTTCCAGACTCAGGAGAACGAGTTCTGGGACAGAGGCGGAGGAAAGAAGCGCAGACGCCACAGAAGCTTTTTTCTATGTGTATTCATAATTCATAAACATATTGACAGGTTTCTAATACAGCATGGTTTGATAGTGTCACTGTCTTCTCAGCTTGATTTTTTTACAAGAATAACAATAAAAAATGGGAAAGACAACACCATGTACGACTCACTGTTAAGTTTGATGGCAATGCTTCGTTTGAATGGATTTCACAGCCAAACCGAAGCCCTCGGTTCGGCTGCTCGTGACACCACCTCCACAGCTCCGCCCCACGTCAGCCAGGTGCAGCGTGTGATGCGCACACGGCTCTTCCTCCGTTAGTCCATAGTGTTATCTCGCTCCGTGCTGCTCCTCTCTGCACACGTCAACATTTGTACTTAAAAATAAGATGGAGTCCATCTGATTCTTCATGAATACTATATCTGTACCGTGAAAACCCCACGGATGAAAAATAAGAACACTTTTCAAACGGACCAAAACGGAATCAAAGACCCAGATGTCGGCACACTCTCACTCCTCACTCACACAACCGACGCGACTTTGTAAAAGGCAACAGATGTCCGTTCTCCAAGGCAATAACTCGACCCTGACGTCCCAGACCACGTCTCTGGTTCCTCCCTCTCCAGGAATAAAAGAAAGCTAGAAATGAATTAACTGAGCATAACGAGCGATACATCCATTTCATTTCTGAGTAAATACTGTAGATACTAAATAATAAGTGTGATCCGCCTACTAAAGTAAAATACGTTCCACGCCAACCAGGAAAGAAAAGATAATACTAAAGTTTAATACTCTGAAGGTGTCTGAGGAAAATCAAAGTGAGCCTAGAGAGGAAGTTTGTTCCTTTAGTTCTTCACAGAAAAGTCTTTTTATTCCACGTCCGTCTCTGCAGCGCCGTTCCTTTATGTTGCACGTCCATGTTTTTTGTCCTTTTCTGCTTTTAAGTAAAGAGCAACAAGTCTCTTAGAAAAACGCTTTCTTTTCTCCTCTGTCATAAATGAAAATAATGCTGATTTCCTGTAGAGAAATGGTCCATTCCCTGTTGTTGATGTCCGTCTCTCCTGTCCCTCCACGTGTGGGGCTGCTTCGCAAACACGTCCGTCAGGGTTCTGTCGTCCAAACTAGCCTAGAAAAGGAAACACAAACAGGGTTTTTACCGGGGTCTGTGCTAACAGACAGATAATCACGTTCCCCGCAGGCATCCAACGACTCTTGTTCTCTGACAAATGATGTATGAGCGAGCTGAGGCACGCATCCAGATCTGTTTCTGATTCAGAGAATCCTCCCAACAAAACCACGGATAACTCGCCTTTCCAAGGACCCTGTGAAGCACCAACGTCCACATCCAAACGCCTTTTGTGAAGACGTGTGGTCGTAGAGCTTTGTCCCAGCCCCAGTGTGGTGATACGCTGCTGTATGTCTTCGTTTCCATGGCCACCGGCTGGACTGAAAGTGACAGGCAGGAGTGCAGCCTCTAAGGTGAGGAGGAGGAGGGCGTGTGACGACAATCAGCCGACACAGTGCAAGTGCTGCTTCAACAGAAACTGACGAGTCTGTTCTTTGTCAGCTGTAACATTACATCCAGTGAGGAAGAGGTCGGTTTATATGAGGCCATATGGATGCATTCTGCACACCAGCTCCTAGTTTAGATATAATCTCTCCACAAACATAGAACCGAAAGGAGGTGTGCCACATCATGGGAAGGATTCTTATCACTTCACAATACCAACGAGATAGCGGCACAGTGACACACTCCCCAGCGTGCACAACAACACCAGCCCACAGCAGCATCGTGTCAGAGTAGCTGGAGAAACAGCTGCTTCAGCAGTGTGGAGGTTTCCACCTGAAACATTTCTCACACGTGCAGGAAGCTGAATGAGGGCGAGAGAGAGAGGGAGAGAGAGAGAGAGAGGGGGAAAAGACAAGACTAACACAAATTTAAATAAGTCACTTTCCATCACAGTTTCCTCTCTGCAGCTACAGGAACGCAGTGGAGGCAGATGGAGGAGAGTAGAGTGCACGTAGCACCTGGTTACCTATAGACACCGTCTTGTTTGCTCTGATCAATGCTGCTGCCTGAAAACTGCAATCACAGATTCCTTTGCCTCATAAATTTCATAATTACCCTTGATTTTCCTTGAAATAGCGTGATATCATTTTGAGGCTGTCGCCCCCCCACACCGCTGATTGTGAACTTACAGCTCCCAGACTCCTGTATCTCCTCTTCCTCCCTGTTTGTCTCAGCCTCTCTCAGACTGCTCCAGGTACACGGACTTGGCAGGCCGGATGCTCTGGGTAAACTAGGAGAGAGGGGGGGGGGGGTTAGAGACTGAATGAAATGATGCGCACCAGAGGGATTTTCACTGAAGTGTAATTTCACAAGAACAGCAGGAAAACCAACCTCTCCTTCTTTACCTTGTGCTTCGGACACCGCAGTGAGAAGTTGTCTTCGTTCAGAGAGCAGTCTGGACAGAAAGAGGGACAGAAAGTGTCCACACAGTTCACACACGTCACAGTAAAACGCCGGTTGTGTTCACGGTGATTTCAGGCCAGATCCACTCACCTGCTTCCATGGCACACAGGTAGTGGTAGCTGAGTGTGCAGCCTTTACTGTAGCAGCCCAGCGTGGAGCCAAACATCTCACAGTACGAGCAGCACTACCAGGGACACAATGGGAAATAGCTAGTCAGCATATCTGGTACCAGACAGCAGCCATCAAACTCATGAACCACTGACATGTCTGATCCCATTTAACACGGGAACTGCTGGAGTTACAGTCAGCACCAGAGGTAACAAGTTATTAAGCTGAACTATGCCAAACAAACAGATACAGACCGTTTCTCTGGCACCATCTAGTGCCTCCTGCAGGCCATACAGTCTCCCGTTGACAAGATACACGCCGCTGGTCCACACTATGCAGCCTTCATGGACCCACAGCTCCTCTGGGTCCATGGGCATCTGTGGCAACTGGGCGAGCTGGGCCAAGGGCCCCAGGTAGTCCAGGGCAGGTGGAGGGGGCTGGAAGGGCAGGGACGCCTTACTGTTGGACGGCACCATTCTGGGAGAATCCTCACTGGATTTATGCCTCCTCTTAAAGCGGGGATGTGAGGTGAGCTTTCTGTGTGGGGGTCGTTGTTGAGCTTCGTCTGTCGGCTGTTGAAGCCGCTTTTGCGACTGCTGCTGATCAATCTCAAAGTCTGGCTCCCGCTTAAGCTCGGGGATAGGTCGGATATCAATATTCGCGTCCCACGTTAAAGATGCTGTTTTTCTGGTGGTGGTGGAGGCGCTGGAGGAGGAGACGGTGTTGCTGAGCTTGCCAGCTGCATGCATCATCATCATTTCCTCTCCATCATTTGGGGAAGAAGTTCTGACAGTAGCGGTAAGAGATGCTGGGTTGGAGTCGAGGCTGATGCCATAGTCGCTCTCAGTGGAGGCTTTGCTAAACGGAGCATCTTGTGTTTGTGAGTCTTGGATAATGTTGGAGCTCAGGTCTGAGTTTGGTCCCGTTTTGTTTGCGCCTGTGGTCGCCTGACATTGTCTGACTGGTGGCTGGTTCTTGGGGAGTTTCGAGGCGTAATCAGCTGGATAGTAAGGCCCATAGAGATCTCCCAGGTGTTTGTAATTAGCCCATTTCTGACAGAGGCAGCACAGCAGACGGCCAGAGTGCTTCGTCTCTGTGATCACAGGGCCTGAAACAACATAGCCAGATGAAGGAAGTGCTTTTCCTGACTGTAGTGTAGTTTCCACCTCCTCCGTCTCCGTCTTCTCTGATTCTCTGTCTCTCCTAGATAACTGGGTGGAAAGATTCGAGGTCAGGAGACAATCGATTCCACTGCCGCCCGCTTTCCCTGCGACCGCACCACGCTCTCCTCTCATCTTGTCCTCCTCAGCGTTCACAATGGTACACACTGCTCCAATCTCTGGAATTTTTTTCTCCACGTGTATGTGTGGAACAAACAGGCCCTTTCTATTTGGATCCGTGCATACTCTATTTGCACAGAGGCTCCCTCCTGCCGCTAAAGGTGTATCTGGGTCGTCTTTGGCCAGGGATGGTGGCGCCGCTGCTGCCCCTCTCCTTCTCCTTCTCCGCTGTCCACCTTCGTACGATGTCACATCTTCATCTTTGACACCTCTGCGTCGCCGTCGGACAGGTTTGACCTCAATCTCCGGCTGTGTGTCCTCACTCTCAACATCCACCTTCATTACCTGGGTTAAAATGGGCGGGGCCAACAGAGGGGTGATACTACTGTCTGACAGAGGGAGCGGTGCCGGGGCTGGAGCGCTGCTGGTAGCCTGCACTGCCTGTAGAGCTGTGGCTGCAGCCACAGTTGGAGCGGGTGGAGGAGGAGGAGGAGGAGGAGCACTCAGTGTTGCGTTCTGTGTTTGAGTTTGAGACTGGGCCTGCGTCTGTGTTTGGGATTGGGACTGGCTCTGAACGCGTTTTTGTTTGTTGACGCTCCCTACGGGCCTGCCCTTCTTCTTCCCAGATGGGAAATAGCCTTTGGGCACAAGACTCTCCAGCGGCTTCGAATCTTGTGGCGACAGACTGGACCTAGCAGAAGAAATCTGATGTCTGTTGTGCATGTGGCCTTGAGCCTGGCTGTGGTGAGGAGGGGTGGTTCCATAGTAATCACTGCCAGGATAATCATCAAATCCCATGCCAGACTCTTGAAGTTTCTGTCGAAGAAGGTTAGCAGCAGACTGCTCTCCTCGTCTCGTCTCTAGCTGCTGGTATGTGTTGGTGAAATGCTGAATGTCTGACAGGGCAGACGAGGATGGAGGTGGGGAACCCTGGACCGGGCGAGGAAGAGGTGGAGGAGGAGGTAAAGGTCCGAGTAAAGCAAAGTCCTCCTTGTCACCGGATGCTGATGCCACAGCAGCCCCCAGCCCAAAGTCAAAGTCTTGTTGTTTCATAGCTTGGGAAGCCTGATGGGGATCGCATGGGTACGCAGACGGAGGTAAAGGCCCAGTCTCGTCAACTCCTCTGAAGGGAATCATGTCATTTAATGAGTGGCTTTCATCCATGTAACTATCATCCCCTCCTGCACCCCTGGGGAAATGTGCTACGTCCTGGTCCTGTGAATCATTAAACGGTGGTATTTCAGAGTGAGAGAAGCCTGCGTAATGATTCGACTCATCATCAGCATGGCCTGCCGGCTTCTTAATATTTGGCGTGATTTTCTGCACTATTGCCTCCAGCTTCAAACCTCGCCCTTTCCTGGAAGGCAAAACCTTGGCATTAGCACTTGATGGAGATATAGGTTGTGAATAGGTGTTCTCGCCGGGCACAGGGGAACAGAGCCTGGGACACGGGACATCTGCACTAGATGAGTCATCTTCATTGTGATGGCTAAACTCGGAGTGAGCTGCAGGGGAGTGATGTGAATTAGTGGCAGCCCTCTGCTGAGACGCCTCCTGGAGTTGCCTTTTGGCAGGAATAGGGGAGATAAAGGAACGAACTCTCCTTCTCATTATTAGTGGATTTGTGTCTCCCGAAGCCCCGGCTTTATTCTGACGCTGCACCTGTGGCTGAGTGAAGTTCATGTCAGCAGGAGGCTTAGAGGAGCTAGGAGGAGGAGGTAGGCAGGGATGCTTGACTTCCTCTGTGGCTCCTCTGGAGACCTCATGGTCAACAGCATTTTGTCCGTGCGCCAAATGTGGTGGAGCAGGACCATGTGAAGCTACTGCAGCCGGAGGGGGAGCTGGTGCATGTGTTCTGTAGTAGGAGTCTCCCTCCATCATTCTAGCGCCTTCCCTTCCAGCATGTGTTGACTCCCACATTTTCATATCAAAATAAGGACTTTGATGATGGATTGAAGGCTTAGTTGGATGTTGTTCTCCCGGCATATCGCTCTGGGAGATTATCCTCTGTCTCTGCTCCGACTGGCTGCCCTTGTGTCTTCCTGGGGAGGAACCAGGCTGCATCATCATCTCCTTTGACGGCCTGTTCATCGCTTTCACCCAGTCACCTATGTCATGGGAGGGATGAGGGGGGCCACGAGGGTGTGAATATATTTGAAGTTTATTTGTGGGTTGAGTCTGTGGGGACAGGTTGTGAAATGGATGGTGGGAGGGGAAATGGGGGTTGCTACGTGGCAGCATACTTCCATCTCTTGAATCTCCATATCTATATCCCGGAAAACTGCTGCCACTGCCAGTTGTTAAATCAACACCATGAAGATAGGACTGATGCCTCGAGGGTGACGATAATGGATTAGTGCTCATAGGATGAGAAGGCAGGGGGGAAATATCAACACCGCCTCGCCTGTAGGGGTCAGCATTCAGTACTACAGATGAATGAACAGACTTGGAACGATACTCTGCATCAGCCTCATTAGCTCCACCACTGCCATGATGATCAGAGTCTGGGCCAGTCTCTTTTGATGCCATTTCCATTTTCATCACTTGTTTCTCTCCAGTATCCTTTTTACTCAGGTCATTGGCTGCTGCTGGAGAGGAAAATGGCTGTTGAATCACAGAGGCTCCACTCTGACTTTTCTCCCGCTCACTTTCCCTGTCCCTCTCCGGCGTGCTGCGTCGGTTTGGCGACACATCACAGATGACAGAGCGCCGCTCTGATGGACTTAATATGGAGCCTGATAATTTTTGAGGCACAGTTTGACCAACACTTCCTGTTAGCGGCCCTGGCTCTTGCAAAAGGAGCTCCTGCACAGTGGAGGATGGAGTGGAGCCACTAGATAAGGTTTTTCTCTGTGGTAGGGAATAGTCTGCTAAATTTATATGTTTTGGTGGGGGCTGCTGGGAGTCTGCAGACTGACTCTGCGACACACCTGCATCACTCTTAGTTTTGGTCACTTCCGCCTTCACTGAAGACTGAGGCTCAGTGGTGAAATCAGACTCGTTTCCATGGCTCCTGTTGTGATGTGCACTTTGGTTCCTCAGATTTTCAGACATGCCATATGGGTGCCTGGATTGAAACTGTGGTTGAGCTTGGAGATGGGGAGGAAATGCCTGCTCTGGTCTACCATAACGTCTATCGACATTGTAACCTTGAAGGACCTCTTGTAAAAGGCTTGGAAACTGCTGCACCTGGGAACTTTCTTCATGCCCTTTAGCTCCTGCTCCTTGTCCCTTCTTCACTAGAGCTTCTGCTGCAGAACCAGCATCTTCAGGATGCACAGGGCCGTAACCCGTTTGTGACTGCTGGTAGCCTAAATATCTGGAATTTAATTCCATTACACCAGTTGGGCCAGCTCTCCCTCTGTTCTTCATCGACAAATCTGATCCATATGTTGATTCTGGGTAGCCATATTTGTGTGGGGCAGATTGGGGGGGATTTTGAGGCCGTCCAAAATGTGATTTCTGGTGAAGGGAGGAGTACAGAGTCAAATCTACACCTTCATCTCCATTATGACTGCTTGGCTCTCTTGAGTAAGGGTGTGACTGTTTCTCCTCTACACTGTTGTCTTGGGCATGCTTGCTTTTCTCCGCATGTCTTCCGTCAGACCGCGCTGAAACGATCACACCAACACTACTGGCACTTTGCTGCTCCTCGGATGACTGCTTTTCTTCCCTCTCATTTTTGTGTAATCTGGACGCAGTGTGTAATCTATTTTCTTTGTCCTGCCCATTTTGCGTATTGACTTCACCATCTTGTTGAATTTGGCTGCTGCCTTTCTCTGTGCCTTCACTTTCATTTTTAATGACTTCATTTTTTTTTTCTGTCGTCTTCCTGTGGCCACCTCTGTGGACGTTATATGTTACGCTGGGCTCCGAGACACAATTTGGCTGGGGAGTAGGTACACTGGAGGGAGTGGATGAAGGGGGTGAGGCAACTGGAGGTGTTTTATGTGAAGCTGGCCCAGTCTCTGACGACTGAAATGCAGCAGATGGAGATAATGACGATGAAGGAATGTGAACTTCATTTCCTTTAGTTTCTGAAACACTTGGTTCTTTTGAATCAGAGCTAACAGCTTTAACATTTGATTCTTGCCCAGTCTGTGGTTGGGTTCGACTCTGGGGTGGATTGTGATAGCTAGTTGGTTCTAATTCACTGCTTGCGCCACTCATCTGCCGTATTCTCCCATGTTCCCCCTCAGAAAACTGCTCCTCTCTCTCCAGCTTGGTCCCAGATGACCCCCCCACTGACATCAACGAGGAGTCTTCATCAGCACCAGCATCTAAGCTAGCACCATCACCAATCCCCACTGCACTTCCATCTTTGACTGTGCTAGTACTTGAGGCTGCACTTGCGTTTCGACTCCTCGGTTGCGATGGGGGCATGCAATGTGTTGTCTGTTGCATCTGCCCACTCTCTTTCTTCTTCTGTGACAGCACTGTGTCGGTGAGGAGCATGTGCTGAACTGTGTTTGGTAAATTGGCTACTTGTGAGCTCAAGGCATTAAGACTATTCAGGCCAGCATCCTGCATTTTATCAAGCAGAGAAGATGAATAAACAGAGGAGCCTTCGTCTCTTGATCCAATACCTGCACAGAGACTCATTTTGCTGCGGCCTGTTGGAGGTAGACTGCCTCCTCCAACTGCACTCATGCTGTGAGCTTTATGGCTTCCACTGCTACCACAACTACTGATGCTGCTATTTGAGTTAGGGGTGGGACTTAACTGAGGCATAGTCTGCAGTAACCTGCCATGACTGTGGCTGCTACGGGGGTTGGATGTAGGAGGATGTGAAGGACCATGACCTGAGGGGTTTCCGTGTGCCTCTGAGACACCCATCAAGGGAGAAGGAGAGGAGCTACAGCTGGGGGAATGCACCGCAGAGGCTGCTGGAGACGGGTTGGATATTGGGCTAAAGTTTTGGTTAATTTGGGGCTGCTGAGCGCTGGGATGCATTGGGGATTTGGCTATTTCTTGAGATGCTGCTGCCGCTTGAGGTATACTGGGATTGGAGGCTTGATGAAGTTTCGCATATACAGATGGGCCCTGGTGCTGCATCTTGAGAGAGTTGTCATAACCCACCCCTAAATTGTGCTGCGAGTTGCGGTGCTGTAGTGTGGCTTGCTTGTGGAGTGAATGTGTCTGTGGGGAATATCCAGGATAATTTGAAGCGTGGTAACTCTGCTGAACATTCTCTATTGGCCCCACATTATTAGCAGCAACTGAACTGGAGACTGAGTTTGAAGTAGAGTTGACACTGGTGACTTTGGGGTCAAACCCAGTGCCCGCAGCCCCATCGAGATACCTTTGCGGTGGGGGGCTGTACATTCCTGATGACCCCGTGGATGCTCCACCCTGTGGGGAATAGTGTGGGTACTGAGGGGTCATTCTGTGCCCAGAGTGCGGATAGCTCCTATGCTGTTGTCCATGGTGGACAGCTGAGAAGGGTTGCCCATGCTGGCGATGCTGCAGCCGAGAACCTGGCACTGACTGCATTGCAGGGTTCTGACCCATATTGTACTGATGTGAAGGAGAAAATGCTCCAGCGCCGGCACCAGCACCTGAACCAACACTGGACCCATAGTCTACTGGATATGGAGACATCAGGCCAGACGCTGGTGCAGAGCCAGATCCAGCATGACGGTACTGGTGAGGTAAATGTCCATCGATATTCGGGTACCCAAAACCTGCTGCATAACCAATACTTCCCCTTCTGTGCCGGTCTTTCCCACCCATTGAAAAATAATAATCCATGGCGTCCTTCCTATAAGGGTTGCTGCCGTTCCCACTGTGAATGTTACCCTGTGTTGGCGGTGGCTCCACTGCTCCTCTGTTTCTAGCACTGTAAGCAAGCATGTGGCTGGCTTGGCTGGGGTGATGATGGCCTCGGTGCAGGCTCTGCTGTTGCAGCCCAGCATAATCATCTGTCATCCTTGGGGAGATTTGGGCATCTGCTGGCTGAGGAGGGTACGGGGGTCCCCCTCCACCTCTCCCACTAAACGCAGACGGGAGAGATGCGGGGGTCGGGCTGTTAGAAAAATTCTGCATTGTTTATTCTTTTTCCAAGTTTGGATTAAGAATGGAAATATCTGTCAGCGTCTGTCATGGAATGCTTCTCATCAAAAACTGGAAGGCTTATGGCAGTAACCATAAATGACAAAGAGAGAGAGAGAGGGAGTCTACAGCCTGACAACAAAACAAGGAAATGTTTTAGAAATCCACCAAATAGCTGGAGCAGAGGAATATATGTCACAGACTCTTTGTAGCAGTAGAGAAGTGGAACAAACAGCGATTTCTATCAATATATGAAAAGGCCAAATGGTAAAAATCTTCTTCTATGTGAAGACTGTTCAATGAAAAAAGTTCACTTAAGAGCTGGATGTTGAAAAATCGAGTAAAAAAAACAAGATATGTTGTGAAGCAGGTTTCTACTGAAGAAAACTACAAGATTAAAAGTTTGCAGTCATTCCCAGGAAGCTGAAACCGTTTGGCACTGAGCAGGCAACGACATCACGAGTGACTGACACATCACCATGCGAGATGCTCAACCTCAAATGTCTTTACGTGTATGTGCGCTGCTATAACAGCAGCACAAGCAAGCAGAGCTATTTTAGGATTAAACCCAGTGAGAATCCAACAGCATCTTGAGTAAAGAAAAAAAATCTCAATATTACTATTGAGACTGTATCGCCGCAGCAGCAGTCCTTCAGTTCGTCAACATGTGTACGTTTGCCGAGGTCTGACTCACACCTGTGTGAGATGAAAACTGCAGTAACAGAATCAAGAGGTCTGGACACAGACCCTTCCTAAACACTCCCAAAGGCAAACAATCCATCGATGTTCTCATCACACTGCAATTCTTTCTGAGGCGTTACTTTTCTTGGTCATTCCTTTTCAAATACAGTTTTATCTTTTTGTTTTTTTGTGCTACTGCATGCATTCATCAGGACTGTAGAAGTCTTTGGTCCCTTTTCAGCAGCCGTGCTTTCTGTTGATTCTCACTGTGCTCCTGTATCTTCAGCATGTAGCCGCCTTACCTTTGTTTTTCTGTCAACCATCATTTCACTTCTACCTAGTTCCATGGCAACAATTTCCCAAAAGGAGGGTAATCCATTTATTCCATTTCAAGTGCAGTCAATTCAAGCTGCATTTTTGTGTTTCTTTTCCGTCTTTCCATGCAGATAAGTCGATTTTCCAGGAACTGCTGACCAGAAGCCTTCTTCTACTCTGCAAATATAAAAGGTGAATCAAAAATGTTAGCGTGCGAAACAAAAACACAACATTAATGCACCACACCTTGTCCTAAAGCTCTGTTGCTGTAGTCGAGTAATTATGAAGAGAAATGCCGTGATACTGAACACATTCGTGTCCAATTTATCATATTTACAAATGTAAGTTTGAACTAAATCGATTGAACAGATGTTGAGCATTTGTTTAGGTGTATCTCACTCATTTCGTTTCATTTCTAATGTTGAATTTGCGTTCATTAAGAAGAATCAAGAGAGAATAGTGAATAAATACTACAAGCGCTCTTATCTTTAGGAGTCTGCCACAACAATCACACAGGGCTGTCTCCAAACCAACACTGCTGACATCACTATGGCCGTACCCCTTTCTTCACTACTTAAAAGGCTTCCTGGCCCCATAACCCCAACACCCCTATTTTAACATGCACTGTAAGTACAGCCTAGGACTGAAGCTTTAATAATACATGGCTGGGTCGTCTCTCCTGACTGATAACAAACAGGTTGGTGAAGAAAGAAGTGGTTTCAGCAGCGGCATGTAATTAAAGCAATAAAGCAGCGTGGACGAGGACATGAATGCTGCTTCACATGTAAACAAACCACCGCCTCCCACCTCTTTACAACGACACTAAAGACCACTACCTCTAGGTGTCCAAGTTGTTTTAGTGTAATTAAAGAGATGACAGCACCTTTGTGGGGTCAGTGCCCATAATTGTGTCACATACACTATAAAACTATTAATGGCCCTAAAACAGCTTTAGGTGACTTTCTGTGGAGCCACACAGGAACAAACCCCACAGGAGCTATTAAAGAGGAACACGGCGAAACCAGGAGCAGAAAGACGTGTCCTGCAAATCCAGCGTAATCAAACAGGTCTGGACCCAGGTGTCACATTCAAGGGTCAGAACCAGTGTGTGAAACCGAGCTGGAAACACATCACTGCTCTCCATTTGTCTGCTAGCCCATATCCTGATTACTAATTAATCACAGCAGCTCACTGTGCACGACCAGGCGGCGGCGTGCGCCACGCACAGAAACCGTGCAGCATTAATAAAAACCGGGCTCAATGCAGACAACTGTCAGCAAGTCAATCACCTGCACGGCTGCCGGCTGATAAGAGCCTGTAGCAACGCAGTTTTAGCAGCTACGCGTCGTGCAGCTCGGTTGTATCCGTCGTCTCAGGTTGTCACCAACACAAACCGGCTTCTGCACAATAGCAGCGGTAGCCACGTTAGCCAGCAGCACAGCAAACGCATCACAGTTAGCTGTGCTGCCTCGTTTAGCTTCGTGAGCTCACGGGCAGCTTAAAAAACACCCGTCGCTAATTAAATATGAACGCTAGCTGCATATGTTTGGAGCTAGCTACGCTACAACCGCCAGCTAGCATCTTTTCCAGCTAGCTAATATGCGTTTATGACATGACGAGCGTTGGGAGCCGCGACTCCAGCAGCGGGCTAAAGGCACAAAAGGAGAGGTGATTAGGTGCAGATGTTTCCCCCTCTCGGAGCTTCGCTGGGGCTGTGGGTGGACGGGTTAGCTAGCATAAAAACGTCCACTAGCTGCGGCTGCGGCATCACAAGCGTCAGTAAACAGCGGGAGCGGCTAGCTAACATACCTGAAAACGGAGCAACACAAGGCCCCTCGAAGAGCATAAAGGCTGGTTTGTGACAATCCCGCTGCTGTGGCAGGAAACCCCCCAGGCTCGAGTCGACTGCTCTGCCGCTTTTTCCTTCACCTTTTTTTTTTTTTAATCCTGGAGTCCGGACAACCCCGACCAGCGGCGGCGAAGTCGGGGGGCCCGTCACGACACTCAGACCGCGGGCCTTTCCTCCGGTTTGCCCTTCTTTCTTTTGTCCTCACCTCAGAAAAATAAAAAAAAAAAATGATGAGAGCGGAGCACTGTGTGGGTGCTGTGGGTCCCGTGAGCGGCGAGGTCCGTACACCCCCGCCCCTCCCGCTCCCTCTCTCCCCGTTCACGCGCCGCGGAGGTGATTCCACCTTTCTCCAGATAAAATCAAACGCTGCCGTCCGCCAGCGCGCGAGGATCCCGGAGCGTCAGCCTCCGTCGGGGCTCTGCATGTGCATACCTTCATCAGCAGCTCGACCTGCTCGTTTCCCTCTTACACTCACTGTTTTTTTTTCTCTTGCAACAGAAAGACCGCCTTGAAAATGCATACACACTCATATTCCTGCACCCCCCTCCCTCATCTCTCTCCATCACATCCCTCCATCTCCCCTCCCTCTCTGAAGCTCTTTCTTTTTCATTGATTTTTTTCTCTTAAACCATTTTATGCAATAAAACCTAAGATTATACTAATAATGCAAATGTCTGGGCTAAGCGGTTTTTGGTGGTTTCTTCACCACAGCTCCTTTGTTCCTATCTCACCTCCAGTGACGGGGAACTGGGGTAGTCTTAATGAAGGCACCGGGGCTACAGAGGCTGTATAGAGAGGAGACACGGTTAAATGTAATGGTAGGTTGTGTCTGAGAAGAAGAAGTCAACAACAGATGAAAGACAAATTTTGAGCAAAGCCATTTGCATGCATTAGAGTCAGATTGGAGTGCAGGGGACGGAGCTTGTTAAGTTGATTGTGGTCTCTCAGTGCTGAGGCACAGACCCGCTGGCACACTCACTGCAGCTATTTAGCTTTTTTCCACAAAGAATAGACACTTAAATGGCCGTAATAATAATATGTGGCTCAGTGTGGTCAGAGCGTCATCGTGGCCAAACGAACAATGGAGGAGCCACAAACAGTCTCCGTCCCCTCTTCAGTTCATTACGTTGTCTGCTTGAGCTTATCTCCTTTCACACAGGACCAGAGCGTGCAGCACAGACCCTCTCACGCTCTCATAATGATGTGCCCTATGCCCCCCCACGCGTGGTGCTGCACTTTTAATGTACTGCAGTGTGTCATACGTGTGCGCGCACACACACACACACACACAGTCATCACACAAACATGTCCACCTGTGTGCAGTCACTCATTTAACCTGTCAATCACGAGAGTAAAATCTCCCAGTTTCTAAACAACAGTTCAATACATTTCATTCCCTTGCAGATACACGTCTATTTCTATCATGGTTGCCATAGCAACTGCATCACAGAGCCCTAACTGTGGGTAATTTTGTAGGCTACGTGTCTACATTTGCTTTTCACATGTGCGATTTCATGCAGAGATTCTCATTTGTCTCGTACTGATCCTCAGCCACCACCACCACCACCACCACCCTCCCCCCACATGCAGTTATGTTGTACTTGTGCCGCCACCGAGTCGGAGGGACAGAGCTGAGAGGCGAGATGAAGGGACGTCGATACCCTGGCCGGGCCCAGCGAGTCGGCCAGCCTGGCCCATCCAATCAGCAGGGACACCTGCTGGGACACACGCACACTCTCCCCAAGACGGACAAGGTCACACAATCTTCTTCAGAGGAGCCTCAAAGCACACGGCTGTCAAAAAAAGAAACACAGCACAACCCGTTTTGAACATGCCCTCCACATCTTTGTTAGACACACAGCGGAGATCACGCCTCACTTACCTCTCAGGACCCGTTTGTAACACAAAGACACATTTTGCACCTTGAGTCTTTATTTAGACATAATTCTTTAAATCTGCTGTTCGTTCACAGAGCTGATGGAAACAGCCTTAAAAAGACTCGTCTTCTCTGCGTGCACGTCCTGTATTCACATTTTGTATTTTAATGGCAGGAATCATCCAGAGGCTGCAGTGCAGAGAGTCACTAATGGCCGACGTCGTAACGACCGTCTTCTCCAGATCTGCTCACAAGTTACTTTACAGATACGTATGAAAACCCAACAATGTGTTCCCTGTGAAAACGACCTTCAGTCCAACACAACTCGCTTACTGTGAATACTCAAGGAAGCACAGTCTGCACGTCCACTGTGACACCACCTGCTTCCATAGAAATCTACTGCAAATATCTGCACTCAGTGCTTTACGCAGACGGAAGAGCAAAATAACATGCATGGTCCTTGACTCGCAAAAACTGAGCGAGGACATTTTTGCCTCAGTGCAAATATTAACGTTGCCTTAATTTCAGTGTGTTGAATCACTGTCTGTGGGTTTTGCTAAAACGTCCACAGGCTTCAGACTCGTTCAAATGCCCAAACAGACAGATGTGCTGTTCTTTAACCTGCCTGCAGTGGATTAAGTGGATGCACTGTGTGCTCACTGCTCACCCTCAATGCAATCCACTCCTCAGCTATGTGTGAGGATAAGTAGAAGATACTTTCTGCCACTGATTGTGCCTGTGCATATATTAACCAAGCTTCATTTCCAGTGCTGATGCTTCGCACGAATGTCTGCTCCCACAGCAGAGGACAGGTTTTACTTTAGGTCAGGTACCCGTGAGCATGTGGAGGTGCAGTCAGCTCCACGAACGTGTCACCACCACCGTGAATTTGAAATGAAAAGAAGTGGAAACATTCGGCGGCTTGACAGCTGATTGCTCTGTCGCTCCTTATTTACAGATGAACAAAGTCGTTCATGAAGTTCAAATCAAATCTGTTGTGGAAGTGTAAAGAGCCAAAATGTCTCCCTGTCCATATAATTCTGGACCCACATGTATGTTCCAGACGTCTTGGTTTCGGTCTTTTATCCGTTACCTTACCACCCGTCATTTAGTGCCCTTTGGTTTTATTTCTGTTGCTCCTCGTAGGGACGATTTGACAAAAAGCCAACAAGCACTTTCTATAAACGATTGCAGAAAACAAGCTCAGCTTATGTTACTTCTACATCTTCATTATTTTGTCTGATTTTCATGTTCATGTCCCTCATGTTTCGTTCACGGTCAAGTCTCACATTGTGTTTTCTCAACTGGCTGGAACAAAACCAACG
The DNA here is from genome assembly GCA_032270685.1 of Microctenopoma stevenorrisi. Classification (NCBI taxonomy): domain Eukaryota; kingdom Metazoa; phylum Chordata; class Actinopteri; order Anabantiformes; family Anabantidae; genus Microctenopoma; species Microctenopoma stevenorrisi. Next base: position 16,469,580 of record JAUMTR010000026.1, on the reverse strand, counting down.
GGAACGATGGCTCTTAGCGTTACTGGCGACCTCTGAATCCTATTTAGCTGCTGGCACCTTGGCAACAGTCTTTTAAAGACACGTGAAACCTTTAAAAACTCAGTGACGACTTTTGTGCCTGTGAATAAAACTGATAAGCACAGACCTTATTTCAGGGGAAAGAAAACCAGATCTTCAGAGACTTAGAACTTGTTCCTCCTGCTCTGTGTATTTAATGTGCTCATGATCTCATCGTTTATTTTGTTTTTATTCTCATTGTGATTCTCATTCAGGACATTTAGCTGTGATGAGACGTGTCACTGAAGAAGCATTTTAAGGCAGCTGAGGTGAAGCACGTGACGTATCAGCTGGAAACCAGTTCTGAGCCCACGTATATGAGCATCCTTCAGCCTCCAGCTCACACAGCAACAACCCGTGAAAAGCTGCAGTTTCCTTGGCGACCACTTGGAGTCAGAGTTACACAACAAACACTCAGGAGCTGGCCTCACATTACAGCATGAAAAATAGCCCTCAAATGATTTTATCTGAAATCCCTCAAAGCCTTTGAAGTTCCTGCTGCTAAAATGATGTTTGGTTCATTTCCCAGCCTTTGATCCTTCTTCATCCGGAGCCTCCTATAGTCTGACAATGAGCGCGTAACTCTGAGGAGGCAGAGGAATCAGATGTGGAACTTTGACTGCCACTAGGTGTGGTGTCTCCTCCGCCTCACGCAGCATGATGCAGCCCAGCGGAAACACAGTCCTCGGCCTGACAGAGCCGTGTCCTGGTCAGACCAGCACTCTCTCCTCTGTTTGATCCTGTTGCTTGTTCTCCACAGATGAAAGGCGGCACGTGACCTGAGCTGACCGGCAGGGGGCGCTCTCGCCCCACGTCCCTCACCGCTGTCACGGCAGCTCCCACTCACACTGAGGCCGGCTGTCATACTCTCCTCGTCTCCTAGCAACCCTCAGATTCCGAGCCTCCAATCACTACGGATACCGGGAGGGGTGGAGGGAGGGTGGGAGCATGTGCGAGAGGCGGGGGGGACTTCAGCGGACCCAAAATGTGCGAGACTGGAGCAGGTAACAAGTTGATGTGAGAGTTTCAGACGTGCTGGGGGGGGGGGCTGAATCACAGAACCCCGGTTCTCAGGCCTCGCTGGGGTGAAGATTCAAATCAGAAAGATGAGTGACATGAAAGAAAGAGAAGCTTCAGGCAGGAAAAAAGGTGCTCACACGTTGGAATCGTGCATCACACATTCATTTACTCCCGGAGACACACAAACGCACAAACGCCACAAAGCATCGTCTGCATGCTCAGAGAAAACACCACACACACTCGTCACTCACAGTCACAACACACAAGCCTTCACACACTTCTTGTGTGATGTGACACTGACCTCAGACTCTGGAGCTACTCTTCCCCTGTGGCAGCTGTCATGCGGAGACACACACACACTCACACACACACACACACATAACAGGGTTTAGTCAGAAAGTCAGAGGCATGTTCAACGTCGAGCAGGCGCACAACAGGAGTCAGTGGAGTGAAAGCACACGAGCAACATGATACGTTTAAAAACATTAGGTTATGATGTCTCTCTCTCTCACACACACACACACACACACACGCACACACACACGCACACGCGCACACACAGACACGCGCACACACATACACAGCTCAGCTGCTCCTGTCTGATTGTAGTGAGTTCTGTACTTTTACCTTCGTCCTGCTGCGTCACACTCTTCTTCTGTTGTTGCTAGGTAACAGTGATTGTTTAGATGCAGTGACGTGAGCCTGAGCTGTGATCTGTAGGAACAGGTGAAAAGCTGAGTGAGTTGTGTCAGGAAGCTCTGTCCTTTTTACTCCTCCACTCCCCTGTCCCATTCTCCAGAGGAGAAGCATAACTCACAGGCCCCTCTTACTTTTATTACCACGATGCCTCCCTCCCTCCCACACAGGTCTCCCTCCATCCTAATAATTCAAGCTGACGCTCAATATAAGGAGGCCTTGGAGAGGTGGGACAAGGGGGAACAGGAGGAAGTGGACTGGAGAAAAATCAGTGATTATCACTCCACTGCTTCCAGACAGGAGTTAAAATACCGTCGCTGGGACTTGGGAAGGTTTGTGACTCTGTGTCTCACTAACTCACCTCATCCTTTCTCTCCTCACACCTCCCTCCCATTAATAATTCAATAAGGCAGCGTGACTGAAAAATTAATGTCTGCTAGGAGTGTGTGTGTGTATGTGTTGGGGTGGGGGGGTTGCTGTTGCAGAGATGATGGACGGGGAGGTTGGTGTCATCACATCTGGATCGGGGGGTGGGGGGGCGTGTCCAGCATCCTGTTGACGTGCAGGTTCTGCACTCACAGCCGCTTCATGTCACCTTCACCCTCCTCGTTTTAGGGAGGTGGCTGAGAACACTTTCCCGTCCTCAGTCTGTCTGTCTTCTTTTCTCCTCACTGTTCCAAGCGTCCCAGTGGGACGGAGTGTTGTCGCCATTTTAGGACTGGATCCCCATAACGTGCGTGCAGACAGTGATGGATGAACACTTTCTGATTTATGTTCACGGTGCCTGGAGGATTAATCCCGGCGATGTCCATGACTCCAGCATGACTAGCATCAGATGAGCGACGTCGCCGGTTCTGCTAACGCTAACGCAGCCATGTGCTGAGTCAAGCGATGATGATGATGATGAAGATGATACCAGTGAATGTGATGATGAACAGCCGGTACAAAAACAGGGATCAGGATCAGCGGTCAGCAGGAGAGACAGATGAGCTCACATACGACTGAACTCTCAGGTGTAGCTCCTCTTCTCCATGTTCCACCACCCGAGGGGCGGGGGGGGCATCATTGGCAAACGTGCAATGATCATATTGTATGTAAGACTAAGCGTAAGGCGTCTCGGAGTCGTTTTTTATTCTAACGCTGAGAGAGAAGTGTCCTTGCTGATAAAAGCACCAACACGATGGTGGTGGAGTGAAATGGGCACCAGTTCAGCTGAGCCTCGGGTGGAGGAAAACTCTCTGCTGCACCTTCCAGCACAAACGGTGAAGGTGTGGGAGGAGAGTGGAGGGGAGAGCAGCCTGGAAGAACCCTGAGGGGGCCTGGGTGGCATCAGTCGAGGCTGGGGTGGTAGAGGGGACAGACCCAGACCCAACCACTCCAACTCACATTTGCCATATGGCGCCGGTTCCTCTGCTGTCAGCGAGCCAGGAGAGAGAGAGAGGGGGAGAGAGAGAGGGAGAGAGAGGGAGAGAGAGGGAGAGAGAGAGGCAGCATGCCAGTGGATGTGTTCATGCATCAGAGAGATAAAAATTAACCTGTGAGAGGACATAAATGCAAAGAGACGCGTGTCCACCTCAGTGAGTAAACGGGTCACCCAGCAGTCAGCACCCATGACAACGTGAAGTCTGGGTTTCTGATTATTGTGCAGCACGTTTCAGGGCGCTGCAGATGTTGCAGATGCCGGGTTCACAGCAGGACGAGGGGCGCTCGCTTTGTCCACCTCCTCAGAAGCTGCGCGCTCATGAACTGTTCCCACGACTTCAGCTTGACCCGAGGCTTCTTCTCCACTGACCCGTGTTTGTCGTTGTTCTTCTCTGCGTTTTGTCGTTTAGCGGCGGCGGAAGGTGACGTGTGCATGACGTCAGATCCTAACACGCTGCAGCTGAGCAGCGTTCAGAGCCACAGGTAAATACACTGAACACAAAAAAGAGTCTGGGACAAACACATGAAACTTATAGTTTTATTATTAATACTCAACACTTCATTTGTTCATCATGTACAAAGAGAAAGAATAATCTTATTTGAGCACTTATATTCGTAGATATCAGTATTATCCTTATTAGAAGTACCTTAATGATTGGGTTAATTTTGTTATTGAGATTATTGTGATTCCATAGAAAAAAAAGAAGATAAATGTTTCCCCAATATCAGTATTTACACAACCTGTACAATTATTTGTTTTTGTGTGGTTTTCTGTTCGTCTGGCATAAAAATTTTGCCGTTATCTCAAAAGGAACGGGCCACAAAAAGAGAAAAACATGGCCAAGAATAAGGTCCTGTATATCATTATGTATAATATTCATATGTTACATTTTCGTTTTGATCAGGCTGTGAATTTTTCCTTGATGTGTTTTCATCGACCTCGTGAAATACATTTAGTAGCAACCCCTTCTGTCATGTCGCCGTTAATCCTTCCAGCTATGAACAAACAAACCGACTGTACACAGTTTAATAGAAAACTTGGTTTGCATCAATATAAAGCAATATCCATACAGAGCAACACACATCTGCACAAAGTTTGAATGAAACGCTGCTAAACCACACAGAGCTGCACGATAAATCAAAGTCACAGTATTATTCTTCCCACGTGCATGAGACTCGCACCGGAGGGATTCACTGGTTCAAAGGTCGCAGGTCGACTCCAACAGAACACGTCACACGCTTTTCCTCCAAAATATTATATGTTGAAATACCTTCTCACTAACCCTGCAGCCGGCCGCGTCGCTGTGGTTTGGTCCCGTGTGTCAGCTGAGGTGATGTTTACAGGCTCCACCTCCAGGATATTCTGCCGACTCGCTGTCGTTCTCTGTGCAGCTACAAAAAGTGACAGCGTCCTGCCCTGTGTGAAGCGTCTGGACAAATGGTCATGGGGCCACTTTGGCCTTAAGGGGGACCAGGACGTTTGAGGAGCGTTGCTCACTCTGCAGCGCTGCAGAGAGGAGGAGCTAAAGGCCTGATGGTGGTTTACCACCACGTCAGGTGACACCAGCCGCAAATCAAAAAAACCACGAGGCCCTGGCCCACCCTCAATCAGATATGAGAGCAGAGAGATGATTTCCTCGGTGAGAGCTGGGACAAGGTTGGAAAGACCGGAACCAGAACCACACAAAGAGGAGAAACTGTTCTGCTCATAGAATAAACACGACAGATTCTGATAAGGGGTTGCTCTAATGCATTTCAGCTTCCACTGATTCCTCCACACTGGCACCGTCGTTCGTGTGTGTGTGTGTGTGTGTGTGTGTGTGTACATACAGTATATTTAAGTATAGCTTCCGTTACCACAGTGATGTCTATCCCACACAGAGAGAGGGAACAGGATAGGCCAGGCCGACGATGGCTCTTTAGTCTATGTGCAATCACCGTTAGAGCCCAGGAGAAATGGAAACCAAATAAAATACGGAAGAAAAAAGAAAGTTTTCAACAAGAACCGCTGCTGAAGGACCACAACATACTGCCTCTATATGCAAATACCATCTATGTATACAAGTCGTACTGTATTACATAAATGTGTAGATAGTTGAATTGATCTCAAAAAGCATGAAGTATAGCTTATCTTAAAAAGAGAGAATCTAACACAGTTCAAGGGAAGCTTAGCGTAGACTCCTACAACTAAACGCTCCCCCTTAAATCACCAAACGTCTACACCTACAGTAAATTATCCTCCACCTCCAACACTCCGGTGAAAAGAAGAAACTCTTAACATAATCAGTATAATGACTGGTAAACTAGGAGAATTAAGTAAACATGAGATTCAAAGAAAATTAGATCACTTACTTATATTTGTGTCTTAACTATATTAAGCATATTTTTGTTCACTAAGTATTTTTTGTTTTATATGTTTTTTTATTTTCATTTTGTTTATTTCTTAAATTGCTGTAAAACATATTGAAAGTTACATCCTGTCTGTCTGTTTACTGTACAGCGTGAAAACAGTTGTAATTATTTACAGGAGAAAAGGCCGAACTCACGGAACATACGCCGACGCTGATGGATCCTCGCTCTGCCCCGCCCCCACCCCCCACCCCCCGGCAAAGGTTCAAAATGTGTGCGTATAAAAATTCCAGAGATTCCAATCTGTTTATTAGTAGAGTCATTGGGGTTGGGGTGGGGGTGGGGGGACCAGATTGAGGGCTCACTCCGACTGTGGAGGGAGGAAGGTGGAGGCTGATTTTATGAAAAGCTCTGAGCAGGTTGGTGACGGAAAAATAACACGCAGCTGTTCTTATTCAATCGTGATTCGCTGCCCGCTACACACACACACACACACACGCACACACACACACACACACACACGCACACACACACTGCATTTAGATCAGGGTATAAGTGATGGATCCCGCTCTGCACACTCCAGCGGCTCCGGTCCAGGTCAGCGCTCCTGCAGCCCTTGAACTCCTGACACCGTCTGCTAATCTAAGATCAAACCTTTGAAATGATTCTGTACAGTGATGACGAGCCAGGGGTGGGGTGGGGGGCGTAAGGCATGTGCCTGAACCTACACTGAGCGCAAAATGTCCGGTGCAATAAACGAGGCCCCTCAAGCAGGAAAAACAGAAAACTCTATCTACATCATTCAGAAAAGAAAAGCTGCTGAGCTTTCACAAGACGGCCGCCTCCCCCTAACACCCCCCCCCCCCCGACACAGGCCTCCCTCTAACAGACCTCCTCCTCAGCTCCTGCTTTTATCAGCACCTTTGTCGTAGAGCAACTTTAAAAACCCACAGTTCTCCTACAGGAACGACGTCACACACGATGTCCACACAAAGCTCGGGAACTAAAGGCTTCTACGCACCACCAGTGAGAGGCCGGACAACATAAGTGCCTGGTGACGGATGTTACGTAACCTGAATAAAAGAAGTGGTGTAAAGGCTGCCGCGTTGTGAAGTGAGACACACCAGTCTGTCGGCGACAGTAGGACAACCTGAATACAAGAGCTTCGCTGAGCACACGCTCGACACACTGTACGAAATTATTTTTACGAAGTTATAAAACGCCTCAGGCGACAGCTTGTATCTAAACCGTTAGCAGCCACGTGTCGTTAAAGAGGACGCAGAGCGGCCTGAAAGCGACGAGGAGACCGTTAAGGCACGTCCTTCGTTCCCTGTGTCCGCGGCTTCTGACAAAACGTGTTGCTCACAGTAACACAAGTCAGACCCACAAAAGCTGTGTGTGTGCGTCTGTGTGTGTGTGTGTGTGTGTCTGTGTCTGTGTGTGTGTGCGTGTCTGTGTCTGTGTGTGTGCGTGTCTGTGTCTGTGTGTGTGTCTGTGTGTGTGCGTGTCTGTGTCTGTGTGTGTGTGCGTGTCTGTGTGTATGTGTGTGTCTGTGTGTCTGTGTCTGTGTCTGTGTGTGTGCGTGTCTGTGTCTGTGTGTGTGTGTGTGTGTGTGTGTCTGTGTGTCTGTGTGTGTCTGTGTGCATGTCTGTGTGTGTGTGTGTGCGTGTCTGTGTGTGTGTCTGTGTCTGTGTGTGTGTGCGTGTGTGTGTGTGTGCGTGTCTGTGTCTGTGTGTGTGTGCGTGTCTGTGTCTGTGTCTGTGTCTGTGTGTGTGCGTGTCTGTGTCTGTGTGTGTGTGTGTGTGTGTGTCTGTGTGTCTGTGTGTGTCTGTGTGAATGTCTGTGTGTGTGTGTGTGAGTGTCTGTGTGTGTGTCTGTGTGTGT